>JAVKLF010000033.1:12715619-12725862 GCA_034783495.1 Millerichthys robustus
GTGTGTGTGTGTGTGTGTGTGTGTGTGTGTGTATAAGGGGAAGGGGGTCTGTTTTAAAGATTACCGTAGATTTGTGGCTTTGGATAAGTCTCTATAAATGATCAAATACAAAATATTGTATGATTTAATAGATTTTGGCTGCTATTATTCATTTTTAGAACAAGTCTAAGGGTCTCTGAACATATTTTCTAAAAGGTGATCATTGTGATAAATAAAAGTAGAATATCAAATTAGATTTACTCGCAGGAACATAAGTTGAAGCTTTAGGGCTAGTGGTGAATAATTTCAGCAAAATGGAGAAAGAGCTTAAAATTACTTGCAGTGTTTAAGAGAAAAATGTAAGCATATGTGTACTGTTATTACAACTAAAAGATTCAACGAGCAAAACTGGAGCAAGTAAAACATTCCTAAAATGAAGCATTGCAAGGCAAAGTCATCATTTTTCTTTTCTGGGCGAGTTTTTCCTGATTCATCCTCCCAGTAACACATGTCCCACTGGACTCAGTCCTGGGGTTTAGAGCTTGAGAGATAATGAGAAATATCTCACATGAATTCACATTTAGCTAACCCTTCTGTTAATCACAACATGGTACAGAGAGAAGTCACCTTCCCTTGAAGAACTGAAGTGCTGCTAGATCTGCATGAAGATGAGACTCTGGGTTTCAAGGGACTTGTTGGACTCAACATTTGTTAGAAAGCTTCCCTTTCATCGTCATCAGTCTTAAACAAGCTAGCAGACATAAGCAGAAATGCAAATCTGAAATCTTGATTGTGTGCTAATGGGTAAAAGTTACAGCGAGACATAACAGAGCTGAGATTATTTGCTGGAGTAAAAACAAAAACATTTCATGCACTATGAAGTTTGACTGCTTTATCCATGCCTGTTATGCATTCCTTTACCCGTGAAAGATTAAAGCTGCAAGTTATTTACTGGAAGCAAGACTGAGGTTAGGTTGTAAAATGTATTCAACCAATATTTGAGGAAACTGGAAAACCACATTTGCAGTATCTAGTTTTGTGTAAAGAAGACGGGTGTGAATACATGTTTGCCTGCACCTCCTCCGAAACCCATCCATCATATATGACTTCTGGATGACCAAACATAAAAGGAGGATGCTACCAAACAAACCCAACAAAAATCATAAAATAGGCAGAATATTTTACTTGCATAGAAATGGGGACGTAAAAAAGCAGATCTAAATCAGACTTTAAATGAAAAAAAAGAAATAGACATTTATATCAACTTTACCCTAGAACACTTCTCCAGACCAATCTGTCAATCCAGAGGGAGAAAGCCTCCCTTTTCCCCTCATTTTTATCATTTCATAGACTTTTTAATATTTAAGGCTGATGTAAAATCTGAATTAATGTTCCTTCTTATTTAAAAAAATAGATATCTTGAAACCGCTCTGTAAAAATGGCACCAAATCAAATATTTGTGCACGGAGCAGTGCTGGTGTGGCTTTTAAAATGTGTGTGTCATGAATGAAGATGGCTGCGTCATCCCCTTCCTGAAATAATTTAATTGTGCTTCCAATTACATTCCTCAGGAACAAAGCAGCACCTGCTGTAGCCCGTCACCACACAGTCTTCCATTCAGGCCTGAAGGGAAATAAGAAAATTTAAGTAAAAGGAGCCAGAGAAGGTGTGGGGAGGAAAGAATACAAATTGCAACACCTGAGGTAGTGTCAAAGCTTAGGAAAGCAAAGTCCAATGAGGTGAACTGCAGGTTCATTTTAGGAAATTCAAGATCACAACGTTTTTTGGTTGCTTTTTTTAACCTTCTCCGTGAGTAAAACTCAGCACATGTGGAACAGCGAGAGTCACCTTCTTCGAAATCAACCATCAATGTGCTTGACCTTTCACTGACATGTATCTAGAGATATTGTATTTTAATGGAATTAATTCCTATTTCACCTAGAAACAAAAAAATGATTTTAAAGTTTGTTTCTGTTAACTGGCAACCAGTCTCAGTCTGAGAACTACTCTTAATCTTTGGTATTTAATATATTAAAAAATAAGGTTTACTTGATGCTTCCTAATAATGCATAGTTGCCAAAATGCATTTTGTTCACCAAACTGCGTTATATTGTCTCTGTATCTTTATTTTCATACACACTTCATACTTCTAAATGTTTTAAACACAGCAGAAAAAAGAAACGACCAACTAAACACCCAGGTAGAATTAATGATCTCCTGACTTCAAAAAGGGAACTTTCACGCTGTTGCAACTTTGACTTCTTGTTTGAGTACCAACCTGTGAACCTGCACTTCATTAAAAGTTCTGAGGCCTTAAGAGTACATGCCTGTACAAATTCTCAGCTATCCGGGTCATCGCAACAGCAAACAGGCTGAAATCGGAGGCAATCGGACTGTTTAGTGCAGTTCTAATAAGTTGCCTCCGATTTCAGCCTGTTTGCTGTTGCTTTAGAGTACATGTCTCCATTGCTCAGTGCTACTTCTTGTATTCCCTTCAGAATTCAGTTAGGCTACAAGTCAACCGGGCTATTTGTTGGTAGAAGGCAGGCTGCTGAAGTCTGGATCACAGCGACTCCAATCATGTCAAACATTCATATCAGCAGTATTCCCTAATATGGAGAAAACAAACACTCAGGACATCTCATGCCCCAGCTTGTTTTGCAATCTCCAATGATATCATGCATAGACATGAGCGGACACACCCCTCAGTGTTCTCAAACAGAAGAAAAACACTCCAGTTATGCATGAGAATTCATTTGCAACACTTGTCAAGGAGTTGATTTGGAGAACTGTCCTCTCGGGCCGTATCTGTCAAGTTCTTATCGTATTGGTAAAAACATGTCAGCCCTTTTTTTTTTAAAAAGGTCAACTATCAGCTCAGGCATTTACATTTTCCAGGAGTAGAAAAGATTTTTTTTTTTTTTACATGTTTGGCTTAAAATGGAAGGAAAACTAAATGCAAGTGCAGTCATCTTCCCAGATAGAGAGAGAGAGAGAAAAATATAAAACTAAAGTATTTACAACTTCATTTATGGTTGAAATGCTTGTTTTTAAATCAGGAATCAAACATGGGTCAGCTGCCCTAAATGTACGGACTATTCACCATCCTGACCTCGGCTCCATTGTGTCAAACCACAGCGGAGTCAAATCAAGTGTCCTCGCTGTGACGTAAAAAAGAAATGAATGTCTTTTTGGGGCAAATGTAGTGTGCGGCATGTGCCTTTTTCCAAGTCCAAGTCTCAGGTGATTTCACACAGCTTCAGGAGAAACAAAACTGCAAAATGTTTAACCACACAAACCTCATCACTGTGCGTTTACAATGCTAACATAGCATTTCTAGAAGGACTCCATGTCACACGCCGCTTTTCATGCCACAGATTCAAACAAAAATCATCCTATGATGAATTACCGTGTTGTTCTGGTTTAAAAAAAAACAACTCTAAATGGTTTTACACATAATCTTATGAGATATGATGAAAATTTTTAAAAATAGAGTTTGCTTCAAGAATGTGTTGAGTAGGAGTCTCAGCTACTGTCACACCAAATTTTAGATTGGCATCTGCAAAATTGGTTGAGTTATTACCATTTTTGCGTTAGCTAGACGGTTAACAGCGATCCTGAATTGGATAAAAGTTATTGAATTGTAGATAAACCCAAAGATACTTTCTGAGGGTTTCACTGAAACCCAGCCACTGGTTCATGAAATATTTTGCCAACAGACAGAGTTGACTCGACCAGCTCGGGGGAAGTGTTAAAACAAATCTCGTGCAGTCAGTTAGAACTTGGAGTATGTGCTGGGGATGACTCTCAGCTACTACCACACCGTGAGCCATGTCTGTCCACGCTCAAGCTCAGCTGTGGCAGCTGTTTTGATGTGCATCCAGTGACTGCTTTCTGAAAGTTTCATTAAAATAACTTCAATATTTTATCAAACAGTCTTTAGAGTAAAGTTCAAAAGGTTTCCCACTAGAGGCAGCTTGAACCTGACAGATGGTGCAGTGAGTGGGAGTTCCGTTAAACGCATCTGTAAAGTAATGAGTGAACGATAAGAGCACATTTTACCTATTTAGATAAAAAAAATATATAGGCTACGTACGAATAACTCAATTCAAACAAGGCAAACAACTCTTTTCTTCTTTAGAAAGTTATGGCAACTTATTTCGATAAATTTAAAAAACGGAGCGCGAAGTCATAAAATAACTGCGGAAACAGGAGCTGGTAACGAGTCGTTGTGACGCAGCTGAATCGCACGCGACTCACCTTGCCTCGTGAAGCCGGGTTGAAGTGTAGACAGGAGTAGTAGCGCGGAGCCTGGCTGACTTTACGGTCGGTTCTGTTTCCAAGAACTCTGCTGAGCGGAACTCAAACTTCCGTATTTAAGACAACCCATCCCGAGGCGGGTAGGAGGGTTCATGCCGCTGTGGACCGCTTAAAGGCAGGCAGAGGCTTGTCTGAGGGTGGGACGATGAGGGGGTGTCGACCTTACCTGAAGCCAAAATGTTAAGATGTGTCCGAAATCTACAAAAAGCCTGAGTTCATACAATTTGTTAAGTTACCATCTGACAATATCACGGCGAAGGTGGAAAATATTTGATCAAATTTAAGGGGTGCCCAAGTATTGTAAAAATCTAAGCTAAAATAATTTCCACATTTTCATGTAAGCTAGGTGTTGTATAAAAAAACGCTAAGGCTGCCACTGGTGGCTCGTCATGCACCAGTGCCTGGCTGCTGCTTTACTGACAGGCTGACAAAAAAAGCAAGTAAGCTTCAAGCAAGCAGTTGCTCTGTGAAAACTTAAACTCTGGTCTCAACAATGAGCAACAGAAAACTGACGATCTCACATGAATTTTTTTTGTGTTTTTTTAATTCAAGTAGGTCTCAAAGAAACAGTCACAAAAACTAATGACAGATTTAAAAATTCTTGAACTGTGCATGGGAGAGCACACTGGTCACACAGGTTGATTTTTTTTGTTTTTTTGTTTTGTTTCTGCAGCGCTTTATGACAGAGATATGACAAGCTAAAAAGACCTAAAGCGTTTTTTTTTCAGTTAAAATAAAATCCGAATCAGGTTCATTGGGTGTGCATCTTTTTTCATTCCGACGCAATTTGAGATAAAACCGTAAGTCCTAATGTGACACACTGGGTACAATGACCCACTGGGACAAAAAGAGTTCGCAGGTTTATGAAAAAAGATTTTTTTTCATACATCTTTTTTGCAAATGAATTGTAAAAATATCAAAAGAACATATTTTGATCTGTCTGAGTCTATCCTTTATAATATTTGGTTAAAGAGTGAGTTGATGCAAATTTAAATGCCTTCATCCTCACCTGCTTAAAGATATTAGAGGGACTTATCCAAATTAGTGCATTTAATGTAAAAATAAAACACAAAATTTACTTTTGTTGTTTTGTTGCACTGTTGTGTTGCAGATTACTCTCTCTCTTTAAAAAATCTCAAGCAGTCTAAAAATATTCTTTCTTGACTTTTTAAAAATTACTTGTTATGCATTTTTACCACTTTCTGCCAATGTTTCCTTGAAGTTTCTCTTGAATTAATGTTTTATTTACTTTTCTTAATTTTTGTCTTAAACTAGTTTTAACCCTTGAAATAAAATGAAAGTTAAAAAAAACACAAAAACATTTTGAAGCAGTGAAAGTTAGAATGATTTTAAGGTGCATACCTGTATGTAATGTTATGACAGGAATATTTAAGCACCTGACAGGGTGTCAGCTTGTCATTGCACAATAAAGTCATGTTTTCCAATAAACGCCTTGCAGAACAGACAAGTCACATGTCATCTTGTTAGGCTGCATTTTAAACTATTGGCAGACTGCAGTATTTTATGAGGTAAAGCAACATAACTACCTGATTTGGAGCATTTTTCCTCAGTTTGAGTTTCACATTGTTTTTAGAATTTATAACCTTTTTATTCAGTCACAACATGTAAACAAATTTCTTAAACACTAATAACATATGTTACACTGACATATTGAACTTATTTTCCTAATGAAGTTACTGTAATGTTGACTGTGTCAATCCATAATTCAGTGGCATAATATTAGCACGCCCTCTAGTGGTTAGAGTCCATTTCTGTTTCATGTTCTGCAGACTGGTGGAACAGTGGCTCAGTTAGTAGAGCTGTTGCCTCCCAACAAGAAGGTTGCTGAATCAAATCCCAGCCAGAGACATTTCTGGGTAGAGTTTGCATGTTCTCTCCGTGCTTGCGTGGGTTTTCTCTGGGTACTCCGGTTTCCTCCCACAGACCAAAAACATGGCTGTTAGGCTAATTGGTAACTCTAAATTGTGGTGTGAATGAGTGGTTGTTTGTCTGTGATGTTATCGAGTCACTGAAGTGTAGGACTCACATGAGGCTGTGTTACATTACTTACACATCCACAGAGAAACATCTTGCAATGAATGTTGGAAAGGGGTGTTTTTGTACATATTTTTCGATTCAGAAGATTATATCACCGTATTAGCATGAAGATCAATTGAATATTGAATTGAATTGTTTGTTATTGATAAGCAGCTCCTGGCTCAGATGGTCAGTTTTAAATATGTAGGATTCATTTTTTTTCTCTTTCAGATCAAAACTAAGCACTTTTGTCATGTTCATAGAAAAGTAGAAATTATTGTAGATACTGTTTTTTGAGTCTTTAGTGTGTTAAAAGGCCATATTTCTTAAGAGAAGTACAGCAGATGCAGTAAAAAATACATTTTAAAAATCTTCCAATGTGTTGTGATTTAATTTTCTTTTAAAAACTAATCCAAAAACAACATTAGTATTTATAAACTTTATTCTCACAGTGAAAACACCCATAAGGAGAATATTGAATATATCAGCAGTTTCTGCCAAAACAGTTTTATTCCAGAGAACTCTAAAACACTAAAAGTTAGAATAAATAGTTCTGATACCAAAACAGAAGAAAATATGTTTAGTGTGTGTCACGTCCAGGTAAAAAACACTGTTTATACACACTTTGCTTAATTTTTTAAATGTAAAAAAACTAAGTCCTCAGTTGCAGAAAAACAAGTTGTATTTTTTATATTACAAAATTAAAATAAATTGTTTCATTAGGTGTACAATTGCTCATGTTTCTTAGCTTTTTTCAGGTCTACATAAATGAGAACACACTGTGTCAATACATTTCAGTCTATAATACTAGTAAATTCCAAAAAATGGTACCTTGTACACTTCTAAAAACATTGATACATTTATACTCTTCTAAACATTAAGTAGACAGTAGTTGTACGCTTGACTTCTGGAAGAAACAGTGACTGTAGTTTCAAAACAAACTAATTAAGTAACTGACACTAACAAAAAGTAACTTTCTAAATACCTCTGGGTATTTAATTAGTGAATTAGTATTATATCTGTCAAGATTTAATAAATCATTCCTTATATATAGTCAATTCATGGCTTTAGCGGATGTTGTTTTAGACCATATGGTCCAGTTGTTCTGTTTTTGTTGTAGTTTCTGAAAAAAAGTTTATAGTAAGGTTGATTAGTTTATTATTATTTGTGTATTAGTGCACAAATATTTTTGTTCAATGAATTACACGTGAAAAGTGTGACAGATAGTTTGGATACTTAATAAAATCAGCATATTTTGAACAAAAAGTACTTGGATCAAATTGGAGTTCCAGTCAAACTTATCATATGTATTTTACACAGACCAACTTATTCATCATTTACATTCTTTAATGCTGCAAAGATGGTCTTACAGTATTTGTTGTGCAATCCAGTTAATGTAAAAAAAGATCATTTATTTTTCTCTTGTCTGCTTTGTGAAACTACTTCACAGTGTGGGCCTTCTTTTTCATTTGGTCTGACCGCTCCATTGGAATAAACATGTATAGTGTCCAGAGCTTCTGGCAAGGTGTAAAGCTGTGACTTTTTATCATTTTATAGTATTCTGTGTTTACTGTGTTTTGTTCCTTCGTGTTGAAAGTTTTTATTCTCCAACTTCTCTTTATTTCTGCTGCCAAGATTCTCCTCCTCCAAGCCAAAGGCATCACTTGGTGGACAAACTGCAGTGACACATTGTGGAAATATTTATTCAATAATGTCTGCTAAGGGGTGGCAGTCTAAATTAAGAACTTAAAACATTCCTTGGATAAAATTGTAGGTTCATAGAGTCTTTAAAGTGATAAAATCTGCATTAAAGTGAATTAAAAATTATTAAATAAAATGAGCACCTACCTCACCATCGCACCTACCTTACCTGTTCCTTGCTTTGACTTCCTTTTACCTTTGTCTTTTTAGGTAATGAATCATTCTTTGTTTCCTTTAAAGCCTCAAGAGAGTAATTCAGCTTTAGGCAGTGGTTCTGATCGATGGGATCCAGCTCCACATCACTGCAAACCTGTGGCAAAAGGTAAAACAAACACTATTTCAAACACTTTAATTGTCCTGTAATAATAACATTACAAAAGGCTAATTATTAATTGGTATTTCTTCAGAGTTAAATAAAATTGAGACTGCTTTTATTCAACACAAACAAACGATTTTAATCAGCGAACAGCGTTTTTAAATCTCCATCTAAACTTGATTAGTTTACTGACGTGTATTTCAAAGTTTCAGCCTCCTAAAATAAAAGAGATCAGAGTCGATGTGACTCAGAGTTTGGTGGTTGAGTTCTCACTCACTGTGTCTGCTGTGGACATGGAGGAAATTCTGTGAAACTGTGTTTTGGACACCGACAACTGCCTGCTCAGTGTGGAGGCCCGGATAGAGAACTTGCTGTGTGACACTGATATGCAGTCCCTCCTGGGGGGATGGACCAAGAAGTGCAAACATGGGACCTTTTCTGCCAAGGTGTCCCTGTTGAAACATCATCCTCATTCAGCAAACATTCATAAACCTTTATAAAGCTTAAGTTTACATTTGCTTCCACACACTTGTATTTGGAGTGAATGATAGCGTAGATAAAAGGATTGTAGATGGCTGATGCTTTTGCAATCACAGCAGGTACAGCTTTGGAGTATGGATTGAGAATACTTGCATACCTGAAGAAAACAAAATGCTTGACAGTAATAATGACGATCATGATGTAATCCTCAATCCACCAAACTAAATCTTCAAACCTACGGATGCCTGACCATTCAGAAACATGTTTCATGAAGAGCGAAGCTAAAATCACAAAAGAACAATATACAACTGTATATTTACCCAGCCCAGGCGATGAGGGTCACACATGCATAAGGTGACCAGGAAAGCACAAACACAATGATGACCACAAAGGCGATCTTTGCCAGCTTCCATTCAGTCCTAATAGACTGTTGTTGGATCAGAGTCGACTTCCTCACCTTAGAGCCCAGCTGGTCCATATCTCTGGACACATAGGAGGATTAAAAGACGACGCTGTGAAATGCCAACTCGGAAAAAGTTCAAAACTACAGATTTAAAAGGATTCACCTGTTCGCTTGACGAATAGCCAGAAACATCCACAAATAACAGTAGGATATGATGCTCAGTGGGATGAAGAAAACAAAGCAGCACAACATCAGAGTGTAGCTTTTATTAGCTGGAGTGGATGTCACGTAGTCCCACGTACACGAGGTCATCAGACCCTCTGGTATATAAGAACCTTCGAAAGACGTGCAACAAAAACAATAAACAAAATCTATAAAGCTATGGTTGTTTAAAATAGTCATATGGGCTTATCAAGTGACTTACTCCATCCTAAAAGTGGTGCAAGGCTCCAGGCAAATGAATACAGCCAAACTAGGGCTATAATAAGACAGGTGCGTCTCGCAGAGGTCCACCTTAAGGACTGCAGGGGTTTAGTGATAACTATGTAACGGTCTATAGAGATAGCCAGAAGATTTATCATTGAGGCGATTCCAAATAAAGCCCCACAGAAAGCGTAAATTTTACAGCCTGTGAAGTACAAATGAAAAGATTTATTTCTTTATTGACAGCTTAAAATGTTAGCACAGGATTCTGATATTCAGACATCTCAGACAGCAGAAACAGGTGCTACTGTAAGTTATAACATCTACAACGATCCATCCTGTATGATGTCACGTTATAAATGAATATAGGAAAAAACATACCCATTTCTCCAAAAATCCACCTCTTGTAAAGAGAATTAACAAAGAAGATTGGTGACTGTGTTATCGCCATGAGGAAGTCGCTGACAGCCAAGTTCATGATGAAGAAGTTGGGAGGAGTTCGAAGTTTTTTATTGCTGAAACATGGAGATTTCAGATCAGACAAATCCCACAAAATCATTTATTTTGCTCCTACATGTACATGC
>JAVKLF010000033.1:12725962-12739421 GCA_034783495.1 Millerichthys robustus
TTTTATTGCTGAAACATGGAGATTTCAGATCAGACAAATCCCACAAAATCATTTATTTTGCTCCTACATGTACATGCTGTCATTGACTCAGACAGTCTTCTGTTTATAAATAAAATGTGGACATTATATAAACCCTTTTTCTATTTTCTCAGTTGTTTCCCTCTTTGAACAGACACGGTATGAAAACATAGAAAGATAGACAGATAGAAAGTCAGAAAGATAGACAAGATATTATTGTTCATGAGTTTTTTGTAGAAACTCTTTTAAAAAGGCTCAAACTGCCAAAATAATTCATTCAGTCATTAAATGTTCACTTGAAAGTTAAAAAATAGAACACTAAAAAAGATAAATTGCTTCAAAAAGCACATTTCTCTAAATCTCTTAGATTCAATTAATGCTGTTATTTTCATCCTGTAAGTTTTCAGTAAAAATGTCACATGGATTTACCTGTCATGTGTAGAATAAAACACTGGCACAACTTTTAAATAATTAGATGTTTTTATAACCTTTGCCTGTTTACAGCTTGCATTCCAATTTAGTCGACAAGAGAAAATAACAGTAAAGGGACAAGGGCAGCAAATTTTACATTAATAATGAACAATGACAAGTTTTATTGGTATGGCAAAAATAATTATTAATCTATTTATTAAACACCTTTAAACATTGATGCATTATAACAAGGAAACAATTGGTCAAATGCCATCACCATAAAAAGTATTTTCTTATTTTATTTTGAGCATATTTCAATTTCTTGTGATGCTACAGGGACAAATAAAGTTTACAGTTACAGAGCAATATTTACAGATATTTATAGTTTATGTTTCAGCCTGTTTGTCTGCTACACACGAGATGTGATGGAGATGTGGTTTCAGATAGTTGTGCTGCCTCAGATACATGGACTAATGCAGAAAGCATGTCAGGTCCAGGATTTTAGTTCTCGGCTGAATTTAGTGTTCACTTAGGAGTAGCACTATCCTATGTGTGATCCCTTTTCCTCCAAAAACGCCAGTCACTTTTTGAGAAAAATAGATAAAAATCAACTGTAAACATTTGAACCCTTTGCGTGGAACTCCAAAAAGTAAAACTTATTTACTTAACACACACACACACACACACATATATATATACAGTATATACTGTATATGTGTGTGTATGTATGTATATATATATATATATATATAAATATTCATATTTCATTTCATTTTAAAGCAAAAAGAAGAACTTATCAATGCTGCTTGTTATCATTCTTATTCTATGATGTTTATGCATGGGCAAACTCAGATATCTTACAAGATAAACACAAAAAGATGCTCATGTAAAATGGAATCACAATACTTCAGTATTGACTACTTCAGTTTTTATTAAATAAATATAATGTTTGATGATCAGTTATGTAAGAGCATCATCAGAAACTGCATTAGGAAGAAACCCACATTTGATTTTATGGTTATACAATAAAACCATAAAAAGGCTTAGTTCCTAAGAAGTTAACATTATTTTCTTCCCATTAGTTATCATTTTCTTTAGTTAATAATGTGTTTTAGTTCTATTGATCTCAAAGGGGACAGTGGAAGTGACAGCATGAATTCCCACCATATTGGAGCTTGAAAATAAGTTGGATATGAGAAAAGTTGCTTACCATGAAAAGGCATACATGACCAAGGCGTTCCCAGTCACCCCTACAGCTCCGATCACAAAGACAAAGAAGGCGACGATGTAGTGAACGTGGTCTGGCACGTCCACGTGTCGGTATAATCCATGTTCAACGTCCATATCTGGAACCGCAGACAGACGCTAATGTCATGTCCTTGTGTTTTCTTTGGCATGTATATCCTGTTTCTCTACTGTGCCTTTGTCACTGCATGTCTCTCAGTCAGTCCTGCTCCTCAACCTCTCTCCTCTACGTGCACCTGTTCATCATTGTCATTAGACTTAGCTGCATATACTTGCCCTCGTTTCTTTAGTATTTATTCTACAGTCCAAACAGATGGGTGTGGGCCAGGTCTGGCAATGGTGGCACTGATTTTAAGATGGCATGCCATAAACTGGTTGTGTTTTGGTTTATGTGGTGCTGCCCCATACATAGACCACATCTGGCAAAAGGCCAGCAAAGGACCTGCATTCTTAGCTGTATCTGGGCTGAGTGTTAGAGTGTTAGTGCCATGTCTGGCCCAGTTCTGACGCACGCAAATTTTGCCATGTGGGAGATATTTTTACTTCTCCTGTTTCCATTCTAACCCACTAAACTGTTTTGGACAACATTTGGGGAACGTTTGAAGTGCAAAGCAGCAGTTGATTATTTGTGCTTTTAGACCTTAGTGTTCACACAAAGCTCCTTTCTGGCCAAATCTTAAAGTGCTGTTAACTTGACCTTAAACAAGTAGTCTCATGTTTAGACCAAAGGTCAAGTATTTAGTCAGTTGGTGGTGTAAAATGTGTACAGTATTTGATGTTTAAACTCTAACTATTAAGTTAAGTTTGCCAAAGTCAATTGAACAATTAGGTCTTACTTTATTTGTATTCATCCTTTAATATCGTACAGTGTTCTGTTTTCTTCTTTGAATGCCCTGATACCTGTCTAAGCCTTTCATCTTTTGTTTGCAACTCAGGTTTTTGCTCCAACATCATAAGAAATTATGTTCACAACACGATATCAGATCAGACTGGACTAATTTTAATGAGAAATATTTTAAAGTTAAAATTCCTTCTTAAATGGGCACCAGTGACCTCTGTGACCCTGAAGGGAAGAAGCGGGTAACAGATAATGGATGGATTCCTTCTTAATTAAAAAAATGTTTTGTATGGATTTGAATGACCACCCCCCCAAAAAAACAATTAAATAACATATATCTAATAAGCTAACCTAACCTCTACTCTAACATGGCCTTCCAGTTTGAACCTCTTTTTTTCATGTCTGTCAGGGCCTGTGAGTCTGCTTGTTTCTTCCAGCACCGGAGGTGATTGCCCACAGCTGCGCCTGTCACAGGTGCAGCTCATCAGGACCTGAGGCAGCCTGCTTAAAGGGAGTGGAGGCCAGTCACTCAGTGCCAGAGTGTTATCATACATGGTACTCGCTAGCCCCCTTCGAGCTTGTGGTTTTCCCTGTGCCCTAGTCTCACGACTTCTATTTACCTTCCAGGTCAAAATACCTTCCTGTGATCTACTGCCAGCATCCTGAACCGTTTGTGGTGGAGTCCTCAGCACTTCCGCCTTGTCTCTTGCTCTTTGCCCCCCTGGTCATCCACGACTGGAACCACTCCCTGCTGCACGGCCTGTCCGTCTACACCACCCGGCAATCCCTCCGGTCCGCTCACCGCCTCCACCTTGCAGACTCCACCTCGTCACTCCCCCTCGCCGCCTCTGAGTGCCACACGAACCGTAAGCTCATTCCACCACAGATCTTCCCTGACGGCTGGTATTAAAGTAACCTCAGTGCCTCTTTTCAGATCTCCGGGTCACCCCTCAGTGAAATCCACTCCTGTGATTCCCCTTCCCCTACAATAAACTCTCTTCTTGCATTTATCGCCTCCTAAGTGTTTTCTCCGTATGTGGGTCAGAAGTATCAACAACATGACAATGTCTGTCTGTGTGTGTGTCTGTGTTTTAATGTGGGAGTAATTAAATACAAGTGTGACATCTTACATAATCGAAGGCAGTCAAAACGTTTTAAGATCAATTCATAAAGCTTGTGGACTGTAAAACTGTGTGGCTCAATATTCATCACAACATAGGGTTAAAAAGCCACGGAGCTGATCGGAGAGGAGCTCCTCACTCAATATTATTTAGCGGATGTGCTTCAAGAATTTTATGGGGAGCTCTACTTTTTTCTGCTGGACAATATTTAAAAATCATTTTTAATGTGGTACAAATAACATGTCGGCTCTGTTCTTAAAGTCAAGGAATGTTTGATAATGAAAACTAATAGACAGAACAGTGATTACTGTTAATGTATGTTGTGATGAAATTAAAAGTGCACATGTAATTTTACCTGTATTAATCCATGTAAACACATTTCCTGTCTGCTTCTCATCAGAGTTATTGAGGCTTGTGAAGCATCAATCTGTCTGCTACAAAGCAGAGCAGAAAAATTTAACATATCACATTAATTTTATTTGTTTGCAAGAACACTTTGATTTCTGCTGCTTCCCATTGACGCCACAAAATTGTGTGATGGCTCCTAATTATTAAGGGAAAAAGTGATTCTGATTCTAACTCAGCTAAAATATATAAAGTTACATTAATCTGCATGACTAATTAATCTGTTTTGGCCTATTTGTAAATGTTCAGAGCTATATTTTAGCTGTCATGTAAAAAATGAAGATTGCTAAGTAAAGGCAGATGTATTGCAGCGCAGGATGAGCTGCACGTGGACCTGCAGAGTATCGGATCAACGCACCAAGTTCTTGCTGTGCTCAGTGAACATTTGTGAATCAAAGCAGCTCTCGGTCTCCTCACACGCCCCCACGACTCAAAGCACATCACGTGTGACCCCCAATAAAGAAGACAAACCTGATCTCTCGCTGCCCTCTTTTGTAAACATTCATCTACTTTGGTGCTTATTGTATTTTCAGCAATTAGAATAATGGGACTGAATAATGTGTCACGTGCTAAGATATTCTGGTTGTTTTAACTTGTGTACAATAGTAACATACACCAAAACTGAGGTCGCCTACAAAAAGTAAGAATTATTAAATGCATGTCAAGAAAAGATTATTGATATTTCCTTTTATATGTGTTTGCAAAAAGGTATTTTGATTGAGATTTTTTACATTTTAATAAATACCTGAGTTTAAAAGTGTTTTCTTAAAGTTTGCAATAACTGATTTTGGAAATAATCGCTCTAAAACTGCCTGCAAGAGGAAAAAGATAGAAGTTTCTCTTTCAGCCACATTAATGTGTTCTTTAAAAAAACATTATATTAACAAAATATTACTGTACCTTATAAATGTCTTTGTCCATGCAGGTGGAGCAGGAGGATAAAAGATACAAAGGTGGACATCAGGTGAAAAGTCTAACCGCTCAAATTCTAATACCGGATTGTATAATTCCTGAGGTATAAAATGGAGCTTCATGTGCTGCAAAAATAAAAAAGCTGATGCTGCTGTCAGTGCTAAATGGAGGACAAGAACACAGACTGAAAGGGAGCAGTCTGGCCCATCCCCCTGGTAACGACTCATCCACACACGTCTCTCATATGGACATGAACTGATCCATTCGGAGTGTGTGATTTGTGTGAAAAAGTATGTTACTGCATCTGTGTGGAAGCATGTTACACTGCAAACACAAAGAAACTCTGTTGTAATCGTTACCTCCTACCATTCATGTAATCACCTGTGACTGTGTGTTTGTTAGCCAAGTGTTTCATGAAGCACTGGGCACATTTTAATGAATATTTTTCAGATATTGAACAAACATTTGGTGTGGTATAACAGTGATCTGAGTGCAAACAGATCACAAACAATCTTTGTTTACAACTTTGACGTGATGTGCATTCCTTCATAAAAAGCTTGTTTCATTTTAAAAACACAGGCAAACCAGACAAGTACGAGTAATGTCTTTCTATCAAATGTCCACTAAAAGTAGCACAACTTTATTTGAGCAGCAGATGTTTACACAGGATGTGTGAAACAGTCCAGTTGTCCTAAAATCACTCTGAGTGCTTTGAGAATTGCAGACAGAAATCCTGTAGTTTTTTTTAAACACACCAAACCTTTTTACAAAGTATCTCACTTGATCGCTGCTCGTCCTTGTGCAAGGAGATTTCTGAGAAAAGCACTGAGATAAAAGCCTACCAATGTTTATCATGTCATGCACAAGTGAACAAGGCAGCTATAGCACCTCCTCTCATCTTTCAATTTTTTTTATTTTTTACACCAAATCTTTAGGGAGAAGGTTTAGTGTCGATACCATCTAGCAGGAGGAGGATAAGGCTTTATGATTCTGGGTCACTGCACTTCCAAGGGAAACAGACCTATCACTGGTTTCAACCAGTAAGCTTTCAAAATTAATCCTATCTGGGGGGAAAAAATGTGGTTTGTTTTTCTGTTTTGTTTTTGTCCTTTTAGCTTCAACTTCACTGAGTCAAAGGATACAGTTGTGACAACCAGCTGATCCATTAGAAGGGTTTTTTACTATCATGTGTACAATGCTTGACTGTTATCTGCATTGAGCTGGGACAAAGACAGCTTTCAGAAATGTTTGCATATTTTGTAGAAGGTTATAATGTTCTCAAAGGGAATCAAATATAGTTTAGGACCAGGATCGAGGACCATGGGCTTAGAGAACACTTTCCCTTCAATTTGAACAAATATATGACCTTATTCCAGCTGTTCAGTGTCTGTTAGCACCCTCCAAGAGGTGTGAATTTGAAAGCCGTTTTGTAAGTCAAAAAAACTGACTGAGCAAACCGTTGATTTAATATTTAAATGTTAGTTCAATGTAACAGCTTTCTGCAAATGTGAGATCATTACATTACTAAAAGTAAAGTTGAGATTTAGAAAATAGATTTCTATGAAACATTTACCAAACTGGTCAAATGCCTGCTCCAAATCCACAAAACACACGTAGACAGGATGGGCAAACTCCCATGCCCCCCGAGGACCCAAGTCAGGTTAGAGAGCTGGTCCAGTGTTCCACAGCCAGGATGAAACTTGAATCTGAGGTTCGAGCATCTATCAGTGATGCCCGTACACTTGGAACACACCCTCCAGTCCCACTTTTTGAAGAGGGACACCACCACCCCAGTCTGCCAATCCAATGGCACTGCCCCCGATGTCCAAACGATGTTGCAAAGGTGTATCAACCAAAACGATCCCACAACATCCCTTGAGGAAATCAAGGCAATTGAGAGACTTTATCCAAGTCCTCACCAAACCCCACCTACATCCAAAGTTTTTGCCTCAGCAACAATGAGGCTGCTGCGGCATCTTCAAAAGATTCAAACTATCCATTCATTGATTTAGAGAGACTGTAATGCCACTTTAACACATAAATGCCGCACAGAACACCAGAACCTTCAACATGTCTTCAAATATTCTAAGTCTAGCTCCTTTTAGAGAATATAGTGAAACACTTTACTTTCCCTCCCCTCTGCAGAATGTGAGATGTAGGTTTTGCAGCCATCGTTTGGTGAAACTATTAACTAATGGCACCGAGGATCAACACTTGATTTATTTTAAAGAGCTTCTGCAGACATGTCTGTATGGATTACTACAGATTTGGTCCTAGCTTAACAACAGAGAGTGGGAGAGAGAGAAAATATTATCAGACTCTTCTAATAATCAGTAGTCGAGACAGAGCTTTCTAAAAATATGAATGAATAAAAGCTACTGGAACTGTGATTTAGTGACTTTTATACTTCTGCTTGTTAGAAAGCCACCTTGTCTTCATGTTTTTTATAATATTCTGCAAGTCATTCATTGTGTACAAACTGACAGCAACAATAAGAATAACTGCAAACACTTGGAACCTGAAGAACAGTGTGCATACAGAATGTTAAACTCAGGTCATTTAATTTGACGTATCTGTTAAAGAATCGTACCTCATCAAACAACGTGTGGGGCAGAGCTGTAAGAGGTGATGACAGCACATCAGAGTGCAGAGTAATGAGTCAGGACACCAGACACTAACGCCTCCTCCACCTCACACATTTACAAGTCAGCCATTGTTGGTTGGTTGGTTTATGAGTTGGCACAGCGAACTGTTTATTTGACCCATAAAATGTACACCAGGACTAATCAGAGTCCAAATAACACAAAGTGTACAAGCATCTTTCATCATCAGTCATCTTGTCATCACACATTCAGTACCTGGAGGCAAAGCCATAGTGGTTAGTTTCAGGGTTAAAGGAGAGTTTGTCTAACAGTTGAGCAGGTGTTGCAATTAGAGGTGTATTTATTGATAATAAGTTTATTTTGTTTTGTAATGTTGCAAACAAGTTTTGATTCATAATGTTGTGACATAACTTCAGGAATTTAAATATTTCCCAACCAAAGTCATCTCTACACATTTGAAATTCTGACCGGAAAGTACAGCTTCAGTTTCACACGTAGCTTCAAGTGGTTCCTAATGTAGCAATAAAAAATATTTTTAACAGGAGAACATCACAGAATGTCGATTGGCAGATAAACACTGAATGAAAGCAAACATGCACTAGGCAACTCAAAGAATAACAAAACTTCAACAAAAACCAAAAGCTGATGTGGTTGCTGTTTGTTAGAAAATATGTTTAAACAAAGTGCACAGATTTATGTTACATTGAATTATTTCCAGTTTTTGCATAGTTCATTGTAAAGATAATTACCTTTTAAAGAGTCGCTTTAATTAATTTAAATATTTGTATGTATAAATTTCCACTGTAACATTTTACACAAAAAATGAAAAGCTTTATGACGTCAGGAAAGACCCTGTCCTGTGATGTTTACTTGTAACCACTAGAGGGAGATATTTTAAGTTTTTGAGGAAATTAGGAGCGAATATTAAAATTCCCCTTTTTTACAGTTGAATACACACAAAATGATAAATAACTAAATAAATAAATAGCTTTTGGTTTACTATCACTGTCAAGGATAACAATGATTTAATCAGAGCAATGAATATTAATTTGAAAATGTTACAAACAACCTGTGATGAGGGTGACATAAAAAGGATGTCAAAAAGACAGACAGGTACCGGTACATAAACTGTGAATATTTTTGTTGAAGTTGTTTGTTTATTTTTGGGTTTTGATATGCATAATGTATTCAGCACTTGTTAAGCATTTATGCAATGCAAGCACTTCTGATTATGCGTTCAAAGATAATTTATAAAGAGCGCTTTCATTGTTTGTCCCTATGGTGTTGAAGACAACATATTTTTAAATGGTAAATAAATGTTTCAAATGTATACCATACTGGAGTTTAACACGTGTCAAATTTAAACGGAACATAAGTGGAAAGTTGATCTGGGCTGTTTTGTCTTTACTGGATTAAAAATAAAGACAGATTTCATCTGTCTCATATTTGCCTGCAGCTTTTATTTAATTCAAAGCATGGCTTTTCTCTGAACTTGGAAGAGACGTACTTGGAGGAGCATAATTGTGTATGATCACTGGTTACAGATCAAAAGATATTCATAGCATTGCGATGGGGTGGATGATGCTCTCATGTTGCATATGGAGTCTTAAATATTTGCGTTACAAATTTAGTAAGTATGTCTCATTGGTTAAAGCCAGCATGCTTTCCGATAACATTAGGCACACACTCTTGAAGTGACCTTCATTACAGCCCAAAGACTGGGCACAGAGTTCCTTTTTGGGGGATGTAAGAACAGTCTTTTTTTGTCTATATGACATTTTATCCAGCTCAATCCACTCTATCAGTGTCTCCATGCTCCTGTTTTGATTAGAGACAATTAAGTCTTTCAGTCCAGGATGTCAGGTACAGAAGAAGCTATTTGTGGGTTTTTACTCCCACCTAGTGGGGCCTGAGAAACACAACTTCCTGCCTGTACATTACTGGAGTGAAACAGCGCTTGTAGGTGGTCCGAGGTGGGCCTCTGCAGTTGTAAATACTGTTCTGACACGCGTGTGACCACTCCAATGTCTGTAACCTCTCACCCCTGTAAGCTTAGCTTTACTACCTGCAGTTAGACTGTTCTTGTTCTCGCAGCACCTCCCAGCTCTTTCCTTCAGTTTCCTTGTAAAGAACCTCCTGTGGTGCATTCATGTACAAACACCTGCAGGTACATGTGTGGAAAATGGCTCCAATTCAAAAGTATTTACATGGAAAATTTTGAAGCTGTGTTACAAATTTGAGTCCCAAATGCTTTATGTTTGCAAGACTTTAATATTTTTGTTTGTTACAGAGTTAAAGTTACAAATATCTCAGAGCACAGCCTGATTCAAAGCTGAAACATGTGCTGGCCCTTTGTAGATTCAATCTGTTGCGGTTTACATTAGTTTTATTTATTTTGTGTCGTGTTATGATCAGTCGTCTTGTGTTTTACCTTTTGTTGTTGGATCTGTTTAAATCTGAGGATGAGATTTTTCAACAGTGCAAGTGAAGGCCTGTCTTAGATCTGTGTAAATAGGAATGAAAATGGTGAAACCAGCATTAGCTTTTGCTTATTTTGGGTTTTGGAATTATCTTGGGTGTTTTGTGACCGAGCCAGCCTTCTCAACATCATGTTTTCACTTTTTTTCACTCGTGTAAAATTTTTGTTTTAGATGTGACAGACGGTCACATACATTGTACAGATTAAACTTTTTTTAAAGTTAAGATTTCTGCAATTGAGTAATTGCAGATGTAGGAATCACAGATGCTTCATGGACATTTTTTTGCCTGATTATAGATAATTCCATCATCCGCATACATTTGGATGCCAACATTTTGGCATATGTATCTTGTAGGTCAATAATCAAAACTGTAAACAAAACTGGACTTAGAATACAGCCTTGTGGGACTCCGAAATAACATTCTGGATCAGAAGATTCAGGTGATAAACATCAGGTGATATTAAGAGTAAAGCTCAGGTGAAATGTCCACTGCACTGTACTTTTTAAGATGATGAGCTAATGACGCTTTACACCCCTTACACGTCACCTCAACTTTACCTCAAGTATATTTTGAACTCAAAACCCAACAAAGCAATCATATACACCCCTTTGATCAGATTCATTCCTCACTTTAGCCAAGCTAAAAAAAAAATACAACAGCAACAAAAGACTAAAATGTGTCTCACTCGTACTGCCTAGCCTATTCTTTTTTCCACTATCCATTCTCTTTTATTCTGCTGTCCACATGCAGCCCTGGAACAATGCGGCACAGGCGGACAGGGTGGAGGTTTATGACACGACCGGTAACATGATGACACTCCAAAGGCTAGGTGAGTAAAAATTCCCCTCCACCGAGGGACATGTGTCACCGTCCAGCCATGTCTCCAACCTTTCTTGTGGTCTTCTCCTCTTCCCCCTGCGGCCACGACGATAAAGCTCCCATCTGCTGAGTCGGGGGTGGTGGGGGAGACCTGGGCTCTTCGTTTTTTTCTTACTGATCCCTCACAGCAGTTTCTCCTTTTGTCACATATGTGCCGGTCATGTTTCAGTTTTGACACCGCTCTGTTTTGCACATGCGACAGGTAGCAAAGTTCTTCTGTTCTTCTGAGAAACATATTGGAAATGTGATCTCTTTCCAAATCTTTGCCCCTTTGCACCTGCGATGAAACAGTATTTTTCAAACAGAAAGCAGCTCAAAAGGAATGTGTCCATTCTCACTCTGAGCTATATAATTGACCCTATAATTGACTTAAACAAGACTACAACCCTAAATTTTAGAGCATTTCATGCACTTTACAACCTTTTCCTTTCTCTAAACGTCCTTATTTTCAAACATTTAACCTGCAATGTTGCAGAATTTACTCTGGGACCATACAGATAAACCTGCTTTCTATATGTCTTTGTTTTGCAACTGGTGAGACTGAAAGAGTATATTCGTTTATGTTTCGGCCCTATTCATTCAAGGTTGTGTTCTCAGCTGTCTCACTGTCAGCAGTGTTGTTCCTTTTCTTAAACTTACACACGCCAAATGTAAGTAACACGAACCGACGCAGCATCCTAACCTGCAGCAAGTTACCCGTCACAGGTCAAACAGACAGCTGGAGTGCTTGAAGCTTAAACTCATAAAGTGTCTCTGATTGGCAGCGATGTGTGATATGAAGCCTGATTATGTATTTACAGTCATGATAAAGTTAACACGCTGTCATGTTTTCTCAGGAACTTTCAACAACACTCATCTCTTGTCTGAACCTGTGAAAAAAGTATGATTTTAACAAATTATGTTGCTTTTTAATTATATTCAACTGGTTTTACAAAGATGGTTTTGTTTTGTTTTTTAGTTTTGGCTTTTTTTCTTTTGTAAAAGAAAGAAAAATGCATGTCACAGTCATTCATCCATCACGTTTCTGAACTTTGACCTATGAACCCAAACACATGTTTGCAGCTCTTTCTGCTATCAGCAGAGCTGAACTAAGGAGAAGAGAGGAGCCCAACATGACTCACTGACCTTAGAGGTCAAAAACCCTTCTTGGCCTTGAACAAACCAACCTCCTAACTAAACCTTTCATTGTTGGCACTGATGGTAACATTAGTTCAGCATTTTTTCTTTATTTAAATCAATATTTCACACACTGCAGTCATTTTTGATCCATGTAAAGTTGGTAGGCTATCTAGAGATTCAAAAAATGTGTTAAATTTCAGCAATATGCTTAATTTTTCTCTTAACTATTAGGTATTTGCCTATATCAAACTATAAATTTACAAGTTTTGATAAAAATTCATTGCAATTTTTCTTAAAGTTTTAACTATCATCAGTATTGTGATATAAATGATCTTATTCCTGGATCTCTTCATGAAAACAGTAGCTATCAATAACGGATTTAACCTTGGAACTACATTAACACGCAGAGTTAATTTTCCCACAACCTTTATCATCATGTGAACTGATTAGATTAAAGGCACCATGGCATATCTAGCTGTTTCTTTTGAGCTCTGTTGTGTTTGTTGTTGTAACTACATGCTAATACTGAGACAAAGTTCAAGGCAGCTGCTTCAGTTGACTCACCTTTTTAATTGCAAAAAAAGAACTGAACAGTGTTTGTCAGCTTTGTGTTTACTAAAATAAACCAAAGTTCCTGTTAAGGGGACATGAATAAAGTGTAATCCTAAATCTACTCAGAATAAATCCCAAAAAACAATGATGTTTTTCCCACATATATACCATTTTAAAAAGGGATATGAGTAAGAGGAGTGCATGTACAGTATTTATGCAATATATATTATGCATAAATCAGCAAACTATAACAAGATGTCCAAGTTTGGAAAAAGCTCTGAATGAATTTCAAAAAGCCTGAAAATTTCTTCAAACTGGATAATTAAAAAAAAACATTTGAAGACTGATTCTGTGGAAACAAAATTTTAAGAAATTTGAGGTGGTTTAAAAACTTTACACAGGACAATAAACCATATTCTAAATAAGTAATTACCACATAATTAAGAACAGAAATGAAATCTTTAAAGAAAGGTAAAAAAAAGGTGCCCCTGCAGTTTAAGCTTTTGATTATTTTTAAGCAGTTCTTTAATTGGCTTTTATATAGGTTTTAATAATTTTAATATTTTTGGCTTCTTGTGTTTTGTTTTAAATGTTTTTTTAATTTAGGTTTGATTGTACAGCACTTTGGTCAACTATAATTGTTATAAAGTTGATTTGATGTGTGATTTAGAGCCTTTTCAAGGTGACTGCGCTACAGGATTTACATCAAAGTGACCGTGTGGTCGAGTTGCTGTGATCAACTGTCCGCTCTGCTGAGAGAGACATAGTATCCTGGTGGGTATTACTGACCGGGAGCACGATACGTGTGTGTGTGTGTGTGTGTGTGTGTGTGTGTGTGTGTGTGTGTGTGTGTGTGTGTGTGTGTGTGTGTGTGT
>JAVKLF010000033.1:12754860-12765003 GCA_034783495.1 Millerichthys robustus
ACCATGTAATCCCTCTGCACAGAACAAATCCACTGCATCAAGCTGAATTTAGGCCATATACTATACACACACACACACACACAGAGAAGAAAAAATACTCCAGCCTTTATCACAGCATACCTCATCAGCTGAATCATCTTCCCTTTTTAACAAGTCCAGATGAGAACATGAAGACATCCCACCAGCCTCAGATCATCTTCATCACTGTCTGCTTCACTTCTTAGTTAGACACAAAGGAACCTGCAGTGTTAATATATCAGAAGGAAATACTTTTGTGGTCATTCTGTTAACTCTTTTGTGGAAAAAAAAAGAAAACAGAAAAAATACGTGTTGTCTCACTTGTTTTGTGTTACAGAACCAAAGCTCTCCGCCGATTATTTTTGTACAATATTCATTTTATATCTTTTTACAGAATTAAACTTGTTTCTATTAAATGAACACGTCTTCTGCCAGATGGTGGTCATTCCCTGGGGGGGGGTGTATTTACACAAAACAAAAAACGGGAGAGAAAATTTAGGTTTAATGGAAAGCTGAGACGAGCGTTTAGAAGCTGTGGCCTTCCTCTGCGTGGCATCTCCTGTTGGGAATTCTTGAACGAGAGCCCAGGCTTGTCCGGTAAACAAAAGCCAGCAGTAAAGTGCCACTGTGTTGTAAATCAAGGCACTGGAGAATCTTTCCACTGCTCTAAAAAAGAAAAAAAGAGAGAGATGTGTAAAAGCAGAAATAGCAGAGGCACAGACTGTGCGTCTTGAAGAAGAGTTGTTGAGTCGCATCACAACAATTTAAAAGTTTTCTTAGATTACGCTTTCCAGGCATCAACAGGAACCAAACACAGATAACAAAAATCATTTTGACATTTTATTTTTGGAATGGCAAAACAAAAAATTTGTAGCTTTTTTCCCCCTAAAAGTTAATGCTATGAATCTCATTATTTTCCAAAAACATCAATTATCGCTTATTTTTTATTACACTGTTAGAGGAAACAAACAGCTGAGTGACTTGAAACAGTGATGCTTTAATGCTCTATTTTGAAGTGATAAAAATGGTCACAAATTGCCTTAAAAATCAAAATGTTTGCTTAGAACAACTCGGAAAACACTCTTCAAAAGTCATAGAATTTGTTAAGTAACTTCTTTAAAGTCTTCATCTATATTCTGAGAAGTGGTGTAAGACAATAGATTGAGGGGGTGATGGGAAGATTCTTTGTAAAATGAGTGAACTGAGCCTTCAATAGGTGCACGTGTAAAGGTTTCTAGCTGAAGGCAATATTTTTTTTCCCTTCGCTCAGAGCTGATTATTTTCAGCGACCCGTTGCTTCATCACAAAAAGCTGGAGCAGCCAGTCATCCGAACAAAATCAAATTCAAATCTGTGCTCCTGTTGGACGCTGGGTCTCTAAAAGACACACTGACGTCAAACTGATGAAATCTTTCCTCCTCTGTATCAGATCTCCTTTTAAATACTTACATGTTTAAGTCCGTCCATATTGATGCTGGTAAAACCTTTGTCTCAGTTCTTTTTTTATGACCGTGGGTTCTTTTCGAGGACACAAACGTTTTAACTATCCTCTTGCCGTTTCCATTGGCAGGGAGAGATTGGGTTTCTGTTTCTTTCCTCGTAAGTCACTGAGCAGAAACATTGTCAAAACAACAGACGAGGAACAGACGTTTCTGTAAATAATACAAACTTTATGTTCTCTCACCATAGCAGTGGTGTCCAATCCTGGTCCTCATGGGCCACTATCATGCATGCGTTTGTGGCTTCCTTGCTCTACAGCAGGTCTTCAAGTCCTGCAGACGCCTGTCAATCACCCATAAATACAAATCAGGTGTGAAAAGCAGAACATTAAAAACATGCTGGATGGTGGCCCTCAGGCACCAGGTTTGGACACCACCGCCACATATAAAACAAGTTGAATAAAAAAAAAAGTCTTAGAAATTTGGCACAGGTCCAAACCGACGTCTTTACAAGCGTGACGCTCATTACCCTCAATCAAGTATGCATTTTTTGGCCTTTTGTGTAGTCTTGCTTTATTTTACAAGAACAAATAGTTCTCCCAGTAAAGTGTGGTGCGCTGAAGTTGCATTCCAGGGAGATGTAGAATACTCCGAACCAAAACATGGCTTTCATTATCTTTATAGTGTGGCTTCGTCATGTCACTTTAAGGATTTCAGACACTGCACAGGTCATTCAACAAATTCCTTCGGATATTTTTGTTTTTATTTTTAGCTTTGAAAGCAAGATGCGGGTAATCATTTTAAGGATCCCAGCTCCCATTTGGTTACAGATGAAGCAATGCATATTCGTTGGAAGGACAATTAAAACTCAACCGTGACTCATCAAATCGCTCCACTTTTCATTTAATTCAAGTAATGCGTGATGCAGAAAAGAAAAGTGTGTAAAAACGCAGTGAGTAGAAACAGCTTCAAGGACTGGCTGTACAACAGGAAAGGCATTCCTTTGATCAGCAGGTAAAACCCATTTGACTTTAATTTACATTAAATTTCTGACAAGAAAGATATAATCTTCTTTATTTAGGTTTTTGAGCTTGAATACATGATGTAGAAACAGGAAAAAAAAACAGGAATAAAGGTTTTGTCAACAACAAGTCAAAGGAAAAGTACAGCTTTAAAAATGTCAAGCTTAAAAAATGTTCCCACATAAAACTCACCGAAATTTTATTACATCTTTTGCTGTTTGCGAGCTATTCTTCACGGTGATGAACAGCACCAGACCACAAAATATGGAGCTAATTTATGAAGCATTAGCAAACGCAACTTAATGGAAATTATGAAAAAATACAGTCAAGACAATCAAATCGGACATAAAACATGAAATGGCTCGTGTATTGGAGTGCGAGGAACATAAAATTGTTCAATTTATGTTTCCTCTTCACACCGAGGGATAAAAATATGGATTTAGGCTTGAAAACCCAAACTGAAAAGAGAGCATTTGGGGTAAAACTTGACTGTTCACTTTTTTTGGCTCGTTTTCTATTAAAAGAAGTTGAAGTTTTAGATTTTGCGTTTCTTCCACTCTGGTTCTTTGTCGGCTTCCTCGTCCTCGTCTGATTCCTCTGCAAACATGGGCTCCGGCTGGGTCCTAAAGGGATTTACAGAACGAGTAATGATTTAACAGTTTGTTTGTTTGTTTTTTTTCCTGACAGCTTCAAAACCAAACAATAACATGTAGAGCAAAAACTGTATCCAGCTGTGAAGCAATGAATTAAGTGAGATACTTACAGTTTTAGGGTGTCAGACTAACGATTCCAGATCAAATGACACTTAATGAAGTTCAGACTGAGCAGAAAACTGCACAGTAATTCAGGCTTTTTATGCTTTCTTAGTGCTGTTATAACGAACCAGGCCTGTAAACTCTGTCATCTGTGGCATGACTTCATTGTCTATACTTACGCTGGTGCAAATAAACAATTATTTAATTACAAATTTAGATCAACTGTTTACAGTGTGGAACATCCACAGCTCCTGACTGAATGTTCAAAAGTACGGTTAAGAATTTTAAACTGGTATTCTGTGGACAGGTTATAAACAATTAACACGTTACCTGTTTTAGACAGTCTTTCAAACGGCCTCAGTGTGGAAGAATAGACTGTAGTTTTGACTGGATTGTCGAGCTAACATCTAGTCTGAGCAGGACCAAGACCAACATTTATATTAAATAAATGGTAAATCGCCTGTGCTTGTATAGCACTTCATCAAGTCTGTACGAACTCCAAAGCACTTTACACTACAATATAGTCACTCACCCATCCACGTGTACATTGTGTACATTAAATAGTGCCATAAGCAGCTAGCTGTAGCACTTCTGAGATGAGAATAATCGACTTTGGTTTTAGTCCTGCTTAGACAAACCTTTAACTTGTTTAAAAAAACTATCTGGAACAGGTAAGATGTTGACTGTTTGTAACTTTGCCATAATCCCCCACTTTTAATAGATCTGAACTTTAATGGAAACTCCAGACCAACAAACAAATCTTTAATAGTAGCTGATATTATTCTGAGAAACCGTTGCAAAAAGTCAGATATGTTATATGAGTGTCTGCAACCTATAAAAAAAACTCTTTAGCTCACACATTTGTTCAATGCTTCATTAAATGTCTGACTTATACTACTCTACCGTGAAGAAACATTCTTTTTATTCTGAGAATTAAATCAGAGAGAATAAACTCAAAACAACTCAGAATCTCCATTAAACCTGCGCTCTAATCAAAGGCAACTTTAGAGAAAAGAGGCAGAATGAGACAGAAACAGATGTATCAAATGCCCCCGCCCCCTTACTGTTTATAGGCTGGAGCGATCCAGTACGGATTCTCCGATGCTTCCTTGGCGTGCCGTAGAATGGCCTCTCGTGGGTTACTGTCATCAGTTTTATCTAAAGCGATGTTCTTCACAATGAATGAAGACAAAGTGCCGCCATGAGCTGCTACTCTGCCTCCTCGGCCTGTAAGAGCACATGATTATACACGGTTAGAATGAATGAATGTATGAATGAAGTACGAGCCGTCTGTGCCGGTAACTGGATTTCACTCCACCAGTAAACGTTTTCGAGGTATTATGCTGCTTTCCTTCAAAAGCAGGAAAATATCCCAAACAGGATACAATTTGTTCCTGAAAACACACATACAGTAGATCTCTTGCAAAACCTGCTCAGTGTTGTTGTTTGGGGAACAGAGCAGCACGTCTTTCCATTGCTTGTAAGCATCCAGCCAACCATCAAACATAACCTTGCACTTAAGCGAAGTGACTTCACACACAAGATAAACATTAGAAAGGCAGTCTGTAATCTGAACTCCACAGCTCTTCTATCAAAACGTCATGCTCATTTTCATGAACTAAACCAACATTTTCATTTTGTGTCTTTTTCCAAACCTCACCAACAATAGGGATTTCACATACATATACAACACTGTGCAAAGGCTTGTCCTGTAACTATAAAAGAAACTGTGTTGTCAAATTTCGAATCATCCCCCAAAAATTATTATAGCACTTTTATGTAACCATAGTAAAAAAAAGAAAGTACTTTTTGAAAATTCAATAGGTTACATGACAAAAACTAGTTTTTATGAAGCTCTAAATGAGCTAAAAATAATGTTTGATAAACAGTACATGACATTTTGTCTGTCAAACTTGGCAATTATGTCAGAAATTAAACAAAATTAAGTAGCGTGTAAAAATCATAGTACATCTCATGATTCAGAGGTATATGATTATCAGTTTCCAACATCATGAAGGAATTTTGGCTGACTCTTAATCACAATGTTACTTCAATTTAGAATTGTAAGCATTTGTAGTACTAATAAAATAAAATAGTACTAATAAATAAATACAATAAATATATAAAAATATACAAAAATAAATAAAATAGTACTAATAAAATCCCACCACTACATCACAATCATGTTGAGATTTGCTCCTTTTTTATAATTTGATCGTTCTGTCACAGATTTGATGTTGTGGTTGGGATAATTGTTCTGTTGCAGAACCTAAGTTAGGCCATGCTTCAGTTAACTTTAGATTACTACATTATAAAGAAGACTTTATGGTTGATGCAGTGACTGCAATATGTACAGGTAATGTTACTACAACACAAACCATCAGCCCTCCTCCACCGTGCTCAACAGTTGAGATGTTAGATTTTCTCCATGTGACAGTGGATAAACACCTAATCTATGGACTTGTCAGCTATTTTGTTGCTTCTAAATTTACTGTGTGAACCTAAACCTTTAAGCTGCTGAAGACTGTTGAGTCTGAATTGTTTCCACGTATAAATAGTGTTCCTAGTTGAGAAATGACAGACTGCAAATTATTTTAAAATGCCATTAAAACTCTTTCTAAATTGATGAGTCAAGAATGACCTTTTTCTGATTTTAGCTAAACTGCTTTTAGTTTAGTTTTTGTTAAAACACAATATTAAAAATAGCATTGTGTAATAGGACTCGGTTTTTTATTTATCTGAGATAGCACTCATGTTATTTTAAGGTAAAATAGAAACAAGATAAATTAATTTTGTCAAACTAAAACATGAATGGTCTAAATTTCTTATTTCTGCTTAAACTTGTATTAGTTAGTGTTTGTTTTGGAAATGCTTCAAATGTGTGTTTTTATAATCCAAGAAATATGTGTCAATTTGGAATCCTTACATTGTTACAACCCCATAGCTCTGCTCCAGTAAGTGGAAAAAACAAAACTGGGGAAATAAAAACACAAGACATGGGAGCAGTGAGCCAGCTGGATTTCACTGGCATGAGAAATATTGTTGGGCTTTCTGGAACAAAATCTGAAGTTGTTTTCATAAAGAGGCACAGCTTTACAGAACAAATGCAAAGACAACGAATGTGGTGCCAGACAGTTTTGTGTATCACCGTGTCTTGACACCGTCCATAGGGGACCTTTGAGTGGTCAAGTTAGAGCAGTAATGTTGTAGGTCAGCATCAGCTAAATTGCACAACATTGTTTTGAACCAACAACTGCGAATGAACACATCTGTCTAAAAACGTTTGCATTTGTGCAGTTTCACACTTCATAATACACTTAAAACAGCTGCAGAACCGCAGCCATAGTTCTCAGTATTTGTGCTTTTTCCCCCCACTAAAGTTGTTTTACTGTGTTTTAGTTTGGTTTTTCCTAAAAACAAGAACAAGAACATCAGAATATTTTACCTGGTCCGGACACAGGAGGTTCAGGTTTGTGGGATTTCTTCGGGTCGAGTCGGTCTTTCTCCAACTGCTTTCGTGTACTCCTCTGTCGGGCCTCTCTGAACATGGGTAGGGCATGAGCTAGACGAGCACAAAGTAAACAAGCATACTCAAGTGACTGCGGTAGATAGGATCACAGAACACTGCCAAACAAGTAAGCAGTGGAATAATTAGAAAAAAAATGTTCAGCCCTATGTACTGTACATGGCTTCCCTGAAGTACTGTACATGTATGAGTTCAGAAGTTGTTTTTTTTAAGGTAAGTTCTGCTTTTTTCCAAAAACTGGCTGCTGTTGGCTGAGTGGTTAGGGGAGTCGTCCCACAATGAGAAAGTTGCTATTCTGTCACATGTTGGAATGATTTTGGGCAAGACACTGTACCCCCACTGCCTCTGATGTGTCCCATCAGTGTAGGAACGTGATTTAAGCACTGATTAGTCTCCATAAAATGACCTGATGATTAGCGTTGAAGAGGTATAGTATAGTGTTGTGTGGATGGGTGAATGAGCGCACAGATTGTAGTGTAAAGCGCTTTGAGTATCCTGGTTGGCTAGAAACGCACTATACAAGAACAATCCATAAAATAAAAAAAATATTATTATAAAATCATATTCTGTTTATACATTTGTAGCTCTAATAATTGAATGTTCTTAGTTTATCCTTTATTTTTCTGCACTTCCTGTTGTTGACAACACGCTACTTTTAATTTGAAATGACGTGTTTAGGAAAACAAACATTTTACTCATGTTAAAAGTTATGTAAATCACACTTAAAGAAAAGTCAAGAAGCAAAACATGATCTTTTTATTTTAATAGTTCTGGACATGCTTATAGGAAGTTAGCTTTCTGGTATGCCTACTCTCCCTCCCTTTGTTAAGCTTGCAGTTCTTAGAAGAATGCAATCTACTATCAACAACAGTTCGACCCAGCTGATCTCCAACATCTTGCCCCTTCTAGACTTTTTTGCCAAAATGCACACTGTGATATTCAATAAAAACAGTCACGCTGCCATCTTTTACACTTTTGTGAACACCGTCATAACAAAGGCTGCCCACAGCTACATCTATGATCGTGTGAGTGAACGTGGCTTGTGATTAGGTGTGAATGAGTGCACTCGAGTAGTGTCAGAAAGACTATCTGTGTGTGAGAGAGCATATGTGTTGGGAAGTGTGTATGCTCTGTCCCCCATCCTGGTTGGGGGTGGGGGGTATTACAATGAGACACTTTAGTAAAGAGCTAGATAAAGTGATTTTCCATGCAGGCGCTCTGTCGTCGCTCGGTGGTAATTGGTCTCTTCCATGCTACATTAAGCAAAAAGGTTACTGTTAACAGATTCCCTCGCTTTTCTCAATGGGCCATCACTTGCTTCCTGTCTCTTCTAATTTTCCAATGCCAGGGCATCAAGTGCGTCACTCACCACTTGCAGCAGGGATATGTTCGCCTATTTTACACCCTGTTGGCATGACAATGAACTCACATGATGCAGCTGAAAATGTTGCAGCAGCCCAAACAATAAATGGCATCTGCATTGGGTGTCAGCAGCCAATCAGTGACAAGACGTCGTCTGCTCTCTTGTTGTAGGTTCATGATTTCTATTGGGGCAAAGGTAAGTGAGGCACGCACCAAATACATGACGGCCTCATGCGTTGGATGTATGATGATCGAGTGAGGTGCGTGTGCAGTTACAACAGCAGGAGATCACGCCAGCAGAGGTGGGAGAGAAGGTCGTCCCTTGCGTGATTCCTGCATGACAGGAAGCCACGTGGCTGTCACGTGGCTCGGTGCCCCGCGGCTATTGATTCAATAATCCAAACCTTACTCCATCAGCTAATGGAACGACCATGCGATCATAATACAAATCCTCTGGCACGAGATGAACTGATGTGAATATTTGTATGGGTATGAAAACAAATAAAGCACCAAGACAAGAGTAGTGTGTACAGCTGAACCAGGATCATACGTGTGAGTAAAAGTGCAGGGAGGCTTTGAGAGATGCATTTCAAAGTGCTTGAAACAAAGCATGAGTGGAACTTTATACACACACTTTGTACACATATGCACAGATATGGAAGAACTTACGTGTGATGACATAATCTTGTGTTAGCGCCTCTGCTTGTCTCTCTTTCCGCTTGCTCTTCACTACGCACAGTTTAGCCCCCCTTGAAGAAAAACATATTTTCAAACAAAAACCTAAAAAGGGCGAAAAAGCTGTACTGTACAATAACATGAAGAGTTTTTGATTTTTATTATAAAATCAAACTGAACTATTTTAGGATTTTGGTCAAATAAATAGTGTATTCTTCCATCCTGACATTACCTTTATTTTCTAATCTCACACACATTTGATGTAAAGCAGCTTGCTATTGCTACTTGCTAATGACTCTGTGTAATTCAGTCTTATATGAAAAAAATTTACACATTAATTCATAAAAACATAAATTCTTGTTTGCTGTAATTTAAGATACATTTTTATATGCTTTACTGTTTTAGCAAACAATTTAGTAACAAAAATTAGGTCGAATTTATAACAAAGAATTTATATAAAGTTTGCCTTCATTCTAGATACCAGTATTTGTGAGAGAGATTGTTTTTCAGGTCAGTTGTTCCTGTCAAAGTGAAAATGTTTAAATCAATCTAGGTATTCATTATGTATTTTTATACTTCTATCGATATTGCCGTAATTTCAGTTCATCCTGAAATAGTTTGTTTATTCTTTGAGGCAATCTGCAGTTCAAGAGTCTCAGATTTTACTCAATAATATTTATTGTGAACAGCTGTAGCTTCATAAAAACTTGACTTTGATATAGTGAGTTTACCGTAGGTTTTAATCTGGTCATGTGAGATAATAAGAAATATAAATATCACCAAGAAAAGAAATTAAACTTCAACAAACCTGTGGCTTTTAACTGGATCATAGTATACCTTGGCCAATCCATTCCCTGTACCCACCATTATCTGGTTAAGTTTTGGGTGCCACAAGCAACGAACCACACTCTGAAAAACACAAAGACAAAAGTAATACAACACAAATAAATGTATTTTTCTTCAGTGACCTAAGATGGTAAATCCAATAAAGATCATGATTTTAAAAACAATACACTGCAGGTAGTGAATGTCTTGGTTGTGAATCAAATTTGCAAGAATCCTGCTTCTGTTTTCCAGCTAAGAATCAAGTTTTATTGCCCTACGCAGTGTAAAGTGTGTGACTGAGGTCAGTGTTGTAGGTACAGTAAGGAAAAGTCCCAGTGCTGCTCCAGTTGACTATATTTGGTTGGTGGGATAAGGGCTGGATCTCTCGGTCTGTGTGACAGATGGCCTGGTGCCAATTGGTAAACGTGGCCACGTTTATCCAGAGGTGTGTGTGTGTGTGTGTGTGTGTGAGTAAAGCCAAAACAGAGAAAGAAATACAGGCACAGCTGTTAAGACAGTGAT
>JAVKLF010000033.1:12770454-12785898 GCA_034783495.1 Millerichthys robustus
TTTGCAGATTCTGATACAGACACACAACTCTCTACACGCATTTGCAAATATTTTTGCTACAATAATGGCCCCATAGACAAAAAAACAGAGATTGCAAATAACACGAAAGCTAAAAGTCTTACATTGAGAAGTAGTTGGTCAGTCTGGTAGCTTCATTTACAGGCTTCCTAAAGCTGCGTATATCCCAAATCTTTAGAGTGTCATCACCTAGAGAGGAATTGTTTAATGCAAGTGTGAATAGCAAAAGAAGGACTCTAAATCAATAGTTATTCTTGTTTTTTTCTTGACAAGATTAAATATCGAGAAGGAACAAAGCATTTTTATGTTTATATACTTCTTGCACTTCTCTCGGTTTTGTCTGTGGGGAGGGGTTACCAGTTTCAGCCCACATTGTGGAAGACAGATAAAATGCATTGAGGGGAGAAGCATATTCAACTTTTATATGTGCTGCTAAAAATCCATTGTTTTTATCAGTAATTAGGAACTGGACATAAAACCTAATGAATGCATTTTCAACGTGCTGTTGCTGGCTGGGTTAGTCTGTCACATTCTGCATTTTCTTTTTACCTCCACGTGAAGCCAGAGTTGTGCCGTCATAAGAAAAGCAGAGGCAAGAGGTGTCTGATCCTGAAGCATGGGCTTGCTGACAGTGAAACTTTGTGTGAACCTAAGATTAAAAAGAAAATAAAACAATCGTAACGATTAATCAACGCTGGAGCATACCCTTATGGTTTGGTTTCAGACATTTGTGAGAAAAAGTTTTTACAATGTCTTGTTATACAAAACAGTCAGTGTTCTGATTTAATAGTAGATGTCACAGCTGCATCAAAAACATTTGGCCGACACTGCCACTATTAGTCTTTGGTACAATAAGCCGTTCTTAAACACATTTTATGTTACAAATGTTTTGTTAGACGTTTCAAACAATATTGTCAACTATAAATCACCACCTGAATCATTTGTAAAAGTTCAGACTATCTGGCTTTTAGACAGCAAAAGCACCGTACAGATTTTAAAAACTTTCCAATATCAGATTATGAACATAAAGACTACAATAAAGTACAACTCATTTCTCCCTGAAACAGTCAAAGGAAGTCATACCATGTTAATTGCATCTGAAACATAAAGGCAACAAGCAAAACAAAAATCCCCAACTATTTGTTGTCAATATTTCTTAATAAGCATTTCTGTTTTGTAGTGGCTGAAGCTGAGAACAATAGCAGCTTTAAACAAAGCAGCTTTTTTACAGAACCAAATGTCAAATAATTTGTATGCAAGAATTTCACTGTTATGTTATTTTACTTTTTGAGAATAAACTCTCATCATGCCTGTGATTATTTGCATTTAATACAAAGAAGTCCTATTTCATTTTAAGGTTGTTGCAAAAACGTGAGCTGAGAAACATTACAGTAGTCAGTCTGTCATTTCTGAAATCTGAAATATAATTGATGCGTAATGAAGACTTTAAAAAACCTTCCATCTGAAAAGCTGGAAACACCTTTAACTAGTTATTTTAATCTTAACAACACTACTTTATGTGCCTTGCCTAATCCCTGCTCCCTCTCAGGTTCACTACACAGCATGTTAGCTTTACCTGGCCCGAGTACAGCCAGATTACAGAGATCGATCATTACTAGACTCTAGTGAAGCAATAGTCTGGGAAGTAGGCTCGCTAACACTCAAACAAACATAACCTGGGTTTATACAGCTACATTGTCATTAATTCTAAACTGAATGCAAATAAATCAGTGAAAAGAGAATTGCAGCACTGTGGGCTTTTGACCAAAATAACAGCGGATAAGGAATATGAAGTGAGCGCACATTGTGGAAGACAGATAAGACGCATTGAGAGGAGAAGCTGGCAAAAACTGCAGGAGAGAGTGGAGCATGAGCTGAATGAGTGATGTACCCACATGATAACAGAAATAAGAGGCCATACTTCACCTCCGAAGTGAGTGAAGGGAAGTTATTAACTCGCTTGAGACAGATAACACTGTTACCTTGGACTGTAGATAAGAAGGATTACACTTTTTCAGCTCTGGTCTCCCCAGGTTACAATTTTCTGCTCCCAATTATTTTACTTACAGATTACCATTGACACAATGCCTTTATTCTAGTAAGTTATCTTTAAATAGCTAACCATTCTTTTATTTTCTGCCCTAAAATTACATTGGCTGACAAAAAGAAAAGTAGGAAAAATATATTTTGATACATAAAATTTATTTTCTGATCTGACAATTACCATTGGGTGTCACATCCACACACATTCAGTCTCTGTACTGTTTTACTTTGCACAGAATAAGCTGAAAGATTTGCTGAACAAGTATTATGTTGCAATCATACTGACATGCAACACTGTATAAAACTAGGTGTTTTGCCATTTTCCTTGTTTATTTGTAAAAAAATAAAAGAAAAAGAAAAAGTTGCACATTGGAAATAAACTTCAAACATTCTGCAAGGAAGGAGTAATGAGTCCTGCTTTACATAACACCAGGGAGAACTGTGCAGATGTTTGTTTTGAGCCTCTCTCTCTCTCTAAATGAACCTGTACCAACCAAACACTTCAGTAAAAACCACAGTTTTTTTTTCTTGTGTCAACTGAAAAAATAAGTTTAGACAGCTTGTTTGATCTGCAATGAATCACTCCAGCAGGATTTTCTCTCCTTTTTTTAAACTGTCATCCATACAACTAAAATCATCTGCTGTTAGCACTTTCAGTGCCTAACCCCCTTTTATAAACAAGTTATACCAATTCTAAATAAGATAATTTCATACACACACACACATACTTATGTGTACACACGCAGAGCTAATCCATGTCTACACACTTTCTCCAGCAGGCGTTGATAAATAGCAGAAGGAACTCAGAATTGGGTTTCATCCTCTGCAGATTATGATAACAATCTACTACAGCACCAACTGTTCCAAATCATGCTGAGCTTGATTATATAAATAACGCATGTCTCTGTGTCTCCTACTACTTGCGTATTTTTACAACTGCACACCTGAAAGACAATGATGCCCTCTGTGCAGTCAGTTTCACATCTCACTCTGATCTTTGTTACCATCTGAGGGGGATCAAGTAGCCAAACCGCAGTCCTGAACAGCTGCTCAGATCTTTCATGGAAATCAACAAGTTGTGATGGCGAGGCGCTGTGTGTTAGGGACTCACACTGGAATGAGGGGTCGGATAATCCAATAAAAGTTTGAGGAATTGTATTGCCCCCATGATTCAGTTACACACAGAAAGGCAATTCTGGGAGCAAAGTCAAGAAACAAGCACAACTGTGAGAGCTGTAAGATTTCATTACAGAAAAACATGGCTCTAAAGTCAAACACTACATCTAGAGAGAGTTAAAGGAATAGTGAAACTGGATGACAGTGACAGAAACAAGGCGCATGTAAAAGTGTCTCGGTGCTAAACTACATGTTTACAATTATTAGCGTTGCATGAGATAGCCTTGTGGACTAGTGGGAATGACATTGGAACCCTTGTTGGATCCAAGATTTATTTATTCATTTAATTTTTAGAGACTCCACAGAGAGTATCCTGAAGGAAAAACTGCCAAGACTAGGTCTGAGTAGAATCCATTTCTCATGCCAATAAATCTTCCTCAAATTAAACCTTTGTATAAATCATTACCATCTGATTAAAAAAAGCTTGTTATTCTGTCCTCTTACCGCATATTAAGGTTATTTTAGGCTATTTTCTTAGGCAACAGATGAGACATTGTAATCACAGAACAAAGTGATTTAACGATCAATAAAAAATGAATGACTTGAACAAAAACATTCATGATGTTACGGAATCAAAATGTCACGTCCAAATGTTATATTTGTTTTAAATGAGCCCACCAGCGTATCATCATTATCCAGTTTGAGAAGCAAGCTTGGAAAACTTTCCAGCTGTGCAGCAGATTTGGTGATGTGCTTGTAGCAGACACAAAAGGAAAGCAGGTGCTGTTAGATAGTCATCATTACAACCTCCATGGATCACAAACTCCTGCTGTAATACACTTGCAAGTGTTTTTTGCATGATGATGACATTTAAATAAAAATAAATGCCATTTCTTTATGAGCCCAGATACAATATGAATACGTTTCACCAAACCCCAGGAGAAAGAGAGACATGTTTTGTAGAACAACACCAAGTTTGCCATGTCTTGTGATTAAAAGGCTTGCACTGACTGATTTATCAAAACCATCTCTTGTGTGTGTCCACTTTGAAGTCTGGAAACACCAAAGTTCACCAGTGACGTCAGAGAATTCCTCGAGGTTTTGAAGAGAAGACCTGTATTACAGAGTGCACATCACCTGGCAACAACTTAAATGCAGTCGTGCAATTGTGGTCAGAGAATGAATGTGCAATCACTCTCTGCAGCAGTCCACTGGAAGCGACCTGTTTGACTCCCATCACTGAATCAATCAGCTCATGTCATGGTTGGAGAACTCAATGTGTCATCTTCAATAGCTCTTCTTTGGGCTGAGCTATGGATGAAGGCCATGTACATGATTGATCATGATTGACCTGTCTGCATATTTTGGGCATGAGTAGTAGCAACATAACAGGAGATAGGCCTCATTTTAGTGGGGGAGGGAGCAGCAACAAAAGCATCAAGAGGTCAACTCCTTTTTAGGCGTGTGGCAGAGTTTGAGTCAGCAGCACAGGTTGCTGATTAGGGCAGAGGGCAGCAACTAAAATTCTTCAGCCATTCAGACAGGACAGGCTCCAGTGGTCAGGAAAGAGACATGACTATTGTAAGCTGCAATGGGATGCAGGGCAAATATTTAGCTTGGAGAAGGAAGGGTAATAAATTTTGAGAGCCTTACCCCATTCATTCAAAACTTGGTGGCTGGGGAAATGGTGGGAGTCTTTATGACACCAGAACTTGGAAGTGCACACCCACAATAGGAATAAGGTAAGAGAAGAAAAGTAGAAACCACATTTCGTCTGCGGTTTGATTATAAAGTTGGTTGTTGAAGTAATTGTCATGTAGCCTACTTCCCATTCAACTAATCTGGATAAGCCCTTCTTTCCAATCAAGCCGTTCCAACTCACTAACCACAGCTTAATTGTTACAATCACTATTCTCACACAATTTGACAGAAGCTTTGCACTGGGTTGAAATGCTGTAAGGGATTGGACAAATAAGACAATCTGAAAGAAATGGAAGAAAAGAAAAACAAGCCAAGGAAATTAACCTGTTATCTTTCAGATTAAAGACGGTCACTTTTGTTCCAAATTTATATTGTCATGATAAAAGAATGTTCTAAGAAATGCTGTTTGTACAGTTTTCTTTTCAATTGTATGAGTCATTTTTATGCTTTCCAGTGTTTTACGACTCTCTAATTAGTAAAGTCAGATATTGTAAAAAAACAAATTAAAATAAAAAGTGTTTTTCTCAAGACTGTATTGTTTAGTTTTGTTTGTGAAAAGGATATTATATATACAGGACATTTTGTTTAAAATATTGATTTTTAAATGCAAAATGTCCTCTTTTCTGGATAAGGAAATACACACCTTTCCACTTTTTCATTCATGATGGAAAACATTGTGACTGAAGTAACAGGCAAAAACTGAAATTTGCTAACAGGAACCAGTGGATAGTAGTATTCTGTTATTATCCAAACGCCTCACTGAGACAACCATCTTTATGAAAGACTGAGCCCTAAATAGCCTTGACTTCTATGAAGATCACTCCAAAAAAAGAAATCAGTAGAGAACTAGGCTTCACGGGTGCCAAGATCAACTCCTACCTCAATTATAGTAAGAATGCTTTGATCACCTAATTGTCTATTTAGCTAATTGTGGAAAATATGTACAGGCAAATTGGGATTGGGCCTCCCGGCAACTTTTATGTAACTTAACTCAATCATGACAAGGCAGTTATTAGTTACATAACCTGTCATACAATCAGTGTGACTCATGGTCCTTCAGTTATTTATATTGGTCAAAAAGGAAATACCTCAGTTAGTTTTGTTGATGTTTTCTAGTAAATTTTGTTGCTCCCTGTCATTTTGTTAATGTTGCTTTTAGGAGCTTTTGTAAAAAATGCTACAACTACTCTTGGACCCTTAAAATATAAAACGGTGAGGGTTTCTTTCACCATCGTCTCAAATCAGATCAAAATTCTAAACTTCTCAGTAATTTAAGTTTGTGCTTCGAGTTTGGACAAATGCATTTTAAAGGCGTGCAATTTAAATTCTACAGAACTATCTGTTGACCTCTGACACCTCTCTGACCTATGACCAAGTTACCCAAGTTTCATGACTCTGTGCCATAACAAAACAGACATCCCATATTTACAATCTGCAGCACTCTTGTGGCGGTTGGTATGCAGTTTAGGACTCACGCTCAGGTTTCTGTCCCAGATCTGGATGGTGCCATCTTGGCACCCTGCTGCAATCAGCTTTCCGTCCCGGCTGTAGGTGCAGCATGTGGGGATGACTTTCTTCCCCTTAGAGGAACGAGGTTTGAACACAGACTTGTGCTGCTTCTCTGAGTTCACGTCCCACGTGCGTACAGTTCTGTTAACAGACAAGAAATCTTAAATATTATGGCTCATCTGCTATCAATGAGTAAAAATACCTATCAAATCAGTTGTGATCAATAAATGAATTAAATAAGTTAGTGTACTGGTTGGTCTCATGAACACAGGTTTGGACAGTTTGGAATTGCACTGTGAGGACATTTTGCCAATAGCAGAGCAGTAGATCAGTGAGACAGGTTTGTCTGAAGTTTCTATAAAATCCAGATTCCTTTTTCATTCTTCATCTGCTGAACACATTACACCACCTGGAGCTCTGAGAAAAGCGATTAAATGCAAACCTTTCATATAGATATGTACAAATGTGTGTTTCGATTCCAAAATGTCATAAAATGCAACCCAAATGGGACAACTTAGTTACAAATTTATGTATCAAGCATTGAATAACTTTGCACAGACACGAATTCAGTTAAAAAAAAAAGAAAAACAGGAATATATGCAGGTCTTCCATCAGTCACAAAAAAAGAAATAATTAAGTTAACTTGCTGCATTTTTTTAAGTTAGGGTTAGAACTGAAGCTGCATCAAAGAAAGCATAGTGTCTCTCCGAATCAGAATGAAACAAGTTGAAACATTTCTGATTAAAGAAAGGGATGATTTAACCTCCCACAGCTTTTTTATTAAGAATAGTGCCACACGCACACAGGTTTAATAGAGCTCTCACATGCGCACACCAACACTCGCAGCAGGAGGAGTACATCTAAATGTGTCTGTGTCCCACTGCTCGCCTTTAGTGAGCCATCTTCACCTTTTGGGTCACAAGGTCACCCGGCGAGTATAAACACACAGGCAGAGTTGCTACTAAGAGCATGGTGAGGACTCCTCTATGACCCGCTACAAAATTACAGACATGCACACTCAGTTGTGTTTAGTTAAGCCTAACAATGTGATACAACTGTCAGCTGAAGACATATGGTTTGAGTGAGAACTGGCAAGGGTCAAATAAAACTTTAATAAAATCTGCTGCTGAAAAGTAACACCCAAAAAGTCAAAATCCACAGGTATAAATGCACTTTCCACGTACAATGAGCATTTTACAATAAATATTTACATATATATTTGTGAGAGTGAAAGAGTAATAGCTACTAGATGACAAATAGATGATGAATAGATGACACCTGCTTCCTCACACAGACATCTTTATTTTGTTTACAGAAGACTGTAGGCGGCTGCCAGACCAATAAAGACAACATAACCTTTTCGCGCTGCACACAAAACCTGGAATGCTATTTATCTTAAAGGCTCTTTCCAAAACATGGCACTGCTGGCTGTCAGGGGGACAGAGCAGAGAGGAAGCTTACTTTGAGCACTGGGTCCACACCCACACCTGTCAATGACCTTTAAGTGTGGTGGGGAATATGAAGACTGCCTGTTTTATTGTCTTTAAAATGTTCTATTCTGTTTCCTATTTAAACAACACAATTTTTTTTAGCAGGAAGTTGTAATAAAGTGTTATTTAGTTTACCTACTAAACTTTACAAAGTCAGTAAGTAACACTAATAATAAAGAGCAATGCCAAAATATTTTAATCTTTCCTCTTTCCCCATTCTTTTGTTTTCTCAGCAGCATTTTTTTTCCTGCACAAATGCTTCAGAGACAGGAGGGGTGAATGTAACAAAATGAGATGCATACAACTTCAGTCATGCATGGACACTTTACAAGGTAGAGCAATCATTCACACAACAACTGAGGAGTGACAGGTTCCTAGGCCCCAGATTTTATCTGACCATCAGGTTACAGGGCCCAGTGGGGGGCTGATGGTTGCTGGGATTCCTTCCCTAGATAAGGAAGAAAGAAGTAAACGTCCTGTACGAGGGTGTTTATTGGTTGGACTTCAGTGTTACTGGTTGACTGACTAACTGGGACTCTGTTATAAGAAAGAAGGATTAAGAGAGGAAGATGCTCCATGTTCACTGATTCACAGCTGAAGATGATGAAGTGGGGAAATTTCGTGGGATTAAGTGGAAGGCTCACCCAGGCGCACCAAAAGAGAAGACGGAGGGCAGGGAGATAATGCAACTTTTGCACTTTGGGTAAAGTGAGGAACCAATACCATTATTTTACAAGATATTAATTTACCTTCAACTTAAACTGTGCTTAAAAAATGGGTGTGAAACCAACTGACATGAAAAATAGGCCTTTAATCTTTTTTAACATCTGTGAGATAGATTTGAGAGCTTTTAGATTTAATTAAACAATAGATGCTTTCAAAGCAAACAAAGATGTGGTGTTGTGTTTAGTTCAGTAGAAAAAGATACTATTCACAGCTCACACACAGATATAAAGGTTACTGTCAGTCAAAAATTCAGCCACAGCTGTAGCTTGGACAGGAAGGACAAATGCACTCTTTAACAGTATGGTTGTGCATTCTTGAGCAGGATATGGAACACTTATATTGTAAGGTGGATATTCGCTGGACTTTGGATGAACCTGGGGTATCCATCTGAGTGAATTGCCTCAACATGCTCATATTCATTTTATTTTGTCCTCACATTTCATCCCCATTCTGTCTCGAGGATCACATTTAACCAAACACATTGGTGACATTTTTAAATCAGAAAGACTCCTTAATCCATTGCATGTTTAATATAAAAAATTCAAGTGAGCCATCACCCACACAGAGTACTAAAAGGACAAAAAAATGACATAAAAACTAATTTATCAAGTACTGAGTACAAAAACAATTACTTATGTGAAAAGTAATTATAGTTTTGTCTTTTTATTTTTGGGGGGGTTGCTAGGTAGTGACATTTATCAAGCTGTTTTTAATCTGTGCCTAAGAACAAAACAAAATACTTGTTCCTAAGAAGTAAAATAATCTGCCATTCTAGGTTTCCACACATGCATCTTCACATTCAAGTCCAGCTGCAGCCTTGACATCAAGCCAGTGTGATGGGAATCCCTGGCATTCAAACCTCCTGGAAACATTCCTCATATTGTGTGTTTTAGCGCCTACCCATGTTCGACTGTGCCTCAAAGACTCAAAAGCAAAAATAAATAAATAAAACATGTGGACTTTATTAGAAAATCGCCATTTGTTTTAATTCTACGCTCTACTGGCTGAAATTTCAATCACGGCACAAAAAAAAAAACACAAAGCAAAATAAGATTCTCATAATACTTTTGGGGACTGTAAAAAATGCATTAACAAAATAAGGAATTAGCAATGTTTCGTTCTTGAAAAACACTAGTTCAAATCCTTTCACAGTGATATTTACAATATTAAAACTATTACAAACTTCCTTGGTTCAGTCCTGCAGCTTATTGGATAACATTTCCCACTTTAACCTCTGAAAAATAATGACAAAACATGTGCAATGTTAACGCATTCACACAAGAGTGAGCAGAAATACTTTTCACAACTTGAATCTCGCTCTTCTCCTTAAGCCACATTCAGCCCTTGGTTTGTAGCAACACTCACTACCTGCTGCTGCATTATCAAACCACCAAATCAGTGCTTCCTTCTCATCCACTTCCTCCTTAGGAAAAAAAGGGTTGGGCTAATGGCATCATTCAAGAAGCTGGGAGGTTCTGCTTCTGAATGAGTCTTACTGCAACTGGGGAGGGATTTTTTTAATTAGAGAACTTAGCAGTTGGATGATCATACATTCTAATCTTTTTAAAACATCACAAAAACAGACCTCCTAACATGACAAGAAGACCTACAGAAGCTTAGGTGTTGGTCTTATGTTGAGGCAAACACAGCAACAGGTGGTATTATTAGTCTCCACAGAATCTATGAGTGGAGTTAGGGACAAACATCAATGGGTGGTGAAGCACAGAAAGGAAGAGACGTTTAAGGGGCTTTTTATGACAAGCAGAGCAATCTTAAGCCATATAAACTTAAAAAGAAACAGTGTTAAAGTGGTTTGAGTGTTCAGGAAGACTAGAAAACTGCAATATACTGTAAATTTGGTTAATTAAGCCTACTCTTTCCCTAAATGTTTTACTTAAATGTATTTATTTATGAACAAGGTTGATTTATGTCATCTAAACACAATAGCATACAGTATGTGACATTACACAGAATTTATCTACCTATATAAATAACTGAAATGACTGAAAATAAGTCAACAATAAGGTCCGTAGAAGAACTCAGAGATTGAGAAATTTGACAAGTTAGGCATGTATTTATGCTCAGATTTATTGATTAAAGTATGCAGATAAAAACATGTTGAATGGTTATGTTGAAAGGGTAAACTTACCGCTCTAGCAAAAGTTAAGCGAAAGCTGTGCGTGTTTAATGGCCAAGCTCTCTTTTCACAGCTCTCCTCTAACCTGCTTGATCATCAATATTTATTTTAAACCTTCATCTTACTCTATATCCCTCTTGTCTTAGTATTTAACATAAGACTCTCTCTTCTATTTCCACCTAAACATCTTGTAGATTCTATTCCTATCCGATTCCACCTTATTTGTTTACCTACGCTGACTACAGCCAGCCTAATGTAGGTCAATCATATGACTCAAATTTCTGCTTGGGTTTTGACCGAATCACGTATCCACATTTCACAGTTGCATATACCTGGGAAACTACTGGAGTAAACTCTGTCAAACTGCACCATTTTGATATAGCTCCGGATAACTTTATGTTTTATTTTATGATTTGCAATGAGTAGGGAACATGAATATGTGCAACTAAAAAGTGAGCAGGTACTTAAGACAGGCTGACTATCAAGTGAACTCTATTCATTTAGGGTTTACCACGTAGACAGTCACTGAAGTCTACACCAGCTGACTTTGGCCTTGAGGTGGAGTACACCTTGGACACGTCACCTGGCTAACACTGAGACAATCATTCATTTACTCATGGAACAAAACAAGATAAAAATCACAATTTTCCATAGAGTCAGGGACATGGATATCAGGCTGGTTTAGATGCAGACCCCTTTTTGACAGAACAACACTTAACTAAAATTCTTATTGAAAGCCCTGATAGTTCAATGATTGTGGTAGCAGAACGTTTTAAGTTAAAATAAACTATTCTGACAATTTGTTCATGAGTGTCTTTTAAATTCAAAAATACTGCAATACATATTTTGTGTGACATTAATCCTTGCTGATTATAATGTTTCGTAGTAAAACAGTCCAAAAAAATAGATGCATATGAGTGTAAATTAGATAGGAAGATTTAGGTATGGCAAATGGGGTTTACAGCTGCATAAAAAAGAGAATAAGAATTGAAGCAGCAAAGCTTGAGGGGTTGTTGGCTCACAGAGGAACATAAACATTCATTTTATCAGCAACTTACTATTTTTGTTGCACAGAACATTATCTGTGTGATAAATTAAAACTTCAAAAACAAGAAATTTTTCAAAGGTTTAAAAAGAAACTCCTCCAGGTAAAAGTCAATGGAGGGCGGTCCCTCCCAGTCTGTGCTGACCTGCTCTGCAGCAGTGAACCTTTCCCACATGCAGCTGCTCTCTGCCTGTGAATGGCTCCCCGAGAGCTCCTCCGCTGTTCTCCTGTGAGCTGGCCAGAGGCAACACCCAGTGCTAACGTGCCAGAGGAGGATTTCCAGGGACTCAATAAGAGCTAAATAAACCAAACTCCACATCTGAGAGAGCAGTAACACTGGTAAACACTGGTCTGTGGCCTGGCCACAGAGCCGAGCCCTCGTTTCTACCTTAATGATGACGGCACTGGATTTCTGCACTGCTGCTTGTTACGCTCTGTTAGACTTATCACTATACTATTACATGTGAACATTTGTTTGTGAGACTTTGCTTGAACATTTACATCAAAAAGAGATTTCTTCTAAACTAGGCTGGTATAATTTCACTTTTAGGAAAACAACAGTCAGTTAAAACTCTAGAACAATGTTTAGTAATATGTAGCCAATATTTAAAATATATCTACAGCTGGTAATCTGCTCCAAATTACTGGAGAGAAAAAAAAAGACATTTAAAAAAATGTGCTGTGTGTCAATACATAGCCATGAAGCTGAACTACAATTTTCAGAGACAGACTGGACTAGAGGACTCCCTGCTGGTGATAGAAGACATGAGAGGTAAAAAAAAATCTTTAAATAAGAGCCACTACTTTGGACACAAAAATCAATTGTTGTCAAAAAATGACTATTCTGAATGTAATGCTACAAATACAAATACACGAGGTTAATACCTACATATGCAACAATAAAAAAGTTAACCTGAATAAATAAATCTATGTTTTGCTCATTTCTAGAGATCACTTTATAGTAAAAAAGGGCAGTCATGGTATGATACTTCAGATAATTATTATAAAAACACGTCACATCTTCTGCATATATCTTAACTGTAAACCATTTTATCTGCTTTTAAGATGTCTATATATCTTGTCTAATAAGGACAAATGCATATTGCTAAAACAGAAAATGTGTGATAATTGTGTGTATCAAGTGCACAGCTTATTTAGTTAGTTAAAAAAACAGAAACTTTTTTTAAACATACCCATCATTAGAGCAGGTCATAAACTCCTCTTTAATCTTAGGGTGCCAGCACCCACAGTTCAGCATTGCTGTGTGTCCCTGTAATGAGAGCAAAGTGACAATAAACAAACCTTACATTTTAAACCGTCTCAGCTTCACTTCCATTGACTTTGACAAACTGCAGACTGATAAATCAATAGTCTCATACACTGATATTAACAAGTGCCTAAAAACTGCTTTCAAACTCTTAGTTTTTAAAGACAAGGTACATCAATAACCTGATATTTTTAATATCAACCCATCTTCAAGCTGCAAATTAGTGGCAGTAATACATTAGTGTTATTTTCTTATTTAATTTTTGTAGTAAGTGAAAGGTATTACTACAGTTACTAGATACAACAAAACACTGACCTCTGTACAATTATTTGTTATTTACCCCTAACCAAAAACAAAAATTGATTCCATTGTTATATGGAGAGCCAGGGGTTGACATAAGGACATTTTCAAGGTTGTCCAGAGGACAACATCTTGACAAAATCTGTTGTCCATCAAAATCTTTGGTTGACTGGAACTTTTACAACAAAAATGGGGGGGAAAATCTAGAAAAATGTAATTTTATAAATATATTACACTAATACAATTGTTCTCAGTCAGCTATTTTGATAGTTTCAGACGCTGCGAATGGAACTTCCTCGTTCTCCTCCTCATCCTCTTCCTTATCATCAGACTTTGCAAGAGAGGTATTCAAGAGTAAATAAGGCTCGGGGATTAAAGCAGAAAAATATTCTGACAGAAATGTTTTCTACACAAAGAAGTTACCCAAACATTTCCCTCCACCACCACCCAACATCACACAGTCAAGATCTTTCTCCTGCATGAAGCTCAAATTTTTTCACATAAAGAGGAGTGTATTGTACACGACCTTAGTAAAAGTACACAGTTTAGTATGCTCTAACGACACCTTGACGTTGTAAAAAATTGTTTAACCTGCAACATTTAAATTCTCAAGACTAACAGCATTCTGAAGGGAGAGGTTTTAAACAGCTTTTCTCTAGTTTTATGTCATTACAGTGTTTTCAACTGCAGATTGTCTGATATATATTTTTAGTCACATGTTTTAATTATAAAATTAAAATAATTATATTTACAGGGTTTAAGCTCATGTAGTCATTTAGTACTATTTATTTTCCATATTCTTTGAAATGATTGTTATTATTATTATAATTATTATTTACTGCAGACTGCACAGCTATTAGTTAGGCTATCAGTCTGATCCTACTGTAACGCCAACTTCTGACCTTCCTCGGCATAGAACTTGTCTTCAAACTGAACTACTGAACTTTGAGGCTGTGCAGCCTGTGGTGTCACAGCTTTAAAGAGTTCCTCACAGAATAACTTTTAACTATTTCCTCTGCTTGAAGAGTCCTGTGGAGAATTACTCATAAGAAATAACTTTAAGGTAGGAAAACCCAGAGAGAGGCCTCTATGACTGTGGGGTCAAAGAGGAACACCGGTGTGCTGCACATATAACACACAGCTATTAGACAGATCACACGGACAGCAGAGCTGTGCATGAGCAGAAGCTGACTGAAGGGCATTGGTATGTGTAGATCAGGAACAGAGCCTGCCTGTTCACTGTCAAAATACTTTAAACACGCCACTTTAATAACCAATTAAGTGGGACCGCCTATGCCTTGATGTTTTATGGCTAAAAAAAGTACTACAAATTGCTGAGCTGTAAAATTTTATGGTATAATACTTATGAAGAAGCAATATGGAAGCAAACAAGCTCTGTGTGGTTCAACTACTACTCTGCTCTGTAAAACAACATCAAAATAAGCCATTATTTATTACCAGAGCTTCACAATTGGGCTAAATAAGCCGCTGCCTTCCTGAACCAAATCCGATTCCTTTTCCTCAACAGTTTGGGACAACAAATTGCCAATGACTAAAAAGAAGCAGGTTGACATTGATACCATCAGTAAACAGAGTAATGACAAACAGAGCAGGGACAACACTGGCATGTCCATGTTTGTTACTGTTGTAGTTGCTAACAACATAACTTGTTTTTACTTTAGGTAAAAATGACTGATAAGAGCTATGGTACTCAGTGCTGCAGTCTCATAATCTTGAGGCTACTGGTTTGAGCCCGGGTTGTAAGGGCATCTGGAGCAAATTAATTTCTACATCTTTCAAGCAACTCTGCTCTGTGTAGGAACCCCTGCAGAAGGGAGTGGCCAAAATAACAACACCACAAGCTAAACTTAATAATAATAACTCTAACCCTAAAAATTGTAGTAGTTGAGGCTCATCCCCAACTCTTACTGTGAGCACTTGCATGTCATGTGAGATGACTGTTTAAATCTTTCACATCCAAGGCGAAGGGCGATAAGCAGTCATTTGAGGACTGCTAGTTTTATTGCTTTTAGATATGAAATGATGGTTGAACAAGACAGTTTGAAGAATGTGATATAAAAGACTAAGCTAA
>JAVKLF010000033.1:12831842-12882978 GCA_034783495.1 Millerichthys robustus
TATTACAGAGTTAAATTTCTCTGATTAGGATGAGACCTATTCATGTATTTTCACTTTTGCCAAAGTTGGGTTTAATTGCATCTTTAAAGTTACAGTTTAGCATTTTTTTTGCAGTGGGGTTCTGTGAAATTGTGAAACCCTGCTTGTTGTAGATGTCTCTTTGAGCAACCCCAATTTTGAGAAATAGTGTAATTCTGACTGGATTGTTGCGGTAATAGCTAGGCTGAGTGAATCCGAAACCAAAGTTAAATGCTACCATCTTAAAACCGTTTCAGTCTCTAATATCTTGCAGCAATTCATAGAACTGCTGTTTTAGAGTTTCCCTAAAGATGTCCTGAGATGATCTCAAGTATCTAATTGGGTTCCAGGTCAAGGTTTTGTTCTTACATTTTATAAGTGTACTCGTTTTTTTGTTTTAAAATAGTCAATTTCTTCACATCTGGTGACTATATTTAGAGCTTTATTATATTTAAAGCCTTTTGTCGAGTGTTCAGATAATAAGATTGCAGCCATTTGTCTACTTCAGAGTAAAATCTTGCACTTTCACCACACCTGATTGTAATTAATGAGTCCTGAGCTTGGTTGTGCTGAGAAGACAATGTGGTTTTATTACAGGTCCGGCATATTTTTGGGAACGCATGTAATCGTCTTCTGTGGCGCTCATTTTCTCCCACCGCGGGTCTGCAGTTTGTTGTCATTAAACGTTGCTGATGGATACATTTTTCCCCTGGCTGTAAGTGAAGGCAATTGAAAGCTGATCTCACATAAGACTTCACATTAACCAGCAGTTAGGTTTCTGTCAGTATAACCTGAACTAATCCCCCTCCTCTTTCTTTTTTTCCCCCTGCGTTTGTCACACAGTGGTGGTGCTCAGATGATGAATGTGAATCCAGAGTGCCCATTTGCTAATGAGGTTTCCATGGTGCCACATTAAGGCAAGCCACAGTGGGAAGTGCAGCTGTGTTGTGTCTCCATAGCTCTGATGGGGGCTGTAATCTGTGGACTAACAATATCAGACATCCCGTGAAGACGTGTTAGCATTTAAAGTGTTTGAAGTGTGGCACAGCAGCACGCCTCAGCGCACCAAGCGGGACGCAGCAACATTTTAGTTAAAGACGAAAATGGCTCAATTGCCACATTCTGATTTGTTTTGCTAAATCATTCATTACTGGTTAATGGCATTACCCAAGAGAGAAAAATTGGATCATTCCTGGTGTGTGGTGATGCAAAGATTTTATACATTGTTAAATGTGTCGTTTCTTATGGCCAGCTAAGCTCCTTTTGATGGTTATGATCGTCTTTCTGTTCTCTTTTTATGCTCATGAACGATGCATTTTTATCCAAAAGCCTGGAGTTATTATTACAGCTGGCATTGTTTTTGTTTTTTTGGAAAGTGGAGCTAACATCTTGATGCTGTGTACAGTACAAACAGCTCGTCAACATCCCAGATGTTATTGTTTCCTATAGGTTTCCAACACAGAACTATAATAAGCCATGTTTTTGTTTTTTTGTTTTGTTTTGCCTTTGTTGGATTTCTCTGTAGAGTTGGTTCACGCTCCTGGAACCATGTCACTTGTTCCTTCTGCTCCGCTGGGAGATTGTTGGGTGGATTGAACGCTCTGCCTTTTACCTCCTTCCTCCATCTTAAACACCCAATTTCTTTCTTTCATGAGGTGGATCTTGTAGATTGAGTCATTTTCACAGTCAGGAGGCTCACTGTAGGCCTGAAATGAAATGAACTCCCAAATCAATTTCAAATGGGAACAATGAGCAAGCTCTACCCCGCGTAGATGGAATTGGTTTTGTTATTGAAAATAAAATGAAGTGGGGTTTTTTTTGTTTGTATTTTGTTTTTGTTTTTTTTTCCTTTGCCCTTTATTGCAGATTACAGCCTTGTTCTTTTGCATGCTGAGATGTCCACTGAGTCACGATGTGATCTGGATTAATTTTAGTGGCTTTCCTTTTCTGTTAGGAATTCCTTAAAATGTCATTCTGAAAGGCGGCAGTCATTTCCAGTAGGTGAATTATTAATTTCTAAATGAGGCACTTTTTTTGCCTTTGCAGCTAAAGAAAAAGTCAGCAAACAAAATAACCTAAATAACAGTGTTTAAAATCAATCTTACATTTCCCTTTCTGATTTCCTACTCACTTTTTAATCAACAGTGCACATGATGATTTGTGTCTTTAAAATGCCCATTTTACCTTCAACAGGTTTAGTTCCAATTCGTAAAGCTAATAAGCATAAAGTGTCATTTAAGAAGAATTAGTAATATCTAAATTATTATAAATATCAACATAACTTATAAACTATGAATATGATTTCTACTATTAGAGGCCTGTCTGTCCATTTTTTGTAATATTCTTGGCCAACAATTTGTTTGGTACACTTTCAAATATGCACTTGTCTCACTTTACCATTTTTTGGTCAAAATCAAATTTAAATATAAGCACATTTATAAATGGCTGAAGTTGACCAAAATGCTGGATAATGCAAATAAAGAATACAATAATATCATTTGACTTGAAACAGTACAGACTACACAATTAAAATTAAAAAATGTCACATCTCACTTTGGTTTAAATGTCATGGAATGAAAATGTTGGTTATGTTTGAAAGTTTCAAAGCAGACTTAGGCTTTTGAAAAGAGTTAAATATATATAAGTAAATTAAATACCATTAGTGCATGAAAGTCTGTTCAACATTTTTTATTTTCATTTTCCGTTTCATCCTGGGGTAAACTAATCCTGAATTTATCTCTTAAACTTCAAATCGAATAGTGCCAAAGGCATTTTCCTTTAAGGTATTTAACTCTGATTGATGTCTCCTATTATCCCCAACAACAGATGTGGGAAAGCATGGGAAAAATAACAGAACGAGATTTCTGTGGGCCAAGTCTGTTCTAATCACCTTCTCTGTCTGTTTTCCTCCCAGGAGAGTCGAACTCCATGATTTCTCGGTATCCGTCTCCTGCAGAGTTGGACGCCTTTGCCCAGAAAACCGCCAACAGCCCATTGTCCATCAAAATCTTTCCGTCCGATATACGGGTGCCTCAACACAAACAGCTTAATAGAACTGTGAACGGCTTGGACACCACGGGCCAGCGCTACAGCCCCTACGCACACCCACACTCAGGAGGCTACCAGGGCTTGCTGGCTATCGTCAAAGCCTCTGTGGTGGTCAGAGGTGTGGTGAAAACCTCTGAGGGCAGGAGGACTAAACATGCAAACTCCCAGACCTCTGTGGCACCGTATAATAATCCTCTGAACAACAGCTACAAGGTCCGACACGGGCACGAAGCCTATCACATAGGCTCCTGTAAGCCCCCAGATGTATCCATTGAAACACTTTGTTCTACTGCAGGAGTGGCCCCCGGAGATCAGAGCCTGGCTCCCCCGAATGAGCTGGCAGAGGTTCAAAGCTTGATGAGGCAGATGAGCAGAGTTCCCCACAGCCAGGCCCTGCAGCCGGGGGGAGGAGCTCGAGCCAGCCCGTCGCTGCAGGCTGTGGCCGCGGTGGCACATCCGGACTCTGATTTTGTCTTTGGAGTGCCGCCTCAAAGCAGTTTGACATTTGCGGGGGCAGTTCTGCCTACACAGGGTGCAGACACAGCCAAAGCCAGATACTTGGAGAGAGGAGAGTACGCAGCGTGGCAGCACAAAGCTCCACCACAGCTGCAGCAGCCGCCCTATCAGCGGGAAGCGGTGAGGATGTACGGCGTGGGTAACAGCGCTCGGGGCTGCAGAGCGACGGAGGCTGGCGCGTCCCTGTCCCCTGAAACTGGCCCCCCTCTGCCGTGCTCGTCACAGCTGTCATACCGGCAGCACTCTGGAAACATGGGAGCCGGGCCGGACCGAGGTGGCGTGCAGGGGGAGCGGCCGGTCGGACAGTTCTTCGCTCCTCTTTGGGACGACCCCAGCAGCGACTGTTACGCCTCTCAGGTGTTGGGCCCGTGTGCGTCCAGGCCAGGCGACGTGAGGCTCTCCCACCCGCACATCCACCCGAACCAGCCACAGCTCCACCCTCCCCTCCCTCTTCATCCTCCCCTTCCTCCCCACCCTCATCCCCAGGCCTACGCCTCAGACCAAAACCTCTGCTGCGGGCTGCCTAGTTTTAGCCTGTGCCACGCTGCAGTACTCAGCAGCAGCCTGCAGTCTCTGGAGTGCCTCATCAGTGAGATCCACCCGCCCTGCATCAAAGAGAGCATGCTGGGCCACGGGTACGATGCCGTGGGGATGCCTCAGCTGCTGGAGCACCAACAGCACATCCAGCTGCCCATCTACAGATAGGTGCTGCTTTGCTGTCAGAAATACAAGACTTTTTTTAACACTCAAGGAAAGTTTAAACATGCAACTTTGATTTGTGCATGTATTTGTAGAAGCCTTTTGTGTTTTTCTGCCTGAGAAAAAGAAGGAAAATGATAATCAGAACTCTAGACACGAGTGTATGCTACGGACTCCTTTATTTTTGCGTCTTTAATAACTGCTGTGGTTGATTTAACACTGAAGCTGAGCACTTGATCACATTTGCATTTTATACTGCAGGTGATTTTTGTAGGCCTGCTACAAAACTGGAAACAAGTGGAGCTGAAATGATCAGGAGCACCAATCAAAAAATGACAAATGGATTTAACTGCAACTGTTTTTGTTTGGGTTTTTTTGTTTTTTTCTAAAATTGTTTATTTGGTCATCAACTCCTGCCATAACAGACATGCTGAAGTTTCACAACCACTGAATGAAGATGTAATCATTTAACATCTTAAATATTTTTTTCATCATCATCATGCTGAGCTCAATGTATTTGGACTGTTTCATTCCAGCCAAGAGAGATGCACTCATTGGTTGTATTTTCAACTTTTTAAAAGTGAAAAAAGTTGTTTGATTTGTTTTGCTTTTGATTGGCATAACTTTATTCACCTTCAGGTTGTTTAACAAAACGATTGATGTTGGAAAACAGGCCGCCTGAGTCATTTAACTGTAGGGCTATATCATCTGGAATGATCTGAGATGTGTGACTGAGGAGTTGTTTGTGTGTCCGCGACGGTTCTGTAAAACTATTTATTTACGTTGGCGACTGGTGACTTCTGTGGCAAACTCTCTCTATAATTAATATAAAGTGCAATTATTACATATGAACCTGTGAGTCCTTTATGAGTTATGTTGAAAACTACCTTTTGCAATGTGTCCTTCACAAATGATCCTTCATCCCTTTTTCTGTCAACATAAAGATTGTCAAGTCAATAAAATTCTCTAAATCCAGCTACTACAGTATGTACATATACGTTTACTCTGACAGCTTGTTAATATGGACAACTGAGACGCTTTTTATATTGTGGTAAGATTTGAATTTTAATCACCAAGCAGTTCTTTCTTTCCCTCTTTGTGTTGAAGCAGATTCAGCTTTCACACTGTTGTGTTCCTGTTTAGCTTCTGAATGATTTCACCATCAAACACACATACTTTGTTGTATTATACCCAATGATACAACAAAATGTTTAAGTAAACTTGGACTAGTGTGTCGACTTTCAGTATTTGTAACTTTTATAGATTTTGAATTATTTATTGTTCTGTTTAATTCCCCCCTTTAGCTTTTAGCTATGGTTTTGCTCATTTTAACATTCAGCTACATATTTTTTGCACTTAGCTTTTAGCTACCAAGTCTTTTAGGTACTGTCTTGCAAGTTTTATCTTTAAGCTATGATTTTGATCATTTAAGTCTTTACCTGTTTTTACATTTCAATTTTTAACTGCAGTTTTGTCAATTTTAGATTTTAGCTACTATTCTAATAGTTTCACCTTCAGCTACATTTTACTATGTTTAGCTTTTGGCTACTGTTTAGGTGGCTATAGGTTTAAAGTAAAGTTATACTAGTTTTAGCCTTTAGTTATGCCTTTGTTCAGTTTAGTTTTTAACTTTGATATCTGTTTTTATTTTAATTTTAGCTACTTTTCTGGTGGTTATAATATCTAGCCACTATTTAATTTAGTGCAGTCATTCAGCAGTTCATGCATTTTTGCAGAAAAAGTTCATTTATCTAGTTTTATAACCATTTTTTCTGCAAGATTTAAGCTGTATAATGTTAGTTATTTTCTGCCTGAAACACATTAGGTAACGCCTTTTATAGATGACGCATCTCAAAGCATTAACGTTATTGTAAATTATGTTCGACCAGATAAATTACCAGTGCCCAAGGCTGCAAACTGTAAATGCTTTAGAAATACTTATGCAAATGAAACTTTGCCAGTGCTTTTTAATAATGTTGCAATATGAAAAATGCATAGTAATATTTGTTTGCTATTAGAAAAAAAAATTACCCACCTGTTACTTCACTGATAAAAACGGCTGCTTTAGTCCAGCTGTGCTTTTTGTTTTGCTCAGTTTTTCCTGAATTTAAAACGACGGCAGCACTAATAGAGTTCAGACCCTTATGGAAATAAAACAGACACTTTAAGCAGCGTATAATGACACAAAAGCAGTTATGAGTGAATATTTGCATTAAAAGCTGTGTTGGGACTGAAACACCAATTGCTGACCTCATTCCAGATAAATTTATTTATTTTTTATTAAAGGTCAGGGATTTTATTCAGTGAGGCCATTCTTGTAAACGAGTTACTGTCTTCACCCTGCTGTAAGTTTTTCCATTCTGTCAGGCAGGACGGCTGATAAACCTCCAGGATTACAGCCGTGTTCCTCTTGCTCAGAGGTGATTATCTCTGGCTCCTCTGGGAGAGGAACCAGAATCACTTCGGACCTCTGGGAGCCACTTTAGATAAGTAAAAGTGGGCAGAGGAAGAGAGAGGCTCATAAAGTGGATTAGGGTACATGCGGAATACAGATTTTCTTTTAACTGACTCTCCAAACTAAAAAAAAAACCAAAACGCATTAGTTTTTTTAACATTAAAAGGTTTTTGCTAACTGTACTTTTCAGATTTTCTTTACCCATCCTGCATCAGCAAAATTTTAGATAAAAATATTTAAGCTGAAATAACACTTATAAAAACAAATCAGATGAAATTTCAAATGTTTCTGCCTGTATGAGAATCATTTATTACAGAGAAACAAATGGGAAAATGCTGCCCCCTGGTGTAAGATCCTTGAACTCCATTTAAATTTTATTTCTACACATAACATTTAAAGACGTTTTTTGGACACAACATATTGATCATAAATGGCTGTTTATTCGTAAAGTATTCATTCATAAAATATACATTTTTAATAAATAGCATCCAACTTTTTAATGCATAAATGCTTTCAAAACATAATGCCTAGGCCACAGAACACCATAAAACAACTTCCAATTATACAGACAAGCTTCTCACCCCAAAACTAATAAGAAAAGTGAAACAGTACTGAATTATTTTGAAGCAGTCTTTGGAAATGTCAGCCAAAGCAAGGCACATTGTTGTGTTTTGGTATGTAAACAAACATATCAGTGAAGATCAAGAATCTGTAAAGATATAAACAAGAATATATTCCTATAATAAGGTTTACAGTCTTGTATGTCTCCTATGATTAAAGCATCATCCTATAAAGTCAAATAAAGCAAGACAGTTGGAACTTTATTTTTAGCGATTAAGTGAAATTAAAAGCAATAAAGTTTACATTTTTCGGTATGTTTCAAACTTTTGCATGATTAAAGACCCAATAAACGAGCAGTGTATTTGGATAAGGCATTATTAAAGTAATAAATACCACACTGGAAAGAAACTACTATAAACAACTCTGCTAAACTTGAGTTTGAAAGCTGAAGTTACACCCGAGCGCACCTCTAGCCCAGCTGCACCCTGGGACGTCAAACCGTGTAGTCCAGCTCCGCTTTCAGATCGGCATACATCTCATAGATGGCATCCACGGTGGTCGTGTAGTTCACCAGGAAGTGACGCACGTTGGCCAGACAGTCCTCCTCTTTCACTTCCTCTCCCTTTGACAAAGCCTTGAGGAAGTTTGATCTGTAGGGAGCCGCAAGTAACGCCGTCTAGAACACAGAAATAGAGAGAAAAGAAAGTGGAAATCATCGTGAGTGGGCTGTGGTTGCAACTGTGAGGCCACAAGGCTGATATAAAAGTTGAAGAAGAATCTGCCCCACACCTTAGAAAACTTTCTCAACTTCCCGACCCTGGTATCAAAGACCAAACTTTGTGTATCAGCTCAAGGGAATGTTAGTGTTAAAAATCCAGCTTCTGATGAGTCGCTCTTACATTAAAAACCTTTTGAATGAGCCAGCCGTGGTATCTCTTCAGTGCCTGCTCGTAGGCTTTGGTGACGTTGACCCGGATCAGGTTGGGGTTGTTCTCGTCTCGCTCTCCATCAGCCAAGCTCTGCAGCAGGACCTGGATAAAACGGAGGCCCCTATAGAAGAAGAAAGGGGGAGTCAAGCATTCAGAAACTCCACCTGAGCATGAGAGACCTACACTTTCACCTTTTCAGCCACATCAGAGCTAAAGTTGCTCCAACTTTGGGCCATTCAGCTCCATGTGCTTCTCGCTCTGCCTCTAGAATGTCCTTCAGGGTCACGTACTTTGCAGGATCCTTGAGGTAAACTGCTCTTATTTTCTGAGAAAAAAATATATATGTAAAAAAGAGCACATTTGTTTTGAGTTTTAATGTTAGAGTCATAAAATACACTATGTGCTCCAGGACAGAGCTGTTTCTTACCGTTATGTTGCCATTAATGTCTGATTTGATGATTGAAAACACTTTAGATCCCAGGCAGTCTGCAGGAGGAACAGACATTTGAGAGCGCAGCCATAAAATATGAAAGACTCCATCCTCAGATGGCAGGATGAGTTCAGCAAGAGGCATAAAAGACAGTGAGAGGCCACAGTAAAGTCACAATGAGGTCAATGTGCGCCCTGTTCAGCGGGTAAACAAAGAGTTTGGTTCAGATCCTCCCCTGTGAGCAAACATCCCCATTTCTGATGTGCAAAACCTTAAAAAAAAGTTATTTATTTTCGCCGGGCAAGGCAAGTGTCAAGTCCCTGACTATCAAAAATGGGGCAGAACTGGTCTGCCAAGTCTGAGCTCTTTCTCTTTCTGATTACCCGATGTGTTGCGTTCAAGGACTCACCAAAAAACGACGGCACGCTCGACACGTTATCCAGAAACGTCTTGGTGTCCACCGACTTGTCAGGAGGGAGTTCTTTAAACTGGTTGTCTAGTAAAAGAGACATACTCCCGCCTGGTTGTTGGCAGCAGAAACAGCAGCTCACGACCGAACCCGGAACTGTGGTTCTGTCAGGTGGGCGGGCACTAAGACCCCGCCCCGCACTTTCGTGTATCCACCAAACAGGTGGCAATACAGCTGGAGCGCACCTTGGTCACGTGACGTTTACCAGCAGAGGGCAAGCTTTGTATTTAGCACATTTAGCATTAAGTCCATATTGGCAAGTATAGCAAACAATAAGGGCTGATTATGTAAAAATTGTAAAAACTATTATTGATAATATTAAAATAGTAGATCGAATGGTAGAAAAATACTAGAAAGCTGTGTGCTTTGGATGTACCAACCGAAGAGAAACAGGAAAGTTTCTCATTTCACAAGTAAGCATATTATATTTAACTCTACGTGACTGTGGACCTACCAGAATTAAAGATAAAAATGTAACCATTTAAAATTAAAATTAGCATATAAAGCCGTTGTAATCGTTGTTTAATGATTGAATAGATATTAGCTTCTGCAGCATATACTGCTATACAGTGAAGCACTGATGAATCATGGCACAGTTTATTACAAATTATTAAATATTACCTATAGCCTCCAATTATCGTCTTACATCATGCTTGGGTCACCTTCAATTATCCTGTCTACTCTGATTGTCTGTTAGCAAAATATCTCATAACTGCTTGACAGATTTTAATGACATTTTAGGAAGTAATTAAGAGACACATCTCAAACTAATTAGGTATTGGAGTCATTCTGATTCAAGATAACCACAGATACAATAGCAAACGCTAAATGGAATCAAATTCATTTTTACATCCATTGAGCTATAAATTGCTATGATGGTAGCCAACAGCTGTATTCTCAATCAAAATTGAAGATGGCTGCTGTCATTAAATCAAAAGAAAGGATATAACTCAACCATTTTCAGGTATATTGAGATGAAATTTGGTTTGGACATAGCAGAGCAACAATGCTCATCAGAAATTCAAGGTAGACAATTTAGTAATAAAAAAAATGGCTACAGCTATAAAGTTAAAAATTGTAAGTCGGGATTTTGTGAGTCAAATACACACAAAATAATTATAATTTTAAAACTCATTGAATAAAAAGTCATCATGGAAATTCAAAGTTATCATAGCTGTGTGTTAAAATTGCGATGCACATCTTCAACACATGCTGAGGAAAGACAGGGAGCAAGTTGAGGTACAATAGTTTATTATACATGAAACAAAGTTTGTTTTTCAACCAGAGGCTGGCGGGAGCTAATACTTACTGGGAGGTAAAATTCAGGTTTGACACCAGAGTGGTAGCTCACAGAACATCTATCCTTGAAATATCTCTATTTCAAATATTTGATTTCTAAAAAAAAAATGCTTTATTTTATAAATTCATTTGAAATAAGTCTTTATTAGCAGGTTGGACAGCTATATTTTAAGCTACATGGAGTCAGGAATATTCAGTTAAACACACAAACCCCTTTATACATCCACTTGATTATGTAGGAAAAAAAGAATATTAGTCAAATTGTTATTGTAATTGAGATTTATGCATACATATTGTTTATAACTTGCATGCTTTGAAAATATATCAAACAAGTGCTAATTTTGAATTGAGTAAGTTCCTCTATGTGACTTCTAATTTTAAAAAGCAACAAAGAAAGGCAAACCAGTAACTTGTGGTAAAATAGGCAGCACACCTCACCTAGTTTGTGCAGGGGTACTTCAACTTTTTCTTCTTCAAAGATTTTGAAAAAGGTTGGGATTCAGCATGTGTAGGGAAATGATAATAGCAAGTTCTAATGTTTGACGTGGAGCTCCTTTTTACAAGCCAATTAGAATAATTGCCTCATAAATAAAATCATATTGTATTCTTAATTATAGACACTGTGTATTGATAAAAACAATATATTACAGTTGTTCTGGCTGTTTGAATATGATGAGGTAATTCAGTCAACTAAAAAGCAGATACTTTGCATTTTTATTGGAAAACATTTGATCTTTTACAAATCTAATTTAAACCTGAGTGATATATTTTCTGTGCAGAGAATTAGCTTTCCACTTCTGGTTCAAACTTATCTACAAACAAGTACACAGAGGGTTCAGTTACTTTATCAGTGGCTGTAAACCGTAGCATTTGACCACAGGAAGCAGGTAAAAACACTAGAGCTACAGCAGAACCACACCAAATGCACAGAGCTCACAAGTAGCCAACCGCTAAGTACCAGCTGAGTCGTCCCAAGCACCGGGACTAACATTAGCTGTGTTAAACAAAAGCTTATGAAAACAAAACACTGATACTTTAACAATGTGACGTACAGTTTATAAATTAAAAAGCAATTGGATTAATCTGTTAGAAAATTGCATGGATACATATACACCTTACATATTTGCAGAAAGCTATTTAAATGAGTTCAAACTGGATTTCACAGAAGCTACACAGGGCATCTTTGTGAGCACTTTTGTGAAAAAACACAAACATCGGATAAGTATGGCTGTGACATAACTTCAATAAGCACTCTACCTAAAAGCACATTTTCAACCAACTGAGGGAGGGGCTAAAAAAAAGGTAAAAATAAATCAGCGTCTGGATGGAATGAAAGTGTGCAGTCTTGCTGGCAAAGCTCCTAAAAAACACTGAAGGCTTTATGTATCATCACAGTTGCCTTACTAAAACTCGAAGCAAGCAACATCATAAAGATTTGACATTACAATACTGTCACTACCTCCTACAAACGGTTAGAAAAATAAACCATTGAGACTGGAATGGTTAGAGGTTCATCTGCTGCGATCCCTATTGTTTTCAGATTTCACCACTGCAATTACAGAAACGAGTGAAAATGTAAAAGGCTCTTTAGATTTCTTTTTTTTTTGTTGTTCAATTCTGTTGCAGATATTTTAAGCACATGACATTGAACTTTCAAACATCTAGTGGTATGAATTTGTGAGGTAAGGAATTGTAACAGGATTTCTCCTACATCTTTCACTGTGTTTATATAGATGGCACACATAAAAATAACTTAGCTTTTGTATTATTGATAAATCTGCATGACATCTTTTTTAAGACTGTTCCCACTTTAAGGAATGTACAGTATATGAATGCTTAAACTGACTATCAGACAACATATATACACTGATTAAATTTAAATGTAATACTGGGTGCACCAGAAATGTCTTTGGCTTTTTTTAAAAGTTAGTTGTTGTTTTCTTTGGTTGTCACAGTAACAAGTTGCTTGGCAGCTTTGGCAATGTCATAGGCACACTGGATAACCTGCTGAGTGACCAGCTGGATGTCCGATGGGCAGGGGTTGTGCTCTGCGGCCTTCTGGCACTGTCTGTGGAGCCGGCTGGCACTGGAGGTCAGCAGATGGAGAGAACTCCGTACCGTCTCCAGAGACGGCCTCTGTCAGGAGAAAACAAGGAGGCATGAAGGGGAACGAGGGACGTGAACATGATTGTGGCCTGCAGCTACAAAGATGCTGGATAAATGTCTGTAAGTGAATGTTTAACAATGAAAGAGGCCAAATCGTTTTGTATTTTATGATTCATTTTGGATGTTTACCTTTGGAAACAGGGCAGCCATCTCTGTTACAGCCAAGCAGATCTTTTCAGAGCATGGCAGAAAGCTGTTAAAAACAGAGACAAAAAGATGAAGGAATAGAGACGAGTATGTTTGTAACATACTAAAAAAAAATGTTCAACCCATTACCAGAAGATTTAGTTTTATCAGGCTGTGTTCGAAAGCTTAGCCTCAAGGCGAGGGAGCAGTACTTGGTGAAACTACTTGATGATTTTGGCCGAGATGCTACCCGAAACGTACATTTTGAGAAGTGTATGGAAGAACAACCCAACACTGACCAAACTTAGATTATACTGATATTTGGGAATATCTGATCAAACATTTTTCAACACTCACCTGTAGGCATCACTAGATGCTTACAGGTGAGTGATAATACATTTAAATAAACTCAACAGGTTAGTTTTGTTGAGTTTTGAGCTCTCACATTTTGAGGTCATTGTATTTATTTTAGTTCAGTATCTGATCAGAGCAGCGTGAATGAAGAGTAACTTGAGCTGTAGATGCATATAGGAGACAGATCACAGAATTTCATCTGTTTAAAAACAAAGACTAATTTACATGATAGGCAATGAACACACAATCCTCATTCTTCAGAATCCTGCTCTTTCTGTTAATGGCTGAGAGACTCTTATTTCATTTATCTGAGTGGTTTGTACTCTGTAAACCGTGCCAGGAAAATCTGCTCCATTTTTCTCACCTATTTGCTCATCCAGCCAAAAAGCAGGATTGGACCATTGAACGGATTTGGGAAGAAACAACTAATCATATATAAAACAAATGGTTCGTGTTATCTTTCTGCCCACCAGCTAGGTTTTGAATCAGGTTGTGATGAATATGGTTGTGATGACAGTGATCTTTCGTGTAGCATCTGCTTCACCTGATACACTTTGTCCTTAAGCTCCATGGTTACCGTTTCCCATACCGCTACTGAACTTTACAACCTGAGATTTACAGCACCTTCAAATAAAAAGAACTGGCTGATCAATTGTGGTACCTTTCTTGTTTGGTCTCCTGAGCAGCTCTAAGAAGTTCCTGGATGTTTTTAGTGATCTGCTCGGTCTTACAGATAACATCCTCGGTGCAAGGCAGGGTGGCGTCTTCTTCACCCTCCTCCTCTGGTTCTACTGTTTCAGGGGCTGTAAGAGGGCTGCTAGAAATGCAAAGACAAAACAATTGATACCCTTACAACTCACGGATGATTGAACTGAAGCACAACCAAGTTAAATATTTTGATCACAACTGTTACCATTTTATTTAATCGAAAAAGACCCAAATGAAGCTTTGTAACCTTAAAATGACAGATCTTCATGAAGAAATTATGGCACCAAATAACTGTGAACGATCATACTTACCCAGTGTCCTCCTGTTCAGAGTGACTTGGTGTCGTGTCATAGTCATTCTCCAGCATCGTACTCTGCCCTCCAAGACTACAGCCCTACAGGAACATCAGTGGACTAAAATCAGTCAAATATAGTGGAGCTCCTATATGGTTAGCACACACACGTCACAACAGTAGACACAATAAAATTAGAGTCATGCTTCTGAATGAGATATTTTGTTTTAAAGCCATTGCAGGAACAAAAAAGTGCATAACAAGGTGTAAGACATTTGTGGTGCAGCAGATGCAATTAATAGATGCAATATATTCAGTTTCTGTCAGTGTCAATCACAGAAAGCATCTGTGCCTTAATGTTTCATACATTGCTGCAGAGTGACCACTCAAACAACGTGGGTGCAACATTTCATCATCGAGGCTTATGAAAGTTTTTCAGGTGACTGAACTGTGGCAGAGACGCTGTGGTACATGCATTCAGGCAATACTGACAAAAATAAGTTTAAAGGCACACGGTCTGCAGGAAAAAGACCAAGCAAGAGGATAGTTTGTTTCCCCCGGGGCTGCCTCTGAGCCGGGGGCACTTTCAGTACTCAACCCTTCGAGATCTCTCATCCCACGACCAGGACAGGGGAGAGGGGAAGGTAGGGAGGGAGGAGGCAGCTGTCCCCAAAGGACCCCTACCAATCTAGAAAGGGGTCAAACCGGGTTGAGCATACAACTGTTGAGATGCAGTAAAATCATTGAATGACTAAATGAAACACCAACACCAGCCCCAAGCCGAGCACCATTACTTTAAACCACCACAAGGTGAAACATCAGGGACGTGTTTGCGCTTACGTTGGTAGGGAAGGGTTGTAAAAGGACTCCGTCGTCATGGCGAGCTGTTTCGACTCGGTGGGAGTACTGCCTCGGAGCAGAGCCCGTCTCGTACATGGACATGGCGCGACCTCCACGAGCCAAATGTCGACCAAAGGGCCCCTGGGGGTGTTGTTGTCCGCTGGGGGCTTGCCATCGCAGTGTTGTGTTTTCTGTCTGCAGGGAGCTCAGCTGTAGATCACAACAAAACATGTCAATTCAATCCTAGCTGGGGGAGGAGAGATGCGTCCCTCACAAAAGCCCTGTAGTCAACAGGTAAACCTCCAGGTAAAAGGCAGCTTTACCAGATTGAGCTCGCCTTCATCTCTTCATCATCTTCGTTTTGTTTACTCTTTATAGTCTTTCACACAAGAGTTTTGTTTCCTTGACAAAAGAACTGCTGACAGTTTGTTGACAGTAACTCTCACAGGAAGCTCACACTGGGGAAAAAAAAAGTCCTGACAGTGGATGCCTTCATTTATAAAAAAGCAGTGGGAAACAATTTTCTGAACAACTTCAAATTATTGTGTTAAGTCAAAAATTAATGTAGGAAACAATACAGACAATGAAGGAGGTTGTGTAAACAACTACAAGGACTGATGCTCATGGTGATTACCAGGCAGTTTAACAGTCTATTTATTTATTCCTGCAATAATGTGGGGAAAAACATTGATGAGCCGCTGGTTTGGTAACTATCATTCAGTCTGACAGCAGTTGAAGTTTGGGTTGGTCCATTAATAAAAGCAAAGGCAACTTGATCAGTAAATAAAGGATGTTATGAACCTAATAAACCAGAAGGAGGAGACATTACTCTGTTAATTCAAAGCAAAGCAAAAGTCAGCTGAGCTGTTGATGAACTGGAGGCATTTGGGAAAACTAAAAACGCTATTTATTTACAGAACATATAATGTCACATTATTACATACAGACTTTTGTATTTTTTAAACATTCTGACAGTCTGACTATTAGTTAATTAAATGTGCACACTTTTAAATAGTCACGTAAATAATAAATGGACTGTACGTATATATAGCACCTTTCTATCCAACCAGGATACTCAAAGTGCTTTACACTACAATCTGTGCGCTCATTTACCCATCCACACAGCACTCCAAGTTTCTACAACGCTAATCTGGGTAGATAATTCTACGGCGACTGACCAGTCCTTAAATCACATTCACCGATGGGACACATCAAAGGCAGTGGGGTTCAGACACTTCGACATGTAACTGAATAGCACTAGATTTGATCAGCCAACTCTCAGTGGAGAACAACTCCACTAACCACTCAGCCACAGCCATCTGTCACTCACACTAAACCACTAATCTCTGCAATATTCAAGTGGTAACTGATGGCTGCACAGACATGGAAATGGATCAATATAAACAAAGGTGAATCTAAGTTTCTTATATTTATAATTGCAGATTTAATAAAACTTTTTTATATTGGAGTACAAGAACTGCAGTTCTTATTCTGGCAAAATAAAAATGTAGTTGCAAAAAACTTTATAGCTACTCTTTTGATATTTGATATATATTTTGCACTATGACGTATCTTTAAGTTTTAGGAAACTATAATCAACAGTTACAATTAGAATTTGAATAGTGTAACTATTTCACACAGTATTAATGACACATTTAAAGAGTTTCTATTTCTATTCTGTGTTTTTTAAAGTGCAAAATGACCTCAAGTTGCATTATTAATCATCGGCGTGTAATTTAACCCACCTTGCTCTGCATCAACCGCAGCTCTTCACTTAGATGGCAGTTGACTCTGAGAAGCTGTTGTATTTTGGCTTCTGATGCAGTAAGGGCACTCTTCACCTCCATAAATTCCTGCACTGTGATTGGTCCATCAGACAGGTCAGAAGACTCGGAGCTCTGAGACAAAAATAATCGATCAGTTTGAGAAGTCGAGCAAGGTGCCGAGTCAGAGTCTAATTTCAGGTTTTAGTTTGTTTTGAAAGGTGAACCTTTGTTCTTCCATCGGTGCAGCTGTCCCCACATGTAGCCTCCTGCACAGGATCTTCATCTGATGCCACGCTGTCATAATCCGGCTGGTCATTGTCTTGGCTCTCACTGTTGTGTCGACTGTCTATTCCTTGAAAAATCAGCTCCACATTTTCTGATAGCAAACCAAAAGATCAGCAAATTACCAACAAGGAACATATTTATATGTTTAGTATGTTGTATTTAAATGTTGAGGACAATTTCTTAAATTTTTTTGGAGCCAGTGAATTAGCGTTTCTCTTTATAATTTGCATTATGACAAAACATTGAATCCAAAATATACCTTCTCCTACATAGTCTACATTTATATGGCAAGATTGCAGACTTTTTAAGTATTTTTACATCAGTACTAACCTGACACTCCCAAAAGCAAAGAAAACAAAATTTGAATAAGGAAACTAAAAGTCAGAAAAATTTAAAACAATCGTACCTTTCGGACTTTCGCATGAATTACCCCACAGTCGTCGTTTAGCATCTGCTAGAATATCAATAACAAGGGTGGCAAATTCTCGAGCGCTGAACCGGGCCAGTTTTTGACGACCCTGAAAGAGCAAAAAGTACCATCACATATAGATCAGCTAACAAAATGACCGACTCGTGCAAATATATTTGTATATGGAGATCTATTGGTTGCAATCACTTGCCTGGTTTCTAGTAGATGAATACTCAGGATTGACCGGCAGAAAAGGCACGACTGTGGTTTCTGTGACAAGGGTGCTGTGATTCTGAGTGGCCAACCACACTGGAAAGAAAGGGATTTAATGTTAAATACAGTCAAAAAACACATAATATTGCATAGTTTTAATAAGTTTTGTAATTCAACCTGCGTCCGTTTCCCTTCTGTCCACCTCATCATAAACATCCATGGCAAGTTCTTCAAACTGATGGTTGCTCAACTACAATAAAATCAAGACGAATTACGGATCCAGTTTAAGAAGATCTGTTTAACAAGTTAAAAAGTCTCAGAGAAATGAAATGCATCTAAAAAATCTCTCACCGACTGCAGCTTCTTCTTTGCAGCCTTTGCAAAATCTGACAAATCGAGGCTGATTTGGACAAAAACAAAAGTCTTATATTTTAATTTTCAAATGACCAAGTCCATTTCAACAAGGGAGTGTAAAAATGTAACAAACATACTTACTTATTTCTTATTTATCCAATGTAGCACAAGGGAAATTAAGATCGTAATTATCAAATTAATGTCTCATACATTTTACAATAAAAGCTAGATTTACGTGACTTGTAGAAATGAGTGTATCAGAGCTGATAGTCTCATTTTAATGGGAATTTAAAGACCTCAATTTATGTAGCTGAGGCACAAATATATAAGAACCATTTAGAAAGCTGCTTTTACCTGTCTGTCATTTGGGGTGTGATGAAGTGCTGCCCATTTCTGTGATCTAAAACACAACAAAAGGAAAACAAAGGGATTTCCATAAGACATAAAAACATTTAGTGTTCAGGTATAGGTGAGGCACCCATCAGGTCTTACCCGGTCTTCTGCCACAAAGGTAAAAAGCCAGCCGATCTGTGAGTTCATATTGGATCTCCACCAGCCGCTCTGCAAGCTCGTAGTGTCCAGCTTGTCTGTAGAGATTTATAAGAAAAAGGTTCATAATTATCTCATCAATTTTAAAACCTACAAATGATTATTTTCATCTTAAAAATCAGCTCTTCTGCATAAATATTAGTGTGTCAGACATTTATAAACAAATTTTACAATTTCTTACATTTTATATCAAATAAAAGGACATATGTTACTCAATATTTATTTTGTTGCATTTTTATGCACAACATTGTCGCCTTATGTAATTGTAAAAATTATCATCCATCAGAGAACCATTTTGTTCACAGGAAACTCCCTCTGTAGGAGGAGAATAGAGTAGAAATTTTAACATCGTTTTTGTTTTTAACTCACCTTTTAGGACCTCTGTTTAGTATTCATAAGATGTGTATCATTTTCTGTTACACACTGAATAAGTGATGCTTCTGGCTGAACTGCAGGTTAGGTTAACTTTTACTAAAGAACAAACAGTGAGACCAGTGTTCCTTTATTCTTCACTGACATCTTACGATATATAACTAAATACAAATTAAGTTTAGAGCAAAACATAGTTGTGCAACACAACTGCATCTGTTCAGACATTAAAACTATTTTGGAAAATAAAAACCTGGTGATAAACTAAAAATGTAGGCCACATTTTACCGTGCATAATTAATGGGGGTCTTTCCACTCGAGTCCAGAGCTCCAGGATCCGCTCCATAAACTGCCAACAACTCAGCCTGCAGAATTTGACCTGCTTTTGCTGCTATGTGTAGTGGAGTGTTTCCTTTTTCCTAAAAAACACACCAAACACTTTCATTTTTTTAGAAAATAACATGTGTAACCTAGGTTTTTTTCCTCTTATTCGTCTGTCCTTACTGGGTGGAAGAAGTTGGCCTGTGCTCCTAATGACAAGAGTCTAAGGCAGGTCTCCAGGTTCCCTGTCCGAACACTGGAATGAAGTTGCTGAAAGAAAATCAAAGCGGGGTTAGCTTGGTACTGACTGTAGGGTCCATGTATACAGTGTTGGATTGGAATCTAAGATTATATGAACTAAAAGCATTTGGAACCTGCAGGACCTCATTAGATATCTTTCATTTAAAAACATTTAACTGGCAAGATTTCTCTATAGAACTGGCAATAATCTATACATATACATAAAATGGGCTATTTCTGTCATAGTTTTTAGTTTAGAAGAACTAAACGGTTATGGAAAAAACTAAATTAAGCCTCTTAATGCACCACATCCCATGTGATCTGCCACTGCGGTTTCCAAAAAAAAACTTATTGGACTACCGAAGTAATGATGACTTATTACTATGTATAATATTCAGGCAAATTAAATAATAACAACATTGTACTTTATGAATCCCCAATGGGGAAATTATTTATCTGCCTTTTTCCCATCGCACATGTGGATCAGTGAGCTGCCATCCAGGGCACCGGCTGTGCAGTTGGGGGTTGGGGACCTTGCTCAGAGGCCCAGGGTGGGGCAAATGAGGGTTTTCCACCAACATTCTTTTGTCAATCTGGGGAGTTGACCTTGCAATCACAGGCCCGCCTTTTCTAACCTGTGTGCCACCACTCCCCCCTTATCAACATATTATAAATATTCAATACTAATAGCCAATATTAATACAATAAATATTCAAGAAAAAACAAAGACTACACATTTACCTTACTGAGGTCTTTTGCAGTTACACTATCGTCCTCCCGACACGGCATCCGATGCACATAAGCCAACATCTGATATTTTGCCTTGATGAACTCTGTTTTGTTGGGACTGAAAATAAAAAATGTTCGCACGTGAAACCAGGTGAACCCTAAAATTAGACTATTTAAATTATTTTCAAGTGATTTCAAGACTAATTGTGGAATAGCCACAGTAAAATTGGTCACAGTTCAACATAAAGAATTTGGGGATTCTGAATGTACAGCATTGAGTGAGTGTGCAATTTTTGTGTCATGTGTTTTTCATACCACCATAAAATACAAAGAATCACAGTTTAAAGCCAAACATCTGTTTCTTTCTGTTGATTGTTTGAATACAATATTAATCTGTGTTTTACTGTACTTTATTGATGAAAAACTGCTTTGTAATGAACAACAAAGCATGGTCCACATGCTGATCATCTTCCTTGTTTTTATGAATAGAGCTGCACACAATCCGATGGACAAACAACCCTTTAAACTGTCCCCTTAACTGTCTGGAGCTATTTTTCAAGAACTATTTTAAGTTTTAACTGCATAGTTAGTTCCCAAAGCAGCTAAAAGCTTGCTTTCCTCAGTATCTGGGAAATTTCTTACAACTCCTGCCTGTTGAGTAAATGTGTTTGCTCCGACTCTGATAGTGAGACACGGCGCAATCGTGTTTACACATGGCTGAATGTTTATCTTTATTCCACCACCCAGACTAACTTAATGTTTAAACCTAAAAATGGATGCGATTAGGTATTATTTACGAGACATAAATAATGTTAAGTTCAACTCAGATTTACAGCTACAACCCCTGCATTCAGCACCATTAGCGACTTGTCTGCAGCCAGCAACATGGGAGAACAAATGTTTGAAACATTTGGATTTTATTAAGAAAAAATACTGCAAAGTTAAGGGTTTTTATGGTGAGAAATAAATATGTTAAATTTTGATTTTACTATTAAACAAATTAACATTTATTACCATTTAAACACACATAAAAGTACCGGTGAGTACTGGTACCGGTTCACAAGTACCGGGTATCGGTACCGTATCAGTTCAAATGTGAAAGGTACCCATCCCTACTAAACCTAGCGTATCACACTTAAATGAGCACCAACCAGTTGTGGACTCTCTCATTTACTGGAAACTTATTGAGGAAGGTCTCTAAGTTAGTTGAAACTGCTTTGCAATGAGTCATGGTTACAGTTCAGAAGGTTCAGAGTTTTGCATATTCACTGACCTTAGCTATGAAAATCAATGTGGCCAGCAGAGCTTTACAAGTGCGAGCAAGCAAACCGAAATCCGCAGTGACATTATCTGAATCCTCAAACTTACTGAACTCTGTCCTGAGGATTTGCTTTGCGCTTCCCGCTTACAGAAGAGGAAGGATCCAGAAGGCTATGTTCCCATATGGAGTTTGCTCCGTTACCATACAATGTCTGGACCATCTAGAGCAAAAATACAAACAACATGGGTAGAATGAAGTAGTTTCATTTACATGCCTACTTTTGCATATTCTTTTTAAACATAAACATGTAAAACAGCACTGTGCAAAAGTTTGAAATCACCTCTAATTTTTTATACTTTGCTTCCAGTAAATTAGACTTTCTTGTCATCTTTGGAGATGGTCTGAATCCATAGTTCTGTAGGCTTTCTGGAGATTTTTCTTTGAGGTTTAGCTTTTTTGGCATCTGATTTTAGTCTCCTTCCTTGGAAGCAAAGCATAACTAAATGAGTGGTGACTCAAGATTTTGGCATCTGTGTAACAGATTACATATTTGCTTGTTGAAGGGGATTCCAGTTATCTCTACATGGATGTTTCACTGCCCACCTGCAGCTGAGAGGGTGGCCAAGGAGAATGAGTTAGATGTCGGACTTGCGAGCTGTGTCGCCCGAGACCTCGGTGGATGCTGCAGCACTCATCGCAGATCAACACACCTCTGTTAACGGAGGCCCACCGTGGCTCTACAAAACACACACACGTTTGTTGAGCTTTACAAAATACGACTCACAGCGATGTGCATAGATTTAAACAGTGTTTAGCAACTCAAGCCAAAGATATTTGCTAACAGTAACAGGTTTTCCAGTCTTCCTCATGCTCTAGAAAGAGGAACTTCTTCGACATTAGTTGTATGACAAATACAATTGCAAGATAACTGCTAACGAGTTGTCACAGTTGGGTAATGTTAATTAGCTTTGCTAACCGGACATAGCTATAAGTTGAAGTAACTGCTAGCTTGTTAGCTCGGCTGCTAACGGTAACGCTAGCTTGTTTGTCATCGTACCAGGAGCGCTGCAATCAGCGCAGACCTCTCTGCTTCGCACTCGCTTTGACATCCCGTGATTCAAATCTTCCACGTCCAGAGAGAGACGATGTTTTTATGGGGTACAACACAAATAACGCTCCCTGACAGACCGTTTTCTACCAGGCAAACAAGCTGTCTGTCCGTCTACCCTCCTCTTCCTCCCTCCTTCTGATGAACAAAAGCAGGGAGGTCTCGTTCCAATTTTAACGCAGCTTGCTTTACACTTCCTCGTCTGCTTGCTTCCTTGTTTCCTTCGTTCTTTATCTTGTACTATAGTGTTAGGCCTATACATTGATGCAATAAGTATAGACTTTGAATGAAACTTGCAGTCGTGATAAAAAGTTACTTGACCACTTCTTGATGTTTTCTGTAATGTTTCAAGACAAAACCTAAAAGACTATTTCACAAAAGTAGAATTTAGTAACCTCGGAGCATCCTGATTAGTTTCATAAAGCCAAACCAGGTTTAAGATAAGCTACTACGTCAATTGAACAACCTAATTAATCATTTTAAAACAAACTGTAGGCTATTAGCATTTCTACAATCAGCAATATTTATCAAACCACATTAACTGTCACTGACACTAAAACCAGTCCCAATAATTTTGAAAATATCAATGGTTAAATCATATATTCAGGTGGGGAATCCATTTTGTGGACACTTTGCTTTATTTAGCATGATTTATCATCATGCTGCATAAAGCAAAGTAGATGAATGAAATCATGGATTACTACAGACATGTGGTGTCCAGTCCTGGTCCTCAAAGACCGTAGATAGCCTATTTGTGACACACTTTGAATTAACAGGATTTGATCAACAGGATTCTGTGGAACCTAAAAACATGCTGAAGAGTAGAGAAACACCAGACTGACAGTGGCAGAACAACATTTTCTAAAGGCAGATCAAATTCTTTGTGAGAAAAAATTCAAAAATGGCTGATTGCATTTCAATATGAAAAAAACAGCAACAGCGGATTACAAAGCTAAGTTGAGCCAAAAGGAACAAGTAATAACTAGCTTTATAGAAATGTAGTGGAGTTGAAAGTACAATAGGCTATTTGACTTTGAAATGTAGTGGAGTGAACGTTAGGCTATAAGTCTCTCCCCCCCCAAAAAAAAAATATATATTATTAAAGTAAAATAAAAAGATACTCAAAAAAATATACTAATGTACAGTAGGCTACTCAAGTAAGTGTACTCCGTTACTGTCCACCACTGATTATGGAGGACACATCTCCTGAATTGAGACACAAGTAGCCTATTTCCACTGAGTACTTGTGTGAGCTTTGATAAAAATTTGTTCAGAGGTTCAACAAATAAATTTGCAAACAGACGGGGAGTTGTAAATTGCAATAGGACCAGACCCCCCCCCCCCCCCCCCCCCCCCACACACACACACACACACACACACACACACACACACACACGCCCCCCAGAACCCCCCTTTGGTGTCGCCCCTGGTGCGTGTGTGCGTTGGCCCTTTAAAGGGGTGGTGGTTCACGGTGAGACAGCAGATAGGTTTAATTTAGTCCCTGAGAACACGTCGTGCATCCAGGAACCTATCTTCTGTTCGTCTAATAGTTTTTTTTATTTCTTTGTTTTGTTATTTTTCCTTCATGACTGAGTCTCTCGAGTAAAATCCGTGCGTGTCCGCCCCGGAGCGATGGGAGGTACGGCGGCACATCAGCATTAATCTCCCCCCGCCAGCAGCAACTGATTCATCATTCATCATGTTTTCTTCCGTGACAGAGGCCGAGACGCGTCAGAAACTGCTCCGCAATGTGAAGAAGGAGGTTCGTGGCTTTTTCTTGCTGATCTCAGTTCACGTTTACACGCAGCTGACAGTGTGTGTGTGTGTGTGTGTGTATGTATGTATGTTTGTAGCCTATGTGTGTGTGCGTGCGCGCGCACCGATCATGGCTTTGACAGGCCTGTTTGTGATAAACACACACACCCTTTATCTTGCATGAGAAACCCGCAGATCATGTTAAAAGCCGCTGCAGATCTGTCTGCTTTTCACTGCTGCACGGTGAACTGGTGATGAGGATGATGACGATGATGCTGATGATAATGATGACGATAGTGGTGATGATCTGAAAAACCTACACTGTGTCCTGCACAGATTTGGTCTCTGCTAATGCAAAAGCTGAATTTTAAAGAATCTATTCGAACAATTTCAATGAGCATCGTTTCCAAGGTGTGACCTTGTTTTATTTTAGTCCCCATCCTCAGTTCCAAACAACAGCTTGTTTGCTTTTGCGCATGAGTAACAAAAACACATCAAACATCTCATTTCAATCCCATAAAAAGAAGAAAATAAGGGCTTTGAGTCGCTGCAAACAGAGCCTGTTTATTCCGCACTTTATTGTGTTTGTGCTCGCCCTCACCTGTGACTCATTGCTTCTTTAAAAAAAAAAAAACATCCATGGCTCTTGTAGCTCAGGTTCTGCAGAGGGGAGGGACTTAGATTTAATCTATAGATGTTGCTCATATTATTACACCCTGCTGCTTGTTAAAGCCAAATTTGCACACTTGTGTTTGTGCTATTTAATACATGATGCTCCCTATTCTTCAAACAGAGCATACCAACAAAGATAATCCATTTAAGTTTTATTATTAGATGCCAAATCAAGGTTCATAGCACCTAAGTCACACAGGAAAGGAGGGGGGGTTGAACACAAGAACATGGTCTGGCTGGACAGATCAAGGAATGACCCTAAAACTATTGTATAAATGCAATAATTATCACACATCTAGCAAAGTAGGAAAAGGCTAGCTAAAAGTATCCAAAGGCTAATAAAAGCATCTGTCATAAAGTTTCTCATTGCATTGTGAATATTGTTGCCTCTACATAATAATAAATCAAACTTATGGAGTGCTTTTTTGGACACTCAAAGACATTACACTGAAGGTGATAAGCTACATTGTAGCCACAGCTGTCCTGGGGCAGACTGACAGAAGCGAGGTTGCCACATACCGGCACCATCTGCCCCTCTGACCACCACCAGCAGGCAAGGTGGGTAAAGTGACTTGTCCACGGACACAACAACTGAGAAGGATGGGACGGGGGTTCGAACCAGCATCCCATAAGTTACAGGACGACTCCCCTAACCACTCTGCCTCAACCGCTCCTGTACATAGCTGGTTTTAGTCTTAATGTGTACTTCTCTCCTTTAGGTTAAACAAATCATGGAGGAAGCAGTTACAAGGAAATTTGTGCACGCAGACAGCAGCCACATCATATCCTTCTGTGGTAATTATTTTTCTGCTGATAATTGTTGTTGCATTTAGATGAGAGTGAAAGCTCTAAATGATGTCATAAATACGGAGATGGTGAATAAATTAAGTATGCAAATCTTTTTTTGTTGTCGCTTTGTTGCCCAAAATAATTTGTCTTGGGTTTACTTGAATTAAACGTTCATTTGTGTGAAGCTGTTCTCTGTAAGTCACAGTGTTTACTACAGCAGCACAGACTGACGTCACATGCTGATTCGAGAACCTATCACCTCCTACAATTTTACCCTGATATGTTCCAAAAGCTTCTGTCCAGTTTATTCAGGCAATAAAGATGTTTCTCGTTTCCTCTCTATAGTCATTTAGATTCATATTCAGTGAGCTAGGTGGTTGGATCGATTCAGGACTTATACATATTAAAGCAGGCTGACACCTTTGAAAGGTGTTGATACTAACCAGAAGTGACACGTTTGTGATGTACCTCCCTTATATCCTAGCAACCATAGACAGTGCTAATTTTAGTCTATTTCTACATGTTTGTAAGGTTTGATAAAGCTTCAAATAGATGATGCTCTTGACATAAAAACATAAAAGCGTGTATTAAATGGAGCTGTAAAGGAAACCACATATTAACCAAAGTTTCTTGTGATTGTGCGTTTATAGCTGTAGTAGAGGCGTGTGTGCTTCACGGGCTGAAACGGCGTATCGCAGGCCTGCTGTGCAGTAATAAGGTGGCTGCGCTCTTTATGAAGGTGGCGAAGAGCTTTTCCCCTGCTGAGGAGCTTTGCCGCAAGGTCCAGGAGCTGGAGCAGCTGATTGAAAACAGGTGAGATAATTTCTGGCAGGGAGAGGCGATCAAATTAAAATGGTTTTCCTAAGTCTTGTGGTTTTTAGTCCTATTTCTATAGTTTATCATAGGCAATAATGTCATGGCTGACTGTTTTTTTGGGGGGTGGGGTATTTTTACTTGTTTGTAGTGTTTTCCACCGCTCAGAATAAAATGACAGCAAACAGTTTTAAGAATCCTAAGAATTCAGAGCACAACTTTTAAGCTCAAGTAAAGTTTTGCAGGAGCAGTTTGTTATCAGATGGGACAAAGGTTGAGTTGTTAGAATTGTTAGAAATGAGGTATTCCAAAGACACTGTTCCTGTTGTGTACATGGCGGTGGTACCATCATCATCTGGGTCTGTTTTCAGGTTAGACAAATTATAAAGTAAGATTAAATATAATATCTATAAACAGTTGAAAATTTGATAATAGCAGATTGGAACCCCAAAAATTCACATCAGCGTTGGTTGTAGAACTGGAAAGAAGAGTAAAATGTAATTTTTGACCCATTAAAATATTTAGTGCCACAATACATCTTTTTTTCCATATCAATTTTTTAATTCTACATTTTGTTTTTTATTATTTTTGTAGCAAGCAGAACAATTCTTCACTGAGTAATGATCGCAGCCGATTGTCCAAGTTGCCCAACCTTCCTCCTCAGGCGCTGAAACATCTGTGGATTCGAACAGCTTTGATGGAGAAACTCCTGGATAGAATCGTTCTGTATTTGGTAGAAAACAGCAGGTATCGTTACATGTTAATTATTGCATTTGGAAATCTGGTTTTGAACACAAGATTACAATATTCTGAAGCCAAAGTCATTGCGTAAGCAGAAATTTGATTCATTTACTACCTTCTAAACTGATATATTCCCTGCATGAATATGTTGTGCTATTACATTTTGCTTCAGCACATTTTATGATAAAGGAGCCATGCTAATGGATCCTGTGGACGGACCAATCCTTGCATCTCTTCTGGGTACTTTCTCTTACTGTGCCAACTTTCAGTTTAGATGTTTACCCATTCAGAGTTCTAGATTAAACCTGCTGACTTTGGCCTACAGTTGGCCCCTGTGCTTTGGAGTACACCAAAGTTAAGACTGCTGACCATTTCTGGACTGATCCGTCGGCTGATGAGCTCGTACAACGGCATCGAATCCACAGCGGCCACTGTCGGCAGGATTCTCCCTCCAGAAGGCCTGCCCTGGTAGGATAGTCTAATAACAAAATAAAAAAAAACTGTTTTGTATTTTGGCTTCTGCATGTGTAACCTTTCCTACATCTTCTTGAACAACCAGATCCAGAAGAGACAGTCCAGCGGTAGCATGGATGATCGGCCTCTCCTCTGGGCCAGAGAATACGTTGAGTCACTCCACCAAAACTCCAGAGCCACGCTTCTGTTTGGAAAGAACAATGTTCTGGTGCAGCCGGTGTGTGTTGGGTTTGCGTTCTATTTGTTTGTTTAGTCTCTGAGAATGCCGATGGATTGCCCTGATTTTTGAGAAGTGTTGAGTTTTCTCAGGGTTTGTTTCTGCTTGCAGAAAGATGGAATGGAAGCCATACCGGGCTACCTCTCTCTTCATCAAACTGCAGATGTCATGACCCTGAAGTGGACTCCCAATCAGCTGATGAATGGCAATGTTGGAGAGCTAGATTCTGAAAAGAGGTTAAAACACAAGCCACTGTCACAAAAAAACCAAAACAAACATTTTATTATCCACCCAGCCTCCTAATTACCCATATTTCCTCAGTGTTTTCTGGGATTATGCTATGACAATTCGTTTGGAGGAGATTGTATATCTCCACTGTCATCAGCAAGGTAGCTAAACCTAAATTTTCCAGAAGTTTGCAAAAACACTATGACTTTAGGCGTTATTAAACTATTATGCTAATTTATTTAGTGAACTGTGGTGGGACAGTAGTGTTGGTGAGCCAAGATGGAATCCAGAGACCTCCCCTGCATTTTCCCAAAGGGGGTCACCTGCTGCAGTTTCTTACTTGCCTCGAGACCGGCTTGCTTCCTCACGGTCAGCTGGAACCTCCACTCTGGAATCAAAGAGGAAAAGTTAGCCTTAACCCCCTATTATTACACATATTTACAAGTAATTTACTTCACAACAGTTTATCATTTAGAATTAGCATATTCATGCTTTGCCTTTCTTGCAGGGAAAGGTTTTTCCCAAGCTGCGAAAGAGAAGTCCACACAGTTCATGTGATTCCGTATCAGATAAGGAGGACGATGAAGCAACCGATTATGTGTTTCGGATCATCTTTCCTGGCAATCCGATGGAGTTCAGTAAGTGTCTCTCTGTCTCCATATGATAATTTAATAAACAATCATTAGAGATTACATCTATGATTGCTTTCACTTCGTATTATTATTATTTTTTTTCAGTGTATAGTTTGTGTACATCTTGGTACCCAGTTAAATCGCTTGTGATAACTTCTTGTCTGTTTTCATTTCACGTTATCATTCAGTTGACAATAAGGAGCCTTTGCACAAACATACATCATCATCATTCATTCATTGTCATTGCCAAGAAAGAGTTTCTTTCTGTTTTCTTGGTTCTTAATGACTCTCTTGCAATGTCATTAAAAGCCTCTATGCTTTTCAGTGCCGCTGGAGATGATGGATCAGGGTGTTAATTTGTGGCAACCTACTCCCAGAAAGTCCTCGTGTTCCTCCTGCTCACAGAATGGTTCCTCTGACGGTTCTTTACCTAATGGATGTAATCATGAGAGGTAAATTGTTACCCTGGGATTGTCTCTAATTCACTTTTGGATTATTCCACTTGACTAAATTTTTCATTTTGTCAAACTTTTGCAGGGCTCCTATAAAGCTCCTTTGTGACACAATGAAACACCAAATTATCTCGCGTGCATTCTATGGATGTGAGTTTTTTCAGCTGTTTGTTGATTTTTATCTCATTGGTTTTCAAATTTGAGAATTATCAAAGACTCCTCTACTCTCATCTGTTCAATTCAGTTTATTTTTATTGTGGCAATTCACAACAAAAGTTGTCTCAGGGCATTGTACAAAAACCTTCAAATACATTAAAAACACACCACTTAATAAAAGTTATCAATATAAAAAAGTCAGCAGGTTTATTTGAACCTTCACTTCATCACAGTCTCCCATCCTGAGCAGCACACTGGCTGCATTGGAAAGGAACAACTCCCTTTGTTTAACAGGACGAACCTTCCAGCAACCAGAATTAGGATGGGTTGCCATTTGCCACGACTGGCATTTGAGAAGACAGGAAAGAGACACAGACTAACACAGAACAACTGGTTCAGGTGTAATTTCTATGGGAATAAAGACAATGGAAAAAAAAACTCCTGTTGATGATAGAAATCCAAACATGTAGAGCAGAGTAACTTAAGACAGCAACAGAATGGTGAAATGTGGTCAGTTTGTCCTCTAGCAGTCTAAACTCATAGCAGCAGAACTAAGGGATAGTTTAGGAAACCCAAACAAACACTAACTAAAGGATTTATTTTTTTAAAGTCTTCATTCTGGTCTCAAAAGTAGACAGAGAGTCAGCCTCACAGACAGAAACTAGAAGTTAGTTCTACAAGAGAGGAGCCTGTTAACTGAAAGCTCTACCTCCCTTTTTACTTTTAGAAACTGTAGTAACTACACGTAAACTTGCAGTCTGAGAGTGAAGTGCTTTGTTAAGAAAATATGGAACAATAAGATTTATAATATAAGATAGAGCTTGCTTGTTGAGCACTAATATTGAACTCTCAGGATCTCTTTTCTGCGCAGGGCTTGCATACTGTCGTCACTTGTCCACAGTCCGTACACACCTTTCTGCGCTGGTCAACACCACCATAGTTGACTCTGATGTTCCACGAGACGCTCGAGGTGGCCTCACTGTGGAAGTTTGGACCAGTTTTCTCCAGGACAGCTCTGTAAGATTCCTACTTTGTTATTATTAATTGCTTTCTATTTAATGTATGTTATTTAATAAAAAAATGACTTGTGTTTTAGGCCTATGAGGAAAAAGAAATACACAGGCTTGTGTATTTTGGTGGTGTGGCCCCGCCGCTTCGTAAGGATGTCTGGCCCTTCCTGTTGGGACATTACCAGTTCAACATGAGCGAGAAATGCAGGCTGGAGGTATTTCACTTCTATGTTATGCCTCCACTCACCCTGGATTGTTTTAGAATCTTGTATTCTTTGGAGTTCAGATTGATGAGAAGATGAGGAGCATGTATGAACAGACTGTGAAGGAGTGGCAGGGCTGTGAGGTCATCGTTCGTCAGAGGGAGAGGGAGAAGCACGCTGAGGCCCTCGCGAGATGTTCATCTGGTGCAAGCATGGAACGAGGGCCTGTGCAGCGGGACTCCACCATTAGCACCGATGCAAGTTATCACTTATTAAAATGTAGCAACTATGTAAACACAGTTATTGTTCATGATGAGGAAAAAAATCAAACTCAAACTGTTTTTTTGTGATGTTTTAGTCGTCTTTGAGTAGCAGCTCAGACCAACAGAATGTCCAATTACAAAGTGACTCCAGCAGCATCGCACAGGTAGTTATGGACAAACATCCAAACTGTTTATTTATTTTGAAGAATCATAAGTCCAAACAAGTTTTTTTTTCATCTGCAAAGTACAACAGAAAGTAATGAATTTACAATATTTTCCTCAACAAAATGTAACTTAATTTTCATTAACATGTTTGTAAAAAGTAACTATTTTGTAAAATTTTGTTTTGCCTCTTTTTAACAAATAGTTAGAAAAAGAGGGACATGCTAAACTTGCTAAAGTTTAGTTATCTTGCAAAAACTACATTCTTTGAATAGAGATTTGATAATATTAAGATAATGAAATTAAAAAACAAAAAGTTTTACAATGAATAAACATCAAACCCCTGAGTGCTAATCATTTTAAAAACTTACTGTAGAAACCACAAACTGTTTTCAGACATTTAAAGTGTATGTGATTTAACTACCATTTCCTGCCCTCCCAACTCGCTAACAGACTGTCACTCTGTCAATCACAGTGACTTGACACTTTTTCCAAGCCAATAAAATAAAAAATTTTTGTCAGAAAAATGTCCCTTTGTTTATACAAAGGGGCGGGTCTTAAAGCTTACATTATGACAATCTACTAGGCATCATTTGTCCTTAGCGTCATCAACTTCCAGCTTCTGGACCTGTTTCTAGATCATTTCAGTACAGGATCCAAAATAATTTACTTGTTCTGCCTTTTCCCTTTTTGCTACAAGGTATTTGAATCAGTTGAGGTCACGGCTGAGGGAGAAGAAATGCAGCACAGCAGCCTTGGGAAAACCACAGGCGGTCCGCGTTTTTTCCTCTGCGAGTCCTCCTCCCCTGATGTGTCAAACCAGCGTCCAGGTTCCGACAATCCTCCCAAAACAGAGACAACACCTGAACCTTCAGCCTCTCAGCAGATCGACAAAACATCAGAAGCCTTTGGTGGTGAAACTACAGCCGGTTCAGAGTCAGGAGAAAGTCATCTCATTCCATGTGAATCAGAAAAAAAAGAGAGGAAACAGTCAGTTCCTGAGGAAGAGGCTGTAATGAAGAAGATGGAGACAAATTTAGAAAGTGAAGAAGTTGCAAAGAGACAAAATAATGAGCCCAATGAAACATCTGAAGCTGAGAATAAAGAATCTCAGACTCATGTTGTAAAACCAGTTGATACAAATATGAATGTGAAATCTGCTCTAGAGAATACTAATGTTCTGAAGCTGGAAACGGAGATCCATAATGAATATTTCCAAGCACCTCCTCTTGGGCAGACCTTAGCCTTTCAAGTGAACAAAAACAGGGATGTAGAAGGTGAAACAGCTCGTCCAACTGAATCGAGAGAAAACATTGATTCGCAAAGTATAACAGACGAAAACACAGAAATAACAGTTTGCGACTTTGCAGAAACCAAAAAAGCTGCAGAGATGCCATTCGAGAAGCCCAGCTCAAATTCTCCAGTCAGGCAAGTTCTGAATGCTCTCCAGTCAGCATCGAGAGGCGGCCTCTCCTTGTCTCACTCTCGGCAGTCTCCAGACACGGCCGATTCAGACGACTCTCCCTCTGCACTGGAAATGGAGGACATTCCTGCAGGCATAACGTGTGTGACTTCAGAGGACATCAGGGCCAGGCCTTTGGTGGGCCTCGCTGCACCTCCTCTCCCCTTGGCGCAGAGGGAAAAAATGGCGTCTGAGAGTTTTGTCCAAGATCACCATCTGGATACAGCTTGTAACACCAGTCCTGAAGTCACTGATCTGGGCCTTTCGGAGGACGAACCAGAGATGGACAATGTCCTGACTGAACAAGAGTCTACAGACATGGGAGGTGGCAAATATGAAGAATCCTCAGAGGAGCAAACCTATTCTGTAAGTACTAAACAAAACAAATCGTGTATTAGTTCTGCTATAAATATTCACCAACAGATGTTGCCTTTGTTTCTTAAGCAAGAAACGCTGGACATGTACTTGATCAACTTGCATCGCATTGACAAAGACGTCAGACGCTGCGACCGAACGTATTGGTACTTCACTCCTGAAAACCTGGAGAAGCTGCATAACATCATGTGCAGGTGACTAAGCTAAAATTTGGTGAGGAATCAGCTGAACATTGTCTTCAACACATATTCTAACATCAACTTATGGGGGGACATCTTTGCTGAAAACCTTGGCATTAACAGCTGGAGTCGACCTGTTTGTCTGTTAGCAAAATATATCATAAACCACTGAACAGAGTTTAATGAAACATTCAGGCAGTTATGATTGGCTGTATATTTACAACTGATTAATGTTTGGAGTCAGAACAAATCAATATAGCCACTACAGCTATTCAGCCTTAGATTACACAAAAAGGCCATACCTCAGCAAATGTCACAGATACTGAGCTAAAATTTGGTGTGTTGCTATTTTGCATAGTGTTATTATTAAGGTTTGACCAAATTGGCTGGAACTTCAGCATTCCTTCAAGGAATAAGAGGTCTTTAATGAAACAATATGTGTTTGTTGCAGTTACGTGTGGCAGCATCTGGATATAGGCTACGTGCAGGGAATGTGTGATTTGCTAGCTCCCCTTCTGGTTATTCTGGATGACGGTGAGTAAAACCTTTACTTGAATGCATTTCAGTGGCTCAGCTGCCACCTTGATAAGCATCTGCCTGTATGTGTTGCAACATTTTTACAGAGGTAATGGCATTCAGCTGCTTCACCGAACTCATGAAGAGGATGAACCAGAATTTTCCTCATGGGGGAGCCATGGACACTCACTTTGCAAATATGCGTTCACTTATACAAGTATGTTCACATTTTGTAGCTCAGTTCAAACGACAGTCTTTGATTGATTGCATGCCCTTGTTTTAAAGCAATACATGCTTATAAAACTGGCTGAATCGGATCCAGTTTTTTAGGGGTGACCATTCAAATAGACACTGATATTATACTGTAGTAATGAACTCTTTGGGGACATAAGACTTTTGATTTAAAATCTTTTGTTTGTTTTGAAATTGGTGACAAATACAGATCCTATTACTGCAGCTCTCCTCCCTTTTTAGGTGCTGGCTCTGATCCACTCCAATTCTTCATGAAAAAATTGCAATGTAGTTGATTTACTGGAAGGTGGCTGCTTATTGCAGCCCTACTTTTGAGGTCATGAGATCAGGTTGCCATGGCAATTGTATCCCACTTAATTTAATTCCTTTTTGCTTCTCCCAGTCACTTTCATTTTATTTTTCCCCTTTCGGATCTACTCTCCAGACTTTCCATCCACATAAATGTGCATTAGAAAAATCTTGGTTTCCTAATAAACTGATTCAGCATTAATGTTTGATGTGATGCTGTACTGCTGGAGAAACATGCCTACATGAGTTCTTTTTCAAATATATTTGTTGTAAAACCCCTCAAAAACAACAGTGACTCAAAAAAACCTCTATAAAATGTCTGGGGTGCTCCCTAAACCTCCAAGAAAACAAAACCCAAATATAATGGAACCTGATGTTTTGGAAGTGTGAGCCCAGTCCACACAAACCCCACAATAAGATCCACAAGGCACGGAGAACTAGTGAGATTCGGCCCAATTCATATTTCAGGATGTTGTACGATCAAAGGCTGCATTGAAAGGTCTTATATTAAAGATACTTATCCACACAAGCTGCAGTGACATTTTAATAGTTTATTTTCTTTGAGCAGATCCTGGATTCTGAGCTGTTTGAGCTGATGCAGCAGAATGGAGACTACACCCACTTCTACTTCTGTTACCGCTGGTTTCTCCTCGACTTCAAAAGAGGTTGGATGGGGAATTCTGGGGTGGTCAAACCAACCATCTAACATGAAATAAAGGTCTGATTGGTTGGATTTTTCTGAACAGAAATGGTGTACGACGATGTGTTCTCCGTCTGGGAAACTATCTGGGCGGCCAAACGCACGTCCTCTGAACACTTTGTACTTTTCATCGCCCTGGCGCTCGTGGAGATGTATCGAGACATCATCTTAGAAAACAACATGGACTTCACAGACATCATCAAGTTCTTCAATGGTAAAAGAATTTGGTTACAAATGTCATCTTTTCAGCTGACTAACCAGAGCAGATTTGGATTTTTAAATTTGGAACTTATGGGTCAAACAATTGTTTGGTTTTTATGCAAGGTGACTGCAATATTATCACCACTGCAATCTAATTTCTACCTTCTCTTTTTAGAAATGGCAGAGCGGCATAATGTCCCGCAGGTCCTGATGAAGGCCAGAGACCTGGTCCACAAAGTCCAGACTCTCATAGAAAACAAGTAATGCAGGCTGTTGTGATTTATGATCCTTTGATTGTTGTGCTCCGTTGTTTCAAATGTCCCAACACTACAACAGCAACATATTCAAATAGAGACACTGACGATAATTATCCGCAGTGCTTAAAGCTTCTCATTCTTTTAAAAAGTGGTTGTAAAATAACTTCTCTCAGTTGCTCCTCTTTATCTTTAGGAGGTGTTGCCAATGAAATTTTATTTTTGAAGTGTTCTTGTTAACCCAATGAATGTACCCTTATTGACTCTGCTTCAGGATGGTATTACGTTAGCCTTAAATTTAGTTGGGTTTTTATGGATAAAACAACCAAATTCTTCACGCAGTTTATTTTTTGCTATAGTCATTTCTTTAAAGGGATAGTTTGGATATATGAGCCATACAAACACACATTAAAGACAGTTTCCACGTTCAATGGAAAGGTTATGAACAGGTACTATCATACTTGTTATAAATATCTCTTTAAATGGCCAAAGTTTGAAGAAAAGGTTTGTTTTTGATGTGATATATATTTAACTAAGACCAAAGTGGATTGCTGTCTCAACGCAACTCCAGTCTTCAAAATTTCTCAATATAACTATTGTACTGCCATCAGTGTAATCAGTGCTTATACTGTATGGTTAATTAGGCACAAATATAATACGCGCTACAGCTAGCTGCTGGTGCTTTTGTCTGTGATTTCAAATGTCCGTAAAGCTCTATTTAATTAATTTTGTCATGTGACATTGATTGCAATGATATTGTCTCCAAACTGAGACTATTCAAAGAGCTTCACAACTTTTTCACGGAACCTTACTGCAAAAGATCTGAACTATCACTTTAAGTTGCACATCTTGTAATACGCTTCACCACAGTTTTGTAACATTGTTATTTAGCTGAAACTGTAGCTACCATGTTTAAACATTTTGTGCTAAACTTGCACCTATTTTCAGGTCTGGTAGATATGATGTGATCAGATGTTTTGGTTCTTAACCCTCCTGCTGCTCTTGACTGAAAATAACCTACAGCCGTTCGTCGTTTTTAACCCAAGGAACAGCAGGAGGGTTAAACTTTAGAAGATTGTGCTAAAACTCTTTAATCATTGGGTTGCATCCAAATCACCATTTTGGAAACATCACACTTGGCTTTTCGACAACAACGCCCCCACCTCCCGTTTCTGCACACAAGTCAATGCATTTTTTTTTCTAAGGCATGACAAACATTTTCCCCTGGTACCGGACCAAGTCCACTTATTGTAAGCTCTTTCTGTCTCTGACGTTCTCTGTGAATTGGTTGAGACGTGACTCACTCTGCTGATGTCAGATTGTATTTTTGTGCAGATCGATGCTTTTCTTGAAATGGCTTGTTCAAATACCTAATTCAGACTTATATTACATTTTACTATAAATGCACATAGGAATTGTTGCTATGTACTTTTGCTTGGATGCTCAAGCTGAATTCGTTGACGAGTGGTTCTCATTAAAACAAGCGTAGCACTGACAGGTTCTGTTTTCATGCACCATTATGAGAACTGCTGGGATTGGTAAAATGCATTTATAGCAGTGATCACCTTGCTTTTTTGTTTTTATTGTCAAACTGATTGGCAGCAAATATTGTCAATCATATATTCTGACCTCAGTTTGTCTGAATTCACATCTTCTGAAATCCAGCTTTATGTGCTCATCTTTTAAGCTACTCATTTCAGAGAAATAGAATATTTCTTGTTCTATTTGTTCAGTTACTTTGGATTTTATTTCCTATGGAACTGGTGTTTGCCTTGACAAAATCACCCATCGTGCTGGTTTTTCTTATTTACGTTGAAAGGATAGATCAGACTTTATTTCACGTGGTGCTCCCTGTTTACCAGACGACGAACAGCACACGTCCAAGACTAAGTGAATTCATTTGCTTCAACTGTGTCCTCACCTACAATGATGATGTTTTACTAGTTTTGGGGGAAAAACATGAACAAGCTAATTTTAAATTTATATGTAGCTATAAACATTCAACTTCCTCTTGGTAATCTAAGGTCGGTGAAGATAAACGAATTAAGATCTTTTATAACGTGCTGACACAATTTTCTGATGCCTTATGAAAGCATTTGACACGGTTTGGTCAAAATGCAGCAACAAAAGCTGTCTTCTGTAGCGTTAGAGCTGTTTCTTCACAGCTCATATTAGGGGGCAATGCAGGATTCTTACTGAGATGTTAAGACTGAGACAAGGGCAGCAAAGGGGTTAAAGATAATTGTATGCATGGAATTTGCCATAACTCTTGTAAAGAACTTTTACTATTAAATTAGTAAGCTTACAGTAAACTGGGCTCAGACTAGCACACAGCAAATGGTTAAAAAAACGGTTTTAGTCTGAAACTCTAGTCTTAAACTCAATTTTCCCTCGGTAATTGGATCATGAATTGTCATTAAAAACAGAAATGATGACAGTTTCCCCCTGTGCATTAGAGTGGCTCAATAAATTAAAGATTTTCAAATCTATGAAACTGTTTTGTTGGTTTTGATGCCAGACACTCTAATGTACACTAAGCACAAAGTGAAATTGTGTACCTATTTAACCTGTTCAGCTTTAAGTGATGGAATATGAAGAACATGTAATGCCAGTTATTTGCCCTATAGATTTTGATGTAAATACACGTTTTGTTTCAGGGAGACGATAACAAATAATTCAAACGATGAACACAAAATCTAATATGTGTGTCAGTAAAAAAAAAAAGGGTTTTTTGGTGCGACTTAAGAGATGCAAAATATGTAAAACACTTGTGCTGGTTTTATTGTGGCTTAAGTTATTTGTGTCTACATCTGATCTCAAACATGCCTGAGTATTGCTGCTTGTGTATTGTGGTCAGAAGATATAAAATGTGTTGAAATGATGAAGATTTATTGTACAAACACTAAGCTGATACATTGTTAATAAATGCAATACAATGTCTGTATGAGTTTAGTCAAATATGGAAACGTATACAATTGGAAATATTTATTTTTTTCTGTCTTCTAAAATGGTCACCAAGTACAATTCATTTATTGTGTATTAAAACTCTTATATTTTGTATCTTTTGTGCCTTGTGTGTATTTTTGTGAAAATTTTGCCAGTTAAACAAGTCTATATAATACACTGATGCACATTCTGTTATTCTAAAACTAATACAGTATAAAATGAGAAGTGTATATCACACTGTCAACAGATTTTTTAAAAAGATCAGATAATTTACAGATTTTGAAGACAGTACAGGAACTGCCCACTAAGATAATATGACACTGGCATAAACTGCTGCTTACTTTGCTACTTAAATAGAGTCAGAGGTACTTTAGGGTAAAGTTTGTGAACATGTGTGCTTTTCCCGCAGAGTCTAGTTTGAAGGGATAAACAAGCTTGTCAACTGGTCAGTATTTACAACAAAGTTGTGTTTAGACTACATATAATGTAACCACTGGTATAGAAGTCTTTAATTTAAAAAAATGAAACTGTTTCAGTAAAAGTTTATATTTTATTGGTAAAGAAAGAAAAATACACGTTATATTCTACCTACAGGTCACCTCAATTATCTTACAAAAAGACAAGGTTTACAATCAGAAGTAAAATGCTCACTAATTTATACTGATTAGCTTCACATGTTTAAACTTGAAAACTAAAGAGCTATTTAAATGTGATAAACTTTTTGCTAAATTAGCTTTGACAACATAATGGTCAACCTGACAGATGCAGATTTGTGTCATTTGTTTTCAAAAACATGAGTGCTGTGATTTCTGTCACAACTAAGAAATCTTATTTTAAACAACAAAACAAAAACATCCAAAGGGTTTGAACAGGGGTGCCTAATCCTGATCCTTGAGGGCCACTATCCTGTATATCTCAGAGGTTTCTTTGCTTCAATACACCTAATTTAAACGAATGGGGGATTAACAGGCTTCTGCAGAAAGAAGCCGGGAAACAACTAGTACTGGACACCACTGGGTAGGAAGATCAAAATACAATCCTGCTTTCAGGGCAAACATGGTTGTTAAAAAATGATAACCTTAAGGCTGCGGGAAGCAGCAGGATGTTGTAGGATTCCTGGGCATGGAATGTATGTATGAAGGAATTTAACTGTATCTTACGAAGAGGCCTGAGGTTTAAAAGAAAAAAACAAAAGATAAAATGCAGAATTGCAACATATTTCTTCCACGTGCTATGTAAAGAAACAACGAGCTCTTTATCGGAAATGGCGTGGAGGTGGGCTGTGATGAGGCATAGGATGCCTCCTGGGAGGTGGGCTATGGCGTAACATAGCATGACGTGGAGGAGACTGGTAGCGAGGAGGGGGAGACCCTCTGTTAAAATAGGGAGGAGAGTAGCGACCTCTGGATCTGGAGCGAGAGCGTGACTGACCACCCCCCCAGTTGGAACCACCTCTATCCTCGTACACACGGACATAAGAGGTCTCACCCTACAAAAGAAAAATAGATATTTATTTCTCCCCCACTGTCTGCGAGCAACAAACGAATACATCATTTCGTTCTGGCTTCTTACCTGATGTGAACGAAACTCGGTACGATCCAATCTCCGTACAGCGTACTCCATGTCATCTCTACGGAGATATTCCACTACACCCTCTCCATCTCGCTGCACATCTGCAAAACAAACATCTCCGGCTTCTCGCATGTGATCTTTCAGATCCTGCCAGCTCCCAGTTGGGGGTAACCCTAGAGTGTGCAAAAAAGAAATAAGACCAGGAGGAAAAGTTTTATTAGAAAATAATCTACAGAGAAACATGATAGTTTCACCCAAACTTTTAGTTTTATGAAGACTAAACACAACTAGAAAATAAAGCTTACTAGACTAAAAGATGTGGGAAGACCTTGGCTTTTGTTTCTTTTCCACAAACTTTCTTATAGAACCGCCCTTACCTCAGGTTCACATTATCATCTTAGTTCAATACAGTTTATTAAAGTGTTAACTGTATTGCCTTGAAAATAAATGCATCAAATCTATATGACTATCTAACAAGATTTTTAATGGCAGAATATGGCAAATCCCCATTTAATTAGTTCTTAAACTTAACAGGTTATTTATTGGTTAAATTGATTATATGCAGCTACTTCAGTCATTTACTTTTTACCTCACTGAAGTTGCTTATTAATAAAAAGGATACACAGCTTTAAGTGCCTAAAGTGAACAGTAACTTCTTAGTAAAAATTCTAATTGGATGTTATTTTTATTTTATAATATGCACTTATTCAATTGGAATTAACAGACCCAGTGTAAGAGTCAGTTTTTGACAGCCAAGGAAATTTTTGCTGACAAAACATTATTTCTCTTCTTTAGGCATTACTTATTTATATGTAATCCCACATGGAGGAAACAAAATGAATGACCAGGTAAGACAAGCTTTATTAAAACTTTTGCTTTCAAATATTTAATATTATATAAATAGTTCAAGTACACGAGTAGCAGAAACATTTACAAAGTCACACAAATGAGAAGAACAAAAAACCCACCTTCCATTCACTATAGCTGGACTTGGGGATTGTTCAGTCAACATGACCAGTTTCGATTAACTTTTTGTGCTTTTCATGACTTTGGATGGATGACCTTATCCACTTGACTTCCAATCCACCATGAGGAAAAACATCTGACTATGACTCAAGATGCCCTATGACCAGTCCCATTGTCCTCCAGTTTGCCATAAGAAAGAATCATATCTGCTTACGATGTCCATCTACTAGTTTCTTGTCCTTTAGTCCGCCATGAGAGAAGGGAAACATATTTGCCTATGACTTAGAATTTCCATCTAGTGATTCCTTGTTCTCCACTTCACTATGAGAACGACAGCTTTATCTGCCTAAGCCTTGGAATGTCCATCTACTAGTTCCTTGTCCTCCAGTCCGCCATGAGAAGGGAGGGAAACACATTTGCCTATGACTTAGAATGTCCATCTACTAGTTCCTTGTCTTCCAGTCACCCATGCGAGAAGAGGAAATATCTGCCAACTACTTAGAACTTCCATCTATTAGTCCCTTGTTCTCCAGTTGGTCATGAGAATGAGAACTATATCAGCCCACAACTTAGAATGTCCATCAACACGTTCTTTGTCCTCCAGTCTGCCATGAGAGAAGGGAGACATATCTGCCTATGACTCAGTTTGCCCACCTACTAGTTCCTTGTCCTTTAGTCCGCCATGAGAGAGGGAAAACATATTTGCCTATGACTTAGAAATTCCATCTAGTGATTCCTTGTTTTCCACTTCACCATGAGAATGACAGCTTTATCTGCCTAAGCCTTAAAATGTCCGTCTACCTTGTCCTCCAGTCCGCCATGAGAGAAGGGAGGGAAACACATTTGCCTATGACTTAGAACGTCCATTTACTAGTTCCTTGTCCTCCGGTCCGCCGTGAGAGAAGAGAAAATCTCTGCCTACTATGTAGAGCTTCCATCTATTAGTGTTAGTTAGTTCTCCAGTTAGTCCGCCATGAGAGTGAGAACTATATCTGCCCACAACTTAGAATGTCCATCTACTAGTTGCTTGACCTCCAGTCCGCCATTAGAGAAAGGAAACATATCTGCCTATGACTCCTATGTTCCTACCAGTCTCCTTGTCCTCCAGACTGTACCGAAATTTAGAATAATATTAACTGGCCACGACTCATAGCATCCACCTACCAGTCACTATGACCCGGAATTCAGATCTCCGAGTCGGGGGTCCAAACCTTCCTCTTTGTCCACCTCCAGCACCTCCAGCACCTCCAGCACCTCCTCGCATGGGACCAGGTTTTCCAGTATTGGCTCGAGGATACTCCACACGCAGCTTGGTGTTCCCATATTCATATCCATTCCTTCCATAAACAGCATCATCTGCATCCCTAAGAGAAGAGAGCAAAGAACCCCTTACCAATGTACGCCTAGCGAGCATAGGTTGGATTTGTTGCCTCCATCCATTTCTTGTTGGCGGTCACTGATGACACTGTATCATAAAATTTAAGGTGTCCAAAAAGAGGAATGTGATTTGACTTGCCAAACACCATCCCAGAACTCACCGCGAATCTTCAAAACTGATGAAGGCAAATGGAATTATCCCTCTATTATTCTTCAATTCAATTTCACGAATTTTTCCATATTTGTAGAAGAGATCCTCTATGTCTCTCTCCGTAACATCCACAGGGAGGTTTCCCACATAGATGCGGCCGTCAGACATGTTTGAGTGGGTGGCACTGCTGACACAGAATAGGAGCAACTGTAGAATGTCAGTTCACTTCTTGCTTTCATAAACGGCTGTAGAAATGGTCCTTTTTCTATTCCTAGTCCCAAAACTTAGTCCTTCCGAAGCCAATTCCTTAAAATAGACAAAAGCAAATCTCTAAATGTGGGATGCAGCCTTGAGAGGAGTAATGAGTTCAAAAAAAAAAAGAAAATTGCACAGGACCTTGGATCCAAGCCTGAAAGCTTTAAAACAAAAAAATGTGAACAACTTTAATACAATTATTATTACATATAGTGATATTATTAACACATTAATAATGTGATTATGTTCATTTGAATTATGAGAATATTTTTTTGCAAAACAATCCTTCTACCTACTTGATTTCTTCCTCTACTGTGTGTAAATGGAACAGATTACATGGAAAAAATTGGGTTTCAAAAATGTACAGGACATTCAAGAAAACATAACTTTATATCTGTTGCATTATTACGTGGAACAAATTGGGTTTCAAAAATGTACACGACATTCAAGAAAACATAACTTTATATCTGTTGCATTATTATGTTGACTTTTTATCATTAGCATCTGATTACAATTTGTGGGGGGGAAAAACTAGAAAACAAATCGGTCAATTAATGAAAAAAATCTAACGAGTTGTTAATATATGAATTTTATATGAATATGACTATCATTTTGCAAATAAAAAATAGTAGAATAATTATCAATAAATTTGAAAAGGCGCATCCCTATAACCTGACTGTCATGACCTGACCATCTCAATATCTTAGGAGTTAAAAATACAAATTAAAAGTCACATACTGATGTTTTGTTAATGCAACGACAAAGTACAGAAACATAAAGTAAATTAATAAAATTTATCTGAGCTGCTTTACTTTAATTTATTTGGTGTGGCCAAGGCCTTCTGAAACCAAACCAACCAAACTCGTTCATCTGGATGGACTGTCCAACTGCAAAAAAAATCCTAAACTCCACAAATGAATAATTATACCATCTTAAAACTGGGTTTAATGAAAGAAAGCAACCATAATTTAAAGTAACGTTATAACTCATGGCTGCTAGAAAGTGTCGTTAGCTAAGGAGAAGTCGCATGTCTTATTTTTAGTATACCTATTTAGTAACCAGCTGTCAAACTAGAAGAGTTAAAATGTTTTTTTACTTGATATGAGGGGCTTAAACATGTACATATTGGGTATACACGCCAGGTGCCATTCGCACGACAAAAAACACTCTCTTTGTTGATAAAATAAGATCAGCAAGTCGTCGAGCTAAAAAAAAGCTTCATCTGCGGCTAAAATATCTCTAAAATTACTGAAACCCTGTAATGTTCAATATACGATGAGCAGTATCAAATAACACAATTTCTGTTAAAATAATGTGCAATTACCTGTATTAGTCACTAATGGCGTCGTTTATTAAAGCTTTTGTGTTAGCGGTTTGGATACTTGCCTGCTCTTTTTGTGTTAGCACTTAGCTTGTCCCTAGGCTCGTTGTCTTCCTTCTTCTTCGTCTTCCTAACTGCGGTAAGTAAACATATTCTAGAGCGCGTTAGCACCACCGTTCAGCTTGGAGTGTGAATCGGAGCAGCATGGAAACGAAAATACTGACTTTGTTTTTAGCTGCCTGTACAGTATAATGACTTATCCCCTCCAACCGCCTTTTTTATTAATCCAATAAAAATACCAAAGATAACAGTTAGATAAAAAACAAAATAAAATTGTAGCATTAGGAATGCGTCTCCAAGGTAAAACTTGGCATATAGATTTTACATTGAAAAAAATGTCATTTGTTATTAATTATTATTTGCAATAACAACTAGGGAGTCATAGTTACTGAAGCTTTTTCCCCACTCTAATGAAAAAAAAGCTCCAAGTCAAAGTAGGCTATATCAGAATTATGAGTCAGTATTTTGAATTTTATGGGATCTAAAATTGACTTAGCAACTGATCATTTTAAAATACTTAGGCTTATAGCATCTCATAATACAGCATCTCAAAGTTATGAGATAATTACTTAGCATCTCATAATTCTTATAACTAGTATTTCAATAGTGATTTCACACACTTTTTCATATCACATTTATGAAAAATAGTCTTGAAATTAATTTAGCACCTCATAAATACGACTTAACAAATTTTATTTATGATATCAAAATTATTTTATTTTATTTCCAAAATCATCCATCATAGTTCAGCGGCTGTCATCAGTCCCTCGTGCAGGAACATGTGTATGGCACATGTGAGGCACCGCCCCCCGCCTCGCGCTCACTTACACCCCAGCGTCTCCAAGCGCGCGCGTTTATTACTCAACTTCGCAGCGACAGAGTGAAGAGGCTGCTGTTATCTCTGTTTTTAGGCAACAGTCGCGTTCAGAAAGTGAAAAAGAGACACAAAAACTATGTCCTATACAAAATTCGTAGCATCTCTTGTTCGGGCAAACTCTGGAAATGTCCATAAAATGCGCGTTTCACCTGCAAGATGTCGGTCAACAGTCGCATCCCCCAGGAGCCAGGAAGAGAAGAAGCAGCAGCTGGATGAGTGCACAGTGGTTCAAGCTGAGCCCGTGGAACTTATCAGGCAGACCAAAAACGCCAAAGACGTGCACCTGAACAGAATTCACATCGACTTCGACAACACGGAAGAAGCCTACAAAAGCAAAGGTAACGTTGAGCTACTACGAAGTCTGCTCGTCTTCAAACTGTGTGCTGTTGATTTCTTCGTCGAGAAGAACAAAGAAGTGAGTCCCTTTCTGCTCAGCGAAATCCTACAAATCTATGAATGATTACAAAGACTTATGGTCTTAAACTTGTTCTGTTTCCAGCTAATGGACCTGACCAAGAAGCTGCTGGGTCAGCGGGTGTTTGAGAAGCTGATGAAGATGACCTTCTATGGCCAGTTTGTGGCAGGTGAAGACCACAACTCCATTAAACCCTTAATTCACAAGAATCAGGCATTCGGCGTGGGAGCAGTTTTGGACTACAGTGTGGAAGAAGACTTGACACAAGAGGAGGCAGAAAAGAAGGAAATGGAGTAAGTGTTAACCTACCAATCCATCCGCACAAACAAGTGGAGTTACACAAGAATTATATAACATGCAAACTACATGAAAAACCAGTAGAGATGGGTGTATTTGTGTAGCTCATCCCCATTTCAAAGAGAGTTTTGACAGTGTCTTAAAAGGGTGTAACTGGGCCCTCAGTGTCTTAAAACGGTATAACTGGGCCTCAGTGGTGCATGTTTATGATCAATAAGAAATGTGTACTAAGTAAACCCATGCATTCAGGATTCTATAAAAGGAAGAGCCCAGGCACGGCCCATCCATCAACAGCTGTAACAGGAGCTGCATGCTTGGCAAACAGGTTACAGGAATAACATAAAATGGCACTGACACGTGCATTTTAATAACTGATCGATTCATCAATTGGTATTTATTTAATAAGTTACATCGTTTGGGTCACACAAAGACCTGCAAACTAGTGTTTTGTCCAGGTTCAGTTCTTTTAAAGTTTAAAGTTTGATGAAACAACTCAGACTTTAACTCATAAATAATGTTAGTTTTTTTGTTTATGAGGTTCTACTAATTCTAAATAGGTAAATTAAAGAATTAAAGGAAAATAAACATCCCATGCAGATCATTTTGAGCGTGGCTTTTACTAAAGAAACAAGTTAAACAAATCTGTTGTTTTAAAAAATATATGGTAAAAATGAGCCAGCTCATTACACATCAGAGAGTTTTTAAATTACAGTTTGATCACTTACATTTAATCTTTTCATAATGATTTTTAAAATACTCAGATTGTAGTTAAATATCAGCCTGCTCTTATCTCTGCTACAGCTCCTGTTGTAATATCTGAGTCATGCAATTCAGAGTATGTTTCCATCTCATAAAAAGATTGTAATCTAACAGTGTTATATTTGTTTTCAAGTAGCCTAAGAGTACTTATCCTCCATTGGGCAGCTGGAACATACCCCCTTCTTCTGATTGGTCAAGGAGTTGATCCAGCTGGAGGGCTGGACTTAATGAGAAGGCTTCCAACTCTTCAGGCTGAATTTTCTTTTTCATGCGATCCAGACTCATGCAACCAGAAGTGTTGCAAAAATGTTCTCTGGTTGAATTAAGCACTTACTGTTTACATGTGTATATGAAACAAATAACTCATAATGTGATCCTTTTGCATTCTGTATATCGGGACTCTGTATTCACATCAGGAACAGTGTGTTAGCCTTATTGAAGTGATGACACAGGGAATAGAATGTTCCTATTTGTTGCTGGAGGCGTTTCTTGGGTTGCAACATGAGTTGAACAGAGCTGCAAAATGTTTTCATCCTCAAGATGCAACCTTTGCTCTTACTGCTGTCACATTTTTATTTTGCTGTATAAAAAGAATAAATAAGTAAACGCTTTTAAAAACTACAGCATGTGTTTATAGGTGTTAACGAACTGATACAGGAAGCAACAAAAAGTGGCATGAGATCTTTCAAAAATAACAGATTATTATTTTTAATTTATAATTTTTTCGGTTTGATTCTAATGCCAGTTTCATCTTTTTTCAGTTCCTGTGTTTCGGAAGCAGAGAAAGAAAGTCCAGGTATGTGTATCAGAACACGAATGCTGGTTTTTAGCTGATTTACTTCGACTGGTTAGGCAGCAGGCTTAATTTGAGTAAAGCGCAGCATGCGTGTCAGGTGTCAGGGTGAACTACCCGTTTACTTTGTACGGCCGGAATGAACTCCAAGTTGATCCTCTGCTGTTCCAAGACAGGTCTGTGTTGAAATCTCACGTGTCCGTGCTGCCTTGGCTGGATTGTGCTGGTTTTAGCTAGATCCAGTGGTTCTGAAATACGCAGATCATCTGTTCTGACACCCTGGGGTGTGTGAAGGGGTTGATTTTTAAGATGTGCTTACAGGTTTCCCTAAATAAAAGCTATTTTTAAATACATTCCTGGTGGTTGTGTCAAGCTGCAATATAATTATTAAGATAAACAATACATGAATCACACTTCTCTAAGCAGCTATAACATTCAGATCAAAAAGAAGAATAAATGATTTTCTAGCAGTTTAGAATAAAGAAAACTGATTTTAAAATTAAACTTTTCTGTCCTATTATAGATTTTTTTCTATTAAAATCTAATCACTCAGACAGTTAATCACTGACATGAAAGGCTTGAATTCTTCATTATTCAATTTACAGAATCTTTTTTCAGAAGTTCTCCTTTTAATGCGACAACAAGCAGCTGAAGTTTTCCCCCTCTTCAGGTGCCGATCATCGTGAGAAGAAATACAAGGCTCACCGTCAGTTCGGGGACAGACGTGGGGGGGTCATCAGCGCTCGCACCTACTTCTATGCAGACGAGGAGAAATGCGACAACCAAATGGAGACGTTCATAAACTGCATTAAAGCCTCAGGTAAGAAGCAGTTAAGTTATAATAAAGAGAGGAAGGTCACAAATCCTCTTTGTTTTTCTAAATTGTTGTATCACAAATAAGATATCCCTTTATATTTAACCAACCTGCCTTTACAAAAATATAAACATCTACAACAAGTTTCAGATTTGGTTGCATTATTTCTTACAGGTGGAGCCTCCACTGATGGATTTTCTGCTATAAAAATGACAGCACTCGGACGCCCACAGTTTCTTGTAAGAATAACCTTACAGCTTTAATTACTGACTAATGTAAAGTGAAATAATTGCTTAATATTTCCAGTTATTAAAACTATTGGTGTTAACAAATTATCAAGATGAAGTTTCTGTCATAAAATGATAAAACAACATTTGTTATCTGTAAAATACCTGCATTTTCCATGTTTATTAATGGATACACACCTCCGTGTGAAAGCTATAGGAAATTGTGATATGAACATTATCTGCAATTTATTGAAACTTTAATTAATGTCTTGTTTTTTCTGGTGCAGCTCCAGTTTTCTGAGGTCCTGGTTAAATGGAGACAGTTCTTTCACTTCCTCGCAGCACAACAAGGAAAATCTGACATGACTGTTCTGGAAAAGAAGCTGGAACTGGAGCAGCTTAAGGTGTGTGCGGCCCGTTGGCCATATTCGTGCTCACACATGCTCATCTAAAACTGACATCTTCAAACCTCTGTCTGCTGATTTGAAGACCCTTATTTGTGTGTGTGTGTGTGTGTGTGTGTGTGTGGGGGGGGGGGGGGGGGGTTGTGCATTTAGTGTCATGCATTCATTATAAAGTCATTCAGAACAATGGTTTTGTGTATGTTTTGTTTCATTTTACTTTTACTCCTGCAGGAAAGCTTGGCTCAGATGGGAGTTGGAGCCAAAGATGACATTGAGAACTGGTTTACTGGAGAGAAGTTGGGTTTATCTGGGTACGTTTGTTGTTTATTTTATTACAACTGTATTGAAAGAATCACTACAGTCTTCGCTCTTACTTTTTTCTTCAAATTTGCGTGTTAAAAAGGAAAATTTCAGCTTTTGAAGAAATCAAAAGTTGTCCTCACTTTACTTGACATTATTTTCAGAACGATTGATCTGTTGGACTGGAACAGCTTGATAAATGACACAACAAAAATTTCAAATCTGCTCATGTTGCCAAATCTTGAGGTGAGTTGTATTTATCTTTAGTGATGTATAGAGGAAAAAGTGTGAGAAATGGACTGGTTATACATTTTAAACAGTTTAAAGTGTACTGGCTAAGGCTGGCCGGTAGTGTTAAGAAGCCTGGGGGGTGGGGTGGGGGTGGGGCAGTATGGTAACTTGTTTAATTATAGGGTGTTTTTTTTTCTTGTTCTGCCTGTCTGTCTCTCTCACTGCATTTTAAAAGCAGGTAGGTATGTGTGTGTATGTAGTAATAGACCGCTTCGGAAGAAGAACAGTAGGGGTGGGGTAGGGTGGGGCGTCCTTTGTGTCTTACTGTGGGAGCTTAAGCGAGGAGATACACAAGTGAGCCGCGCAAACAGCATATTGTTGTTGTTTTATTTAAAAACCCATAAAAAAAAACAAAAGCAACCTGAACCGAGCCTTTTGTTCAGGCCCTCGCTGATCGCTGAGCAGACCAGGCCACCGGGGAATGTCCCAGTTCTCTCAAAGGCCAGTCTGTCTTTGCTCAACTCTTCTAAAAACACTAGCTTGCCTGGATTAAATCAAATAATCCTAAACTCAAAGGATGAGTCGGTGTTGAGTCAAAAAAGGTCTTACAATATTCCTCAAAGTGGTCATATTTTTTCCACTACTTTTTGTAAAGCTGACAGTCCTACCCTCTGAACATATCTGTTCATATTTGTGATTCATAAACCGTGTAATAAACAGAGGTGTCAGCAATAAAACAGTTAAAGCAAATATGGCCAACAGCATAGAAAATACCTCGAGATCATTTATGAGTGTAGTCTCATGTCCCAGCTGCTAACACAGGGACATTTTTTTGCTCTGCTGAATTCGAAACATCACATTCTTTTAGACATAATCAGGGCTGACTTTTATTCGCTCTAAGTGAAGGCAGATTACAGACACTTCAAACTTATTTTGAAAAGGACACATGGGAACAAAATGTTCTTTCTCCCTCTGCCTGCTGTAGGCAGTTTTGTGGGTTTGAACTTGTCATAAAGCATGCCTTCGTTTTGTGTTTAACCTTGCAGACAGGGCAGCTGGAACCTTTGCTGAGCAAATTTACAGCTGAGGAGGAGAGACAAATGAAGAGAATGTTGCAGAGAATGGACATTCTGGCAAAGGTGAGGCTGCAAAAACGGTTTTATGTGGATTTATGATGTGCTGATTTTGCATACAGTTCAAATATACAGAAATCTAAACTCCAAACTCCTGGTAAAGAAAAAAATAAATCCTGGCTTTGTTGTGATCACGTGCTCTGATTTTTATTAAAGTCAACCATTTGGAGAGTTTCAGCTGTCTTTATTCATGTTTTCTTTTTATACTTTTTTCCTTTTTTAAATTTTGTTTTGTTGAAAGCAGTGATATAAAAGTAGCGAAGCTGTAGTAGATTTGTCAAACCAAATACTGAAATGCTGTTTTTTATGCCTCAGCATGCTCTGGAGAATAGTGTAAGGCTAATGGTTGATGCTGAGCAGACGTATTTCCAACCAGCTATCAGCCGACTGACCCTGGAGATGCAGAGGAAGTTCAACAGAGAGAAGCCTGTGATTTTCAACACTTACCAGTGTTATCTTAAGGTAAGATGTCAGATTCCCTTTTACTGAACATAGCAGATTGTAATTCTGACCCTGATGTTTGTCTCAGGAGGTAAAATGTTCTTAATAAAATGCTGCCTTTACCTCATTAAATCGGTTACCTTTCCTTCAAAATTATATTGTGACATAACTGCTGATCAAAATGTATGTTTTAATTTAAGTGGTTGATTTTGTGATTTTTTTTTAACTTGTATACCGTTGACTTTAGGAAGCCTATGACAATGTAACTCTGGATGTTGAGCTGTCTCGCCGGGAAGGCTGGTACTTTGGTGCCAAACTTGTCCGAGGGGCTTACATGTACCAGGAGAGAGCCAGGGCAGAGGATATTGGCTATGAAGACCCAATAAACCCCAACTATGAAGCCACTAACAGGATGTATCACAAGTAAGCCTTTAGTTATTGTCCAGAACTTGTTGTTCTTTGTGTAGAGGTCAGTATAGTGATATATAT
>JAVKLF010000033.1:12883078-12898868 GCA_034783495.1 Millerichthys robustus
CCTTTGGGGTGACCACTACATTTGACTGGATAAAGGTTTTAATTCCAACCATCTGCCTTTTGTTGTTTGTCCAGATGTTTGGAGTATGTGCTGGAAGAGATAGAACACAGCAGGAAGGCAAATGTCATGGTCGCAACTCACAACGAGGACACGGTGAAGTTCACTCTGAAAAAGTAGGTTTTGTCTCGGGCATGAAAATAAATTTAGTTACACATTAAGACCGGACATCAGTGGGAAAATACTACACTCGTCACTCGATTATGCAATGTTTTCCCTTTTTTCCCCCCAGGATGAACGAAATGGACCTCTCCCCCACCGAGAATAAAGTTTACTTTGGACAGTTGCTGGGCATGTGTGACCAGATCAGCTTCCCTCTAGGTGTGTTGTACAGAAAGCAAACAGCACATTATGAAACCACACAGTTTTTACGTCAGAAACTCAGGCGATGTAGCAGCTCAGCTGAACGACAGACCCTGCTGATGTCTGGTTTTTGCCGCACTCAGGCAGTCAATGACCTGAGAATTAGTCTGTTCAAGCTGTGGATGTGTTGAAAGCAAACAGGTTCTTGATGTTCTTAACAGAAAGAGATCAAACATTACGTCAGGTTAGCTGAGCACGTGGAGTACAAAGTCGGTCAGAACAAATCATCGTCTTCACTCATGATAGCTGCTCGTGTCCTTGGTGTTCAGGACAAACAACTGCATCCTGACTTTTTCTTACCCAAGAGCTGATAGCGTGCCACTTTTTAAAAAAACAAATGACAAAAAATCAGTTCCATGTGTGTTTTTGAAATAGGACACATAAGATGAGGCTTTATTAAGATATTATATTGTCTGAAAGGCCCCAAGTTGTGACTGCAACATATTAAAACAGGAGTGTTCATCCTAGTCCTCAAAGGCCTCCACGCTGCATGTTTTATTTGTTTACTTACTCCAACACATCTGATTTAAATGGTTGAATTACCTCTTCAAGTTCTGCAGAAGCCTATTAATTAAAAAAGCATTCAAATCAGCTGTGTTGGAGTGGAGGAACCTCTAAAACATGGAGGATAGTGGCTCACCGGGATCAGGATTAGGCACTGGATTAAAACAAATAATCCTAAAGTCAAAGGATGAATCAGTGTCAAGTCAAGAAGTGTCAAACAACTCAACAAAGAACCAGTTTTTCTTTGGATCTGTAGGACACGATGAGAATGGGATTCAAACCCATGCATGTAGAACACAATACATTAGCTGTATGTCTTGTACAGTCATGAAACGTTGGCTAGACATTTTCAACTACAGAACAGTGTCAGTGCACATCAGGTTTAGGATTAGCAAATTTGATTGCCTTTACATGTACGCTCCACTTTGAAGGGGAATTAGCTCAAATGGTAGAACGCTCGCTTAGCATAGTCTGGTGCCCAATCTTTCTGCCCCACCCCTCACACACAGAAAAATGATGCAAAAACTGGGAGTTATAACCCTTGAGGTGCCTCTAAATTGTCTTTACCTATTGATGCGTATTTACATCAATAAATTGGTGTCATTTACCTTAATGTCCCAAAATGGGACACCTTATGAAACTATAACAAAATTTTCTCTATTATATTTCTACTTTTACTGAATAAAATCTTTTCAACAGCTTCAGACCTATCCAGAGATAGTTTTTCATATTTGCAAAATCTTTTCTTCTACAGAACTGATGACATAATGGAGATCAGATCACAGAGAGCTGACCGAGAGAAACTGTTCAATATACAGATCTGTAGAACAAACATCCTGAAAGCTCTGTTTGTTGCAGGGGAACATGTTGAGAAGTCCAGCATGCGGCAGCTCGTCACAAAAACGATTTTGAAAATTGATTGAAATTACTTTAATAATCCCCAAAGGGAAACTGAAGTTCACATTTGTATACATTTCTTTAGGAAAATCACTAAAACCTGTAAAATTGCAACACCCCATAGAACCACCAGAGGGAGGTATTTTTTATCCAATCAGAAACGCAAAAGGGGTTAAATTGTTCCTTTGGTGGTTCTAGTGGTAGAAATGCTAAAGTTAACAGTCTGAAATACATAAACTTGTATTTTAGTACCAACAAGAAGATTCAAAGGGCTTTGAACTTAAAAGCTTTCATACAGTCATTAAACAGCTGAAGAATTAATCTTTTTCATCCTGTGTCAATTTTTTACTGTATTTTTATAATTTTTTAAAAAATGACAATTATTTTTATTATTGTTTAAAACTTTGACAAACTTCTGTATGTTTGTTAAAATGTTACATTTATCATGAGTTGAGAACATTAATGCTGAAAACTTTAGGTGTAAAAACAAACGTTAGAGGTCAGTCAGTCTCTATATCATTGATTGTTTAGTAAATAACTGTTGGAGGTACTTACTTAATAATGAAATGTTTCAATACATACCAATATTGTTTTAGGTTATGCTCACATTGTGTTTCCTGTCACATAAGGTACTCCACAGCGATAAAATGTTCATGTTCAAGTGGTTTCAGACTTCTTTGACGTTTTTGTCTGTGTTTCAAACAGGTCAGGCAGGTTTTCCAGTCTACAAGTACGTTCCCTACGGCCCTGTCAACGAGGTGATCCCCTACCTATCTCGGCGTGCTCAGGAGAACCGTGGCTTCATGAAAGGATCCCAGAGAGAGCGCAGCCTGCTGTGGAAGGAGCTGAGGCGCAGGTTTCTGGCTGGTCAGATTTTCTACAAACCTGTCTACTGAGCAACCAAATCACAACATACTGACTAAAGTTTGTCTGCAATCATTCCACTTATCTTCTGCATGCCACTGTTTGCTAGTTCCTTAGTGCTGTGGAAGGGTACAGATTTTCTTTAGAGCTGCTAAACGGCATTGCATAGAAGAGATGGAATCGTGTTTCACTTTGAAGTATTTCAATCCTTTTAAAAGAGATTTTTTTTGCTTTTAGGAAATTGGTGGGTAAAAGAGATGCTCAAGGCATAGCAGCTTTATTCAAGTTGCTCAAACAAAAGACCACCATTGTTACGTCTGTCCAAATCATTATCAGTTTGTTTAACTTTGGGTTGAACATCCAAACCATAATCCTCAATTATATCCATAAAAGGAAAATAAAACAAACAAAACACCTTGAGGCCGACTCTACTAATCCCTTCGATCGGTTTTGCGAAACGCACAAAAAAAAGTTCTCTTTTTTTGAGAAGCACAAGTGACTGTTTACACCTCTGGATTCTGATATTTTCTGTTGATGGGAAAAGTATGAATGAAAAGTATTTTGTGTATGTTTGGATGACAAAACGGTCTTAATTGCACACAACTTTTAAAATAAAGTATTTGTTATATTCATCTAAAGTCATTTAAGAGTGCCTTATATTTTTTTAAAAAATTATCAGGAAGTGATCAAGATTTTCATGACCTTATTGTTTGTTTATTTTTTTTTATCATAGACCACTCCAAGGAGATTTAATTTGTTGATTTTTGCATGTTTATTGTTGACATTATTTTTTTAGTTTCAAGAGCAAATTCTGTGGTAGGTGTTTTTGTTGTGAAATAAGTTTATTAAAATGGAAAAAGGGTGAGATTTATAACCTCCTAGGACCTGGCTTCCACATGTACAGTAGTTTCAGGTCTTAGAAGGTTAAACATCTACATTTGTGTCTTCAGCTTTAAATTGTGATTTCAAAGTTATTTATTGTGTACTTTCTGTTTTGAAAACAAAATGTTCAGAATGACTCGGTGTGATTTTATTTTCACAGCTCAAAGCCTAATAGTTGACATTTTCCAGGTGGTCCAGCCTTCAAATTTCTGTGAAGCGTTTCCTGCTGTCAAACAAAAGCAGCATTTCAAAGAATTAAAAGGAAATATAAAGCGCTCACTTTTCTTGTTGTTCTGACCGTGTTGGGCAACAACAGCAACTGAAAGTATTCAAGACTGCAATTCCAGATCTGTTTTTCTTTTTTATTTTAAGAGTAGTTGTGTCCAACTGTTTTAATAACCCATCTAACGTCAGTTGTCATGTCCTCTGTTTGTGATGGGTTGAATGAAATCAAGGACATCACAAAAAATCCATTTTAGATTGACACAACAGCAGTTCTGGCAAAAAGCACACATATAATTTGATTCCAGTTGTAATGTTCAAACTGTAAAACGATAATAAAAGTTTGTTTTTTATTGGACCAGAAATGAAATAACTTTAATAATCTAGAGTTCAAGAATTTATTTTAATTCTTTGCAACATACGTTTTGATGAACTGTGCATTTTCTGTTGGTATTTATTTTGCACTTGTGTTTATTTTGCACTTGTATTAGTTAAATAAAGAAAAGTAAATATAGTTATGTCTGACTCAATAAAATAAAATACCTCAATTGTTCCTGCACTCGTGACATGCCTTTATAAACTTCACTCTTCAAGTCATGCAACATGAATGTATTTCTTTGTGCATTTGAGATATGTAATCTTTCCCCATCTTAAAGAGAAATGAGTCTCCTGATGTCTGAAATTATGTTGTCACACATTGCTCTATTTGTCAAATGACTGACGGATTCTGAACAAATATAGCACATCTGAGGTAGGTGCCAAGGCTACACCTGCATTTGGGTATCGGTGATACCAAAAAGAGAGCGGCTGGGTGAAGCACACATGCACCGTGCAACTAAGTTTTGTGCATTAGATTTTCAAAAACAAAGCAGTTGTATGAAGACTATTGAGGTTCAACACAAACCTGCAAATTCCACCACAATGTGAATATAATAGAATATAAAGTTAATATTCTGTTTTATTTAAGTTGTTTTTTAAATCACTGAGGTCAAACTTACTTAAAACATTGACGTTCACCCACTGATCATCCTTTCTTCTATTGTCCTATTGGAATTCAGCTAGCTATAAATTATTTTCTGAACCGACATGCATTATTATATTCATATATACAGAGAGCACTATGAAATCTTAAAGTTGCATTATACCTTAATTGATTTTGAATATGCTTATAAATTATTATACATGTGAGATTCGTAGTGAGTGTTACCAAAACAGACCCGAGTAAACATACATTACCTTTTAAAGTATGCGGTAAAGCACTACTCTCCACGTGTATTTTTTTGATAAAATGGGTTTTATTACCACATCTTCTGTGCTAGTTCATAATGATAAACACTTATTTTTTATAAAGTACAGTTACTTCCCAGTGTAGTTTTGTAAATATGCTCTGTCACTATGTGTTGAACCGAAGTCAGCCCCTGTGGGAGGAGAGAAATCCTTTCAAAACATGGCAGCCAATTAGATGTCAGTTCACAGAATGTATGCCACCTTCCTGGAAGAGGTTTAACGTGAAACAAGTACAGTGATCAAACACAACTAATGCTACAATCTGCTGGTAAGTAATGCTGAATGCTTCACTTTCTCTATCATTTATGTCATTTATACTCATCATGGTTCACTCATTCAGACTTTTTTTGTATGTGTGCCTTCACTAACTAGGAGAGCTTTCTTGAACTTTCCTCACTTGGTGCAGCTTATTGTTTATATAGCGGTAGCTTTTATTAAATGTAACAATATGTACATGACAAAGATGAGTCAGAGCAGAAACACCTCACATGACATCCACCTGTTTGAAAGCACTATTTTATCAAAGGTAAGCATCAGTTTGTCATCAAAAGTTATTTATGGTAGATCTTTATCAGTTTATGTTCCAAATGTCTATTTGTTTGATTAAATGAGACTATTATTTGTGTGTGTGTGTGTGTGCGCACGCGCGTTGAAATGGAAATTTGAGCACAGTACATGTTTCGAGTGTCAACATGAGGAACATGGGGGCTGGACTTTTCCTCTATTGTTTTGTCTTTTGTTTCCTTTTTGTTGGAGACATTTTGTCACAGACTTTCTTTTACCTTTTTGTTGTAAAAGCTATAAAACAGGAAAAACTACCAAACTGTGTACCAACATTCATAATTTATATTGCTCTCTTCTGTCTGTAGGTGTTATCTCTACTTTCATTCCATTCCTTTTTGGCTTCTAATGTCTTGGATGACAGGATCTAAACACATAGCGATGATTCGAATGTTGATACCATGGGTTTTAATGACCAATGCCATGCTGGTCCTGTATAGCTTGTCCAACACATGCCAAGTGACTGTAAGGTAAATAAAAGAAAATAAAAGCATAATTTCATTAATGTGAGTCAGTAAATTTTACAGTATATTTTGTTCACAGGGTCTCCCAAGAAACATGTCCTCTCAGCATTGAAAAATCATTACAGAAAAGCAAAGTCATGTTCTCTCCTAACTCCACATCTGAGGAGTGCTCACCCAAGGTGAACATCATGTTTATGAAGACCCATAAGACTGCAAGCAGCACCATCCTCAACATCCTCTTCAGATTCGGGGAAAAGCACAAGCTCAGGTTCGCCTTCCCCGACGGGCGCAACGATTTCTACTACCCATCGCCGTTCCTGTGCTCCCAGGTGATGGACTACAGGCCGGGGGAGTGTTTCAACATTGTGTGCAACCACATGCGCTTCAACCAGGAGGAAGTGGCCAAACTCCTGCATCCGGACGCTGTTTATGTCACCATCTTGCGTGACCCGGCGGACCTCTTTGAGTCAGCCTTCCATTACTACCACAGAGTGGTTCCCCTCACGTGGGGCATCGGTGGGGAGAACAAACTAGCAGAGTTTCTGAGCAATCCGGGAGCCTTCTATAGTCCAGAGGCTTATAACTCATTCTACCTTAAAAATCTGCAGTTTTTTGACTTTGGTTTTGATAATAACCTGGAAGCCAATGATCCACAGGTCCTTACAGGTATTCAGTACTTATCCAGTCACTTTCATCTGGTTCTCATAGCTGAATATTTTGAGGAATCTTTGATTCTTCTCAAGGATTTACTTTGTTGGAGCACGGAGGACATCCTGTACTTCAAGCTTAATGTTCGTAAGAGCTCATTTGTGTCCCAGCTGGACCCTGAGATGAGGGCCAAGGCTTTACAGTGGAACTGGGCTGACTGGAAGCTCTACCAGCATTTCAACGCAACCTTTTGGGCCAGAGTGGAGGCCTACGGCAGGGAGAGAATGGAACAGGACGTGAAGGAACTAAGGAGGAGAAATGCTGAGATGAAGACTATTTGTATTCAGGGTAAAAATGCAGTTGAGCCTCAAGACATTCAAAACTCGCGTTTCCTGCCCTGGCAGCCGATTGGAGAGAAATCCATCCTGGGGTACAATTTGAGACAAGATATCAATCCAGAATTCAGGATGATTTGTGAAAAAATGCTCACGCCTGAAATACAATATTTATCAGACTTGGGAGTTAGCCTCTGGATTACCAGACTATGGGGTTGGCTAATGAATAAAATTTACTGACTGTTTAGCTTTTTTAAACCATTTGATTTGAGTTTGAACAGTTTGTCAGCTGTTTGTGTAATGTGCATTGGATAAACATGTCATTGTTTACCTAAACTGATCCTTATTTCTTCAGCAAAACAAAAGCTGAACTCAAGGTGCTTTGACAACATTCTCATACTGTGAAGATTGTTTCAATTCTCAAACTGTTTCATCGAGAAACTGAAAGTGAAACAGAAAACTCTTGTCTTTTTGCATAATAAAAACTGTACACTAAAAACTATTTATTACTTGTCTTATCAGGTGGGTACTTGTGGGTATGACCCCGTTTACACCATTTTAAAAATGATTTGAAGCAAAGACAGCATTTCTGGCCCAATTTTGTACGTATCATATGTGTGTCCCATCAGTTTTAGTGTTTTGTCTGCTCCAACACGTGATTTGAAGTAGTAATTCAATCACTGACTCGGGGGAACAAGTACGTAATGAAGGATTAGGGGTCAAGGATTTGCCATTTTTAAAACTTCTTTAGAATGAGCAGCAGTGATGATTTAAAATACCCTCTGAACTTTTCAAAAAATAACAGACAGTTATTTAAGTAATGCAGACTTTAAGTGACTTCATGTAGTTAATGATACTAATCTGTATTTTTCTGTCACTTCTTAAAACCCATAACTGACTTTGTGTTCGATGGGCCCCCTGCTGGGCTGGGTCTGACTCGTTTGATGTTGCAGGGGGACGGTATGACTCTGGTGGTACTACCCACATAAAATAAACAAGAAACCTCTGTCCATCTCCTATACATAAGCATGAATGCATGTCCACGTCCGATCATCAGTAAACACGCGTGTAGAATCACCTGCCTCATCATGTATGCACACGTAACACACACTTGTGTCACTCATTTGTATGCATGCTGGATTACCCATAACCTAAGTTTGAATATTTGTGGCTCTTGTCGATCTGCTTCTGGTTTTATAATTTATAATTAATTTGTAACTTGTAGTAATTCATTAGTCTTTTTTATGTATTTTGTATACCGACTATCAGTTCCCGTTACTGTTGTTATTTTGTATCCGTCCATCCCCCTCCCCCTTTTGTCCTTTCCTTTTGTGTCCCCCTCAGCCTTCGCTGTCCGGGGACTTCAAACAATAAAGGCATCAACAGGATTATCTCAACCCTCCTGTTGTAGAGTAAAACTATCAAGGCATTAGAAAAGTTTTCAGTTTAATCTCACTGAATGCATATATGCTGGACAGGACAGGTGAAAAAATAAAAATACTCACAACTGAAATGAGTTTGTGTTTGAATCTCCTAATATTCAGTTCCTCTTTCAGTTTTGTGCCACAGATAACTGGAATTATCTATCAGACATTAAAGCTGGCTTATTTGTTTCGCTCTTCTCTTATAAAAATTCAACACATTCATTCAAACAAGATCACTCGCATTTGTCTTTAGTATCTGCTTCTCAGTGCTCATCACTTTTTGATCCCAGCGCTCTCTAATGGGTGTGGTGTATTTATGCTTTGTTCACACATGTTTTAGTTACCTGTAAAGCAGCCTCTTCATTGTAAAAGGGTTACCAATGGACCTACTTTAGGTTAGAAAAATAGTATTCTAAACTGTATTCAATTTTTGTTTATTTGTTCATTTTTAAAAGTAATAAAATTGAGGGTCTAAAATGGAACTTTGTGTTTAATTATTGAATGCCCAGTATATAAATTTGTTACGAGTGCAAGTATATGCTCACTTCTTCAATTTTAATTTAGATAGTGATTGAAAACCCCTTTAGCAATCGTAAAATACTGACTTTTATATGTTATGGGATGTCTGAAAAATTTGTATATTAATATGCACTATTATACAGAGTTTACAACGTCTGTTGCAAATTTAATAAATTAAGATGCTTCCACAATTATTGCGCTTAAGTGTATGCTGTAGTTGATGGATTCTAATAAAAAACAAGATTCGTACAACACTGGGACATGTTTAATATAACAATTAATCTGTGAGGTCATTACAAATATCAACAAAGAGGAAGGACACAGAGAGGAAGCGTTGCTCCATCTACGTTGTGGGTCTGGTGTCACCTTCCACAGGTCCCCTAAAAGCCGCTTCCAGCCTGGGTTTGACTCGGCGCACACTGTTCATGTTGTTAGCTGCTTGATAATTCAGTAGACGAATCCAGGAAGGAACTGCCAGGATCCATGATGACAACATTGGCACCGCAGTCTTCCATAACCCGGGATTCTACTCTTCTGTTTTTTCCGTATAGTTGTGCTTGATGTGCTTCCACAGCTTCTGTAAAAGTTGGAGCATAAAGTCACATTAGACAACATCCAACAAACGAGAAGAGCATGAACATGAAGTTCATTCAGGACGCTTGGTGTAGCTAAGCTAGCATGATTAGCAGCGCCGATTTGCCCTCTGCTTACAAGGTCAGGGTCAATAAAACATGGAGAACACATACCCCACGATTTAAATGCTCAAATAGCGCGTCGCCCCCTTGGTCAAATACTCGTTCAAAGAATAAAGCTGAAACCACGATGGTTACAGCAAAAGTGGACGTCCTCTTGAAGAGAGCATTGTAAATGGTTTTCGACAACGCCATGTCGCTGGTGTAACGTTTACTGCGCGTGAGCGGAAATTACCGAAGCTAACATCCGCTTTGACGATTAGAATACGGAAGTTAGAAAAAATGATTATTTGAAAACGATTTATTTTGTGTTTGTGCGATCTTCAGACCAGAAGATAGGAGGACTGCAGTTTTGTCTGTGGTGAACTTCAAACACACATAAGGTAATGTAATATTGGCATCGCAGTTGGCAAGTTTTATACCTAAACTCTTCAAAATTGAATGTGTGCATCAGTTCATGATTTCTATTTTTATTTTACGAGCTTCATTTGGTTTTCTCAATTTGTTGCACCAAGTAACAAGAGCCAAGTTTATTTGGCAAATAAAACAATGCTACATGTCAAATATAAAGCATAGACTTCTAATTTAGGCTAATTTGCAGTCCGGGTCAGTGAAGCGTTTAAAGGAAACTAAACTTATATCTAATACTAGAAAAAATTAAACTTATAATTGCATGCTTTACTTCTTTTATCTCAAAGAGTGGAGGATTGGTAAGTTTAGACAACAAACAGACATTTACCATTTTAAACAAGTGTCTTTAAATTTTGACAATTGAATCATTTGTCAGTAGTTTTGTTGCAATCTAGCAGTCTACTAGTACAGTCTATTAGTTTATTAGTACAGCTGATGACAGATAAATGTGCCTCACAGGAGCAGAAAAGGCTTTTGCTTTTGCAAAGATTGAGAGCTCTTGTAAGCTTTTTTCTCTAGATAGATTTTAGGAACTAAGACATCTTTTAAAGCAAAGAACTGACATTGTTTTAAGAATAATGGGCAGAAGAATGGAGGCGAGATAAGCTTTAGTTTGGCTGTGGTGCTTTCAAGTGCTTCTTTTGCTCTTTTGTGGGAATAGGAAGATTTGTTTTGTTGACAAATGTATGTAGCAGCCCTCATCTAGTATTGTATTTTACAAACCCTTTATAGTGAGTTCTCAGAACAGTTTTGTTACAATTTAATGATTTTCTTTTTCTTCAGTCTCTTTCAGCTGTTTAAAGAAGGGCAGCTCAGTTGTGTGAATTTACACCATGGGGAAGAGGTATTATTGTGACTACTGTGATCGATCCTTTCAGGACAACATGCATAACAGGAAGAAACATCTGAATGGTGTTCAGCATCACAGAGCAAAAAAAGCCTGGTTTGACCAATTTAGAGGTGAGACTTGCAATTCTTGCTTGTGAAACCACCTCCTGTTTGTAATGTTTTAATGTAAAACTATCAAAGCAGATCAGCTTTATTTAACAACCAAGACTGACCAAAGTGCCTTACAATAAAATCATAAAACATATTTTAAAAAGATATGAGTAGCACAAAACATTCATGAATCCAGATATATACTCAGTTGCCAAGAGTTGTAAAATCAGTTCTGTAATTAACAGGAAGCCTGTGGAGAGATGGTAATACAGCAGTGATACAGGCTCTTTTTCCTGGTACTAGTTGGCAGCAGAATAATGAACCAGCTGCAGACAAGGAAAACAGAGACTGATGCTAAAATAAAGAGAGTTATAGTAATCCAATTGATAAATGCTGAAATAACTGTCTTTAAGTTGGTATTAGAAAGAATGGACTTGAGCTTGAAACTGCTTTTTGGGTTGTAGAAAACACAGAGGTATTCACTGGATTACATTTTAAATGACAGTCAAAAATGACACTTAGATTTCTGGCTTGGACCTGAAGAGTACATGATAATGGCTTTAAGTGGGAATCTAGGTCTACAAAAGTGTGTGAAGGAACAAAAATCAGTCTCAGACCTGTTAACTTTAAACTGAAGACAGAAGCTTTCCAGCATTTCATCTCTTGAATACAGTTCAGAATTTATATAACAAATGTGGAGTCATTTGGATTAAAATGCATATAAATCTGTGTGTGTTTGTACTTTTTATTGACTTTTAACCCTGTCTATGAGAAAATTCTAAGCATTTTTATGAACATGTGATTTGCTTTCGTAATGTTTGTAGTAGAAGTAAACAACCATCATCACAAATTTTTATTAAAAAAAATGTTTTTACAGATTCTGCATCTGTTCTCATGGATGAGCAAATAAAGAAACCCTGCAGGTTTCTCCAAATAGGTATCACAATAGTTGTATAAGACATTTATTAATGATCCATGGTTTTACATTTCTAATCATCTTTTATGTATTTTTTGTTCTCCAGGAATCTGTGGTTTTGGTTCAAACTGCAAATTTTCTCACATGTCCGAAGAGGAGCAATATAAGCTAAGGAGACAGTTGGAAGGTACATTGTAACCAGAAGATGGCGCTATTTACCACATCGATCATGTTTGTAATTGATATGTAGAGTAACCTGGGTCCTTTTATTATAAATGTCTTGTAAAGCCTATTTTTGTTGTAATGTCAACATTGAACTCACAAATTCTCCCAAGACTTGCAGTGTCTCAAACTGCTTTATGTTGTCAAACTTAACACTTATTGTGTTTCTTTAGAGGAAAAACAGCAAAAAGAAAACTCTGAGGACAGAATGCTGTTTGGGCGAAGTATAGAAGAATGGCTCTTGAAAAGGGAGAAGAAGCAAGCTGCCCTCAGTAATAAAGGGTACTTGTGTTCATTTTTGTTTTCCCACTCGTACGATTAGCATACCTAATAAGGGTTTCTGTTCATTTCAAATCCAACTGTTCATTTATTTAATTCTGCAGAGATCTCACTACTAAGGAAGACACAGAAGAGGCTGAGACAGAATGTGAGATACCTCAGCAGCTCCTCTCCATTCCTGACCTTCCACCCTCGCTTTTACCTCCTCCTCCTGGTGGATGGAGAGTCAAAGTGAGCAGCGAATGGGGCTAAGAGACGATTATTCTTGTGTTCACCATGCTTTTAAGAGACTAATTTGTCTGCCATAAGAACAGTTGTTATAAAGAGATGGTCTTGTATTTATATTTGAAGTCTTGACTGTTTATCGGCTGCTGTGCAAAGTAGAAATCTTGTAGCTTTGTTTTTGATTAAAATAAAAATATGTTTCTGTTAGCATCCACACAGACACGTTTTTATTTAGTGTACTTTATTTTATAAAAGCTTTGGTTTTAAGAGTGACAGTCCAAACGTTACAAGCTGACTCTTCTCAGGATGCGTTGGTGAATTCAATCATCCACCGTGTGTCCTTGAAGTGAGACTCCTCTCAGGACTTTTTAAAGGTTAAGTGTAACATTGTCCCTGAAGGACTGGGTTATGGCTGAGCAGATGGAAAGAAATGTTCCTTTTATTTTGTTCTTGTGGCGCCTCACCGAGGGTTTCCCTGAACTAATGATCTCATATATCTGACTCGAGCGCTAGAACATACGTTTTTCTCTTTCAAAATGGTAAAGATGATGATGTTCAAGATTGGTTAAATTTCCTTATTTTTGTAATAAAACCTTTTAGGTATTTTTTTCCCAGTGTTTTACCATGACAACCCATTAAAAAGCTGTTAATCTTAGCTGAGGGTATTCTGGAATCTTTTCCCTGCGACCCTGGATGAAAAAAACGGATATAGAAAATAAACAGATGGATGTTTTAAAGGGATATTTGGCCATTTAAAAGTGCTTTGTAAAGAAAAAAGGTATACCCAAAAACTTGTTTTATAAAGCTGTTTGAGTGGCCTCTGGAGAAATAGGAAGTTTGTGTTTTAACAGGACCAATGAGTTAACAGCTTGTCTAAATCTAGCTAAATTTGTCTTAGAACAGCTCCAACCTCCAAAATGATTTGCTTTAAGATGGGGAAATCTGTTGTGGCAGTGAGTCTGCTTGGACTGGATTGACAAGCTAATAATGGCTTGTTTGAGCAGACCCAGTGCCAAATCTCTGATTTTCAAAATTTTGTAGCGATCCATGCAAACAAAATGAATTAAACCCTCACCTTGTTGTCAGTTTTGTATTGTGGTTATTTCAGCAAAGCATTTTTGAGTTTTCTGCCACAAATGTACCCAGGCTGTATCAGAAGTGCTACAGCTTGTTGCTTGTGCTTCAGATAGTCCACAAAAATATGTTTCACTTAATGTGGAATGCAAAATAATAAAAAAAGGAAATATCAATTCTAGGCATTTTCTCTTTGCTCGTCTGAATCTGGTTTCATGATTTCATCATCATCACAGGCTTTAGCCTCATTTTCAGGGCAAATATCAGAAGAGGCGTTTTGTGTGCAGAATAGTTATTTCAGTATAGCTATTCACGATTGAGCTACTTTTAATAAGTCATATCCACGTTTGCACACCTGGGAGATGTGTTTAACGGATTAGTTGTGCTTGGAAAAATAGAGCGGTAGAGTTTAAATTTACAAGAGCCTGTTTTGCATTTATTTCAGCTCTGATAAGAAGCAATAAACCTCTTGAGGTCCACAGAAAGCTTCATTGTTCATGCTACTGCATTCCTCCAACAGCTTGGGTTTGACACATCTCTGTTCTTTAAATAAAACCCAGCGCCCACTCACCTCCGACTGCGATGACATTGACTGAACCCATCTGATTTCACTCAAACTACCACTAGTTCTCGAGCTTTAATTCCTGCTTTTGCTGCTTTGATATATGTGGAATTGGAACTTTTTTTTCACACAACAAATATATGAAATTGTTACCATTCTTCTTGATCATGCAACATTTAGAACTTTTGTAAACATCAAATGTTTTTGCTCATGTTCATGCAGAAAGATTAAGAATTTAACTATTATTTTACGGAATCATTTAATCAGAATCATCAGTATATTTTATGTACAGTAGATATTTTTATAATTTATAATATATATATATATTGTCATTAAAAGGTGCACTTTTAAGTTCTCACATCCATTTTTTAATCAGAACAGAGCTCGACAGCAGCTTTTTTTATTGCACTTGTTTTTATTGGATGACATGCATCTTGACACTGCTTACAATAGTGTTTAACTGATGCAGTGACCTTTACAGTAAAGTGAAAGCAAAAGCCAAATAGTGCAGATCATTGTATAGACATTAAAACCACTAGTATAGTCTCACAGATGGATGGCACCACAAGATGGAAAATTCAGAGCAGACTGGGTCTCTACCTTTGGGGCCCGGTCGGACTTAGCCCGAATGAACTACATGGGTTTGCCTTCCTGTGGGCCCACCACCTGCAGGAGGGGCCATACGAGTCGGCTGCATGATGCCATGGGCAGTAACCAAAGGCAGGGACCTTGGTGCTCTGACCCTGGTCTACCAAAGTTGGCTCTTGGGACATGGAACGTGACCATTCTGGTGGGAAAGGAGCCTGAGCTTGTGTGTGAGGTTGAGAGGTACCTGTCCTGGTTGAGATGCCTTTGCAACATCGCAAGGACATCAGGGGCAGGTTCCCCTCTTCAAAAAGGGGGACCGGAGGGTGTGTTCTCCTTAGCCTCCTCGGTAAGGTCTATTTGGTGGTGCTGGAGAAGAGAATTTGATTGATAGTCGAACCTCTGATTCAGGAAGAACAATGCAGATTCCCTCCTGGCTGTGGTACACTGGACCAGCTCTTTATCCTCACTGTTATGGATGGAATTTCTCTGAGCAGCCAGGGGGCGGAGGAAGTTTGGTGGCCTCACAGGATTCCATCTCTGCTATTTGCAGATGATGTGGTCTTGTTGGCGTCATTGTGCCGTGATCTTCAGATCTCACTGAAGCGGCTGGGATGAGGATCAACGCCTCTAAATCTGAGTCCATGGTCCTCGGTTGGAAAAGTGTGGATTGCTCTCTCCGGGTTGGGGATGAGGTTCTGCCTCAAGTGGGAGCATTTTCTCAAGTATCTTGCAATTTTGTTTACGAGTGAGGGAAGAATGGAATGTGAGATTGACAGATGGATCGGTGCAGCTTCTGCAGTTTTGTGGACTCTGTACCGGTCTGTTGTGGTGAAGAGGGAGTTGAGCTGTAAGGCA
>JAVKLF010000033.1:12924637-12936620 GCA_034783495.1 Millerichthys robustus
AATGTTTTTATTTCAGAGCTGTGGGACGAGATGCAGGACAAAAATGTTTAGCAGAATACTAAAAAGGGTTTTTAAATTTAACTTTTCCATAGCATTTCTGCAGTGACAAATTACATTTTCGTATGGTTTTCAATGGGAATTAAACAGGTGCAGCTCATCCTTTTAATTTAAAATCATTTATTTGCTATGTCAGCTTTGAGTCATTTTCTTTTCTCCTCCAAATTCAACTCAGACATCATTTTCTGCTACTGGGTAAGTGATTTTTCTCTGAACAGACTTAAAATATCATGGTAATCTTCTGATTTTTATCATCTTTTTAATTGGACTGAGTGCCACAAGAAGCCTTGCAGAAACAGGTCTTATCAGTAAACAAATGGATGCATTTGTATTCACCTTGATACTTTGTCGTCCATCTTTGTAACGTTATCAGGAGACACCGGGGTTGTTGATGGAAGTCTTACACAAAAATCAGTTCCAACTTTTACCACCTTATTCTCATTATTTTGGTCTTCCTCGGCCTTCTGCTACTTGGTTCACTGTTTAATGTAAAAGAGGAGCTAACTTTTCTCCATGCTGTCTGATAAGTCTTTAATCTTGGTGTGTTAAGGATTTTCCACAATCTGCACCAACCTCTCTCAACATTTTCTCACTGGGAGTATTTGGGTTATTTTGGCATTAATCTGGCCTCCAATTCTGCCGCTGGAGTTCTGATGAGAGTTAGAAGAGGAGATCATATTTATCCAGTTTTAACTTTTTCCACTGGCTGTCAAATTCAGAACATAATTTTAAATCTAACTTCTAACACATAAAACTCTTAACAATCAAACTCTATCTTAGATTAACATGAGTTTTTCTGTATCATCTTTCCCACAGAAATTCCACCTGGACCAGCTGTTCTGTGTTTGTCTGTCTCTTTCCTGTCATCTCTAACCCCAACCAGTCGAGGTAGATGGTTGTCCAACCTGAGCCCAGTTCTGGTTCTGTAGGAGGTGTCTTCCTGTTAAAAGGGAGTTGTACATTTCCACTGTCACCAACATGCATAACAGGATGGGTTATAGCAACAAAATGGAAAGTTTGATGTAACATGCCTGCTTCCTTACATCAAGAACTTTGTGCTAATTGGCTTTTTATAATGTTCTGTATGTGGATTGACTGTTTTAATGGGAATTAATTGACTGTAATTAGATTTGAATCATTAGATTTTTGCTAATGTCCTTTTTTTGTGTAGTGCTCTAATGTGACTTTGGTTCTGAATTGGCTCTATGTATTGGGGAAAAAAAACCCTGAATTATTTTTATCACACCACGACCTGGAAGCCTCTTCTCAGTTTTGTTATTATAAACTCATCATGAACAATTGAACTTAACAGGTCTTTTTATTGACTCTCATTGAGATCATTGGTTGCCTGGAGACTTAAGACTTCATCGCACACTGCAACAAAAGAGTCCATTACGTTGTGACCTTTTCTAAAACTGTGCAGATTTTTGCAGTTTAAAATTTGCATGAAATAAACTAAATGATACTAAATCTTCACCAGTGAGATTAAAGTAAACTGTTTTAGAGACGTGTTTACTTTTCCCCCTGCTTCTAGTTTTAATGCTTACCTAATGTTTACAGCCACTATCAGAAGCGTCAAGTCATGAGTGTTATTCTCACTTTATCATTTAACAGCATATTTACACAGGAGGTGCCACATAAACAGTGTATCAGCAACAGCAGCAGTCCACATCATTGATATAAAATATATTCAGGTGCAATGCCAGTAATAGCTAAACAAGTAAGCTTCAAAGTGTGCTCTTTTAGTAGTGCATCAGTCAAAGAGGGTAAACTGATTCAAATAATGTGCAATCCATCAAATGCTCATGAAACAGAGAACTGAAGAAGGCAGTTGAAGGACTGAGTTTATAACTTGAAGTTTTAGGGACTCAGCTCCAAACAGAAAATTGATTTAGGCATAAATATCAACGTAGGTCAAACAAATACTATATTTCCCATGTGATGGGTTATTATTTTTTTTGTTCTTTATGGAAGAAATTAGAAATCAGGAGAAACTGAAAAGTGTTTTAAGTGTTTTACTTTCTTCAAACTGTTATGGCTGCTGTCAACAAAAGAACTCAGGGGAAATCTTGAATTTCCTTTTGACGTGATCTCTTCCTAGGAAGTAGGAAGCCAGCGGAAAGAACGGCAGCACAAATATTTGTCTCCACGTTAAACAAAAGCAGCGCATTTATTGCTGCACGATTCACTGAGGCATCGTGGATGTTTGGCAGGATGTATCCATGTAAACACAAACCCTCACCTGCTGAGAACACCTATATCTTGCATGATGATGCCCTGAGTTTGTATCTTTCCACCCTGGTTCACAGCAGATAAATGTGCTGTATGTGTGTCTGTGCAGAGATGGAGCTGCATGTGGTTGCTTCTTCAAGGGGTTTTTCAGGAGTGACAGGTTTATTCCTCCACTGAACGTGAAAGGATTGTCTCTGACAGCTGCACATGAGCCAACTGCAGACAGGAAAATGACCTAAAACCTGAATAATAAACTTTGTTCAGGAACGTTGTAAAGAATTGTGGTGCACATCGGTGAACAGAAGCAAACAAAGACAAACAACATATTTTTAGCGAAAGTTTCTCATCATTCCAAACCCTGTGTGAGAGCTGAGCATGTATTGCAGTGGGTGGCCACACTGTTGCAAATAGGAAGCTGAAATGTGCCTCCCATGCTGGAAATGGAGCTATACGCTTGTCATCCGGCGGGAATCAAAAAGAGAAAGATCAACTCAGGCTCGCGGCTTCACCATCAGGAAGCACTGCCTGACAGCTTGTTTTCATCAAATTAAGTGTCTTGGATGAGCTAATGGGTTGCCTACAGAAGCAGCAGATCTGAAAACAGGAGGTAAGAGACACGAAACCCTCTGCTGGCTGACGTCCAGGAAGTCAAGATGGAAGTAGTCAGCACTGGATGGAGGCGAACACTAACTCCAGTAACTCAGCCAAACACAGCAGTGTGTGTCAGGATGACGTCCATGCACAGGCTGTGTAAAATGTTCTTAATAAAATGATCACAAAGCATACATGTTTGTGTTCTTGGACTTGAATTGTGGAGACTAAAGAAAGAAATATAATGTTTAATGCATGCATGTTTTTGTGCTCCGGCAGAGGCTCGGTTCCTGGCAAGAAGACAGCTGATTATGGTGCTGTGTCTTCTGCAGAAAGAGCTGAGCTTGAAGCAGGCTTGAGTACAGAGGGTGGGCGGGTGCAGAGATATTGGCAGCAGAAACTTCAACATGCTGGGCAGCTCAGAGGCTGGGGAGCTGGGCAGAACGGGGAGCTACGCTTTCCTTCCAGCAGGCCTCCTAGTGGCTGGCTCCTGGATGTGGGCTGGCTGGTCCCTCAGTCATTTAAATCCTAATCTGGCAAAACAAAAAGTCCCCCACACAGCTGGGTGACAGGGGCACAAACAGCAGGAGTCACACTCCTCCTCTGCCAGGACGTTTGCAGCAGGCTGGAGATTTGGAAACTTGGTGAGCTCATGGGTAAGTTCTGCTCAGATCCTGTTTTTGGTCTTAAGCTGAGGCCCGAACACAGTGGCAGAAAAAAGAAAAGCACTTCACTTGCTCAGTGTGTTTGTACAGATACTTAGTCATCCAGTAATCTTCAGAGATTACAGAGGTTTAAGGATTTTACCTCTCACCTTTTCAGATGAGAACTGAAACGTTCTGTGTATTCAGTTTTCAATCTTTTGCTTTCCATTGTTGTAAAACCAACACATTTCTTTTGCACACTTTCTTTTCTCCCTTTAGTGTCTCAAATACAGAGGATAACTATTTGACATGCAAAGACTGTTATATAATTTTGTACACTTCTAGCAAAGTGTTGAGGGGTTTGTCCAATACAGCAAACACAATCTAAAAACGTAATGATGCAGAAAGAATTTCTAAAAAAATAATAAGATAAATACCTCATTACTGACACCAACATCAAAACAGCATATACTGTCAGAAATCTTTTTGATTAATGGTTGGAGACGCTTTGAAGGTTGCATGGACAATTTTGATGAGACCATAATTATAATGAATGGAAAAATAAGTCTGATTCCCTTTTTAAGTATTGATTTTTTTGATTGAGATCTGAGTAAAGTCAAAGTTAATTACAAGCTTCAGCTAGTCTCAGCTACTACCACACCAAATTTTATCTCAGTATCTTTAACACTAAATTTTACATATTTTGTGTTGGCTAAGGTTGATTAGCTGTGGTGGCCATTTTGAAATGGGTTGACTCCAAATGTTAATCAGTTATAGATGAACATCCCATAAGTTCTTGCTTAGACTTTCCTTAAAATCACCCCCTAGATTATGAGATATTTTTCTAACACAGAAAAACAAATACACAGACAAAAGTCTGACACCATCACTCACGTTTCATGGGTGTATGTGAAAAGAAACAAAGTCAATGTGACAAACACAATAGTGTGTTTATTAAAATTAGTGTGCAGATACACACCTTGGAGTAAACAGAAAAACAACTTTTTACTGCTCCATTTGCAGTGTTTAATAATGTAAGCATCTTTTAGTAACGATCTAATCACAGTGTGGAGGGGAACGATACACACATTAAAAAGTGCTGACAACAGTGAGTGTGTACTTCTTTGTTTCTCCAACATTAGGAGAAAAAGATATCAGTGTATACAACACATCTCCTAATCTTTTTTTTTTTGTGTAACAACTAAGAGCTGTCAAGATGTGTTTTCTAAACTTCTGCAGTTATCTGAGTTAAAGTCATTTCTACTGTTTCATTGCTCCAATTTAGGGGTTTTCTCTGTTGGCTGCAAGTGTAATTGGCAATTAAACCGTGTACAACATCTACCGTTATGTGCGTGTACTCATGAATATTTGATGGTAAAATGCATTATCTCAATTCAAATTCACAGTGAGCACCTGCTCTTATTCGGTCAACTTACTTGACACTAATTTGTCCTTGAAGCGGTCGGCATGTACCACTCCCTAGTTTGGACAAGACTCCATGAATCTGGAGGACGGCTAAAATGCCATTAAAACTGGGATGAAAACATGTGGAATACCTTTAGTTGTTTTTATTTCATCCAATCGATCTGAAAGACCATTAGGCTGAATTTCCACATGCAGCTCAGAAGGTGAACTCTGAAAACACTCAGACATCTGGGTGTTGTCTGCGTCTTTGTTTCGTGACTAGACCCACGCCCGTGACAGCAGATTATGATGGATTCTTTAAATTACCTGTTGCTGTGGCAGATGGCCCTGCTTTGTCATTACCAGCAATTGTGAAAAAAATCCTCCTGCATCCTGATGAAATATTCATCACAGATCTTCATAACCAATAGCAATCTTAATTTATTTTTTCCCTGCACTCAGTAAGGGCCTAAATGAGAACCAGCGAAGTACTTAAGATAGCTTATTGAATTTTCACATCATCACATATTCAAGTGACGTATTAGACCCTAATGAGGGTATCAGTTGATGCAAACTTTGGAATACCTCGGGCAGTCTGGAGGTTTGTGAAACATTACCTTGTTTGCCCAGACATCTGATTGGTTGAGCCTGTTGCAGCCCATCAATCCCAACTTATGATTGGCTTGATGTTATGCTGATATCTAGACTGAAGGATAAAAACTGACAAATCAGCAACGAGTCGTATTTTGCTTTGGTTAAAGGCTAATGTCACAGTGATCTTCTGTGGAAAAGGTGACATTTTATGGCCATAGATTGGTGGTGCATGGCCAAATGATCAATAAAACACAATCTAAAGTTAGTGAAGTGATAATTAAATCACAGCCATGTCTTACTCATGCTTTGGCACCTCAGTTTTTACCTGGTAAAGCTAGAGAAGCTCCTCTGGAAATTAATACACATAAGATATGGTGAATTAATTTTATTCAGTTTCATTCATTTTAATCTCGGGATGAATGATAATAACATCCTGACTTCTCTTGCTGTTGAGCAGAGCATCATCATTAGTGAAGATGATTCAGCTGCTTAAAATGCAAGAGTTGAAAACGCTCCGCAGACTTTGGGGAGGGTCATCAACTTCTTCAAGTCTGAGCTGGAGGGACTTCTGCAACAACACGGTAGCAGACAGCTACAGAAGATGTTCTTCAGGTAATCATTAGTTGGAATCGCTCAGATATTTCCAGCTCTTGATGACCTGCTTGGTTTCTGCTCATTACTCGTTTTTTAACCTGCTCAGAAAGATACAAAAGAGATATTCCAAAGTATGTTTTTGGCTTTATTTTAAAATTCTGAAACTTTTTTTTTTGCATAGTTGGATGAATAGTAGAGGCATAAATTAGAAATGACATCAACAATTTTAAACAAAAAACATGTTTAAGAATGTAGGTTATAATGATTGTTACACATTTACAATTTTGTTCATAGTAGTTTTGTGTGGGCCACTTTTCAATTACCTTATGTTCCATTTAGTTACACTTGTTTTTCAAATTTGGGTTAGATTCTGAAACTACCAGGTTTAAAATGATTGGAGCAAAAATAGGCCGAGAGTATTACTATTGGTCGTTTTAGTGCAATTCAGGACAGGTTTTTATATTTTGCTGAGAATAAGCTGTCAAAATATAATTTAACACCCCAGTAAAGCACAACATCAAGAGTTTTGAGTTTAAAACTGCATAATTAGGCTGTGATAGTTACTGTATTTATTCATCACTAACTTGTAGCTGTTTTCCCTGTTATTTCACTCTGTAGTAAGTTGTTTTAGATACTTTCTCCAGGAATAACTCAATGTGGGCCTTATATTTTTTTCTTTTAGTAAACTCTTCAATCTGATGAGATTTAAACACTAATTTTTCTAATTACTATCATTCAAAGAGTTATCTACACCAGGTCAGATATTAATTGTTCATGAACGTTTCACAAAACCTCACTTCAAAAGTTCTGAACGATCTCTTTAGAGGTCAATTGTTGGACCCTATACAACCAGTAGGTGTCGCACTAGAGCAATAGACTCCAACCATTAACCAATAAGAGTTTATCCATCCATCCATCCATCCATCCATCCATCCATCCATCCATCCATCCATCCATCCATCCATTATCTGTTACCCACTTGTACCTTTCAGGGTCAGGAGGGTCACTGGTGCCCATATCCAGCAGTCACAGTGCGAGGGGCGGGGGACACCCTGGACAGGTCGCAAGTCCATCACAGCCAACACAAATCAAAACTGACTCACAATTTAGGAAAACATTTTTTTCCTATTTACAGGATATAAAGTGAAAACCATTTGTATTTTTTTATAAAAAAAACTGACATTCTTGGACCAAGACACACAAAAGATGTATGATTCGATGCCAGTTAAAATGATAACTGTGAAAACAACATAAACAAAACACAGCAAATGGACAATATAATCTTTTTAAGTACTTTTCATTTAGATAGAGAAACTCATCATTCTATTCACTACTAAATCCTTGTTTTGGTTAAGGTCATATTTATTAGTTGTACTCGTGTCAGTGTAATTTCCCCAAAATAAACCTGTGTGCATTTCTTAGTTGCTGTATTAATCAAAGCGTTCAAGTTTGGACAGGTATGTTTGAGGAGACATAGAGATGTTGGTTGTACACTCACCCTCAACAGAAATATCAAACAACACTACTCTCAGTGTGTTGTGTGGAGGAAAGAGTGTTGATGCTATCTCCAACCTGCTACTCTTTTAATCCCACAATCAGTAAAACATGATCACAGCCTCCCCAGCAAACATAAAAAAACAGGCTGGAAGGTGGAAAACAGCTCTGAGGGGACTGGTGGGCTTAACTGTGAGGTCTGTGTGGAAAACAGGTGTTCTGGGAGCATCTGAAGAAAAAAAAAGAAGAAATGAAATGATCTTTTATTGTCTTTCATTTTTTTTACTATTCAGAATTTTAACTGGTTTGATGTAAAATTCTAATTCCTTATTTTTTAATGTAGATCAACACTAACAATGGGAACCATCCAATGAGCAATTACATGTGAAAATTTTATGTGAATGGATGTAAATGAGAGAAACAATGCCCAAATGTTTCATTTTAATACCCAATAGAAGTTTCCCCATCTCTACCCCCTGGACAGATCCAGGACTAAACAGGATTAAAGGTTTGAGCTCATTTACAGCAAATCACTTTTCAGGAAAGTCTTTCAGTCTTTGTTCTGTGTGTAGAGAAAAATAAAATCAGCCTGAAACAATAACTTCATTACAAAAAAACATTATTTTTTTAGATCTAGCATAATAATGCATTCATTTCCCACAACAGCAATAGATCATTCCATCAATAAATATGTTGCCTGAAGGTAAAGTGACTTGACTTGAATGGGCGTCTGGAACTAACAACAAAACATTAACAACACTTAATAACCTTTCCCGGGACGTAGCATTAAGTGCACATTCATCACACATCTTTTTTCACTTGACATAAACAAATAAAAACAAGCCTTCCTTTGAGAATTTATGATGTTAGCACAATCCCTTGAGAAAATGTCAGGGTGCACCTTGCTGCGACAAACACTTTTTGTCAGCCTAATATATGTTTAAACAAACAATGAATCTTTTCACTGTTGGATGCCATGAATAATAAAAGTAATCCATGCATATAATTGTAAATCCCATCACTACTCTCCATGCGTTGCAAGAACCGTATTAAATTGTTGGAGAAGGTTGTTCCAGAAGTTTATTGCTTTCCTGTTTTATCCAATCAGAAACCTGTTTTGATGCGCGTTTGAGAACACCTGGTTATATCCAGGTTTTATGTCAGTTTCAGCCATACTTGGAGCCTCAGGTCAGCTGATCAGATGCTCATACTTTTGTACTCTAAAGTCATTAAATGTGTGTAAAACATTTTTCCTTCTTAGATCTTTACTGAGTTTCTTGGACTTACTCATTTTTCCAAGTATTTGTCAATCCAATAAGTACAGTTTAAAAAGAAATCCTTATTATGCTGGCAAAAAGAAACAACAGTTGATTATAATCACTAACAAGCCATAACCTTTTTATATTAAAAGATAATCAAGAACCTTCAGCAGCACTTATTAAAATATTTATGTGAATTTATGTATTTATTTGCCCAATATGTATGATTTTGGCCCAGTGTGGATCAGAGAAAATCTGTTTTCTCTAACAATTTGTAACAATTTGTGCAACCAATTTTTATGCTTTTTTTATTCATTGAAATCATATGTTGCATAATCATATCGCCCTGAAAAAAAGGTTTAAATGAATCAATGAAAAAGCCCAAATCAGTGTGACTTTCATGCCTGTGATGAGTGTGTGTGAACATCTGTATCCTCTGTACGTTCGCCTGCATGGATGTGTTTAAAAACATTGATTGTCATCGTTGGTGCAGTTAAGTTTTTTGCTCTTTGTTCACTGATAAAAGCCTTCCAGCGGGTCATTAAGCACAGACTCTGTCATAGCAGTTGGATGCCTCGTTGCTCTCCACACACCAGGGGGTGCCCATCAATCAGGCGGGCGAGAGGCAGCATCGAGTGACAGATGCTTGATGGGTGATGACACTAAATATGCTGTCATTTGGCCAGAGACTTGAGCCAGAGTCGGTCGGCAGGCCTCCAAGATGACAGCCTCCACCACCACGCTTTCTGATGGAATGAGAGAAAGATGACAGGCTCCTGCTCTGTTTTCTAGAAATATCTCGTTACAGTTTCACAAAGTCCTGTGTCTGAAATATTACAAAAAAGAAAAGAGATAAGAATCGGTGCGGCTCCAGATTTATCTTGTGCTGGCCAGGATTTTAATAAACAGTTCTTCTGAGCCACAAAGAAACTCTATTTTTCATGCTTGCTACAGGATGCCAGGTCAGGAATAATGGCTCTCTTTGTTATTCTTTTTTTTTTTACAGTATACCTAACTTTTTCTATCCAAAACTCTGACCTTGAGGCTAAATTCTTAGCCTCTGGGGATCTTGTCTTGCACTAAAGTCAATTATGTTGTAGTAATGCATTACGTTCGGGAGCGTCCCCCAGACAATCAGTCTTTGTCTGGGCAAGCTGGTTGCATTGGCTCATCCTCCCCATCTCCCATTCCATTACACTGCAGCAGCCCAGGTGGGATTATGTGTAAGGAAGAAGCATTCTTGTCTTTGGCAAAGTCACCCTGTGCCGTCAACAGTCATCTCCATATTTATTTGGAAAGTTTTGAATCTTCCAAACTGAGGATCAGTTGAGTGTGCGGTTAAAAGTGTCTGCTACATCAATAAACATCGGAGAAGTCGTGCGTTTTTATCCAAAAAGGGACTTTTTCTCCATTTCACCAATTCGTTCTCTCTGCGTTGCATAACAGCCTCACTTGTGGCTGACGAGGAGCGGATAAGGGCAGCAGAAAGGGGAGTTTTTACAATGAAACATTAGAAGTCTGGTCACAACAGCTCTTTGAAAAGCCAGATCAATACCATTTCTGTGACCAATTTTACAGTTCTCTGGCTCTGTTGCCTCTGGAGTAATGAAGCTGTTTTCTTCACACATCCTTCAGTCTTGGCTGTACAGTCACCGGTGGTGATATTATGGTGATGTGTTTCATAATTCCCGGGCACATTTTTGACATTTCCGGGTCTATATAAATTGCAAGCAAATATTTGACTCAGAAACTGCATTTGATTGGTTGGTTTGACCATGTTAAACACCAATTTACATGCAGTAAACAAGATTTCTACTCTTAAGATTCTTTAAATTTAAATCAAACTTTAACAGGCCAGTGTCAGGTTTGGTAATATACCTCATCAGGTCTCAAATCAAGATTTTAAAAACAGATGGTTTGTTTGTACAGGGCCTTCCTCTTTGGCCTTGAGTCCTGAAGTGTTTGAACAGGCAGTCAGCTGGCAGCCAGTCATCCACCAGAGACAAGATCCTGGAGTTCATCCTTGGAAAAGGAGATAAGGTGAACCACACCGTGGATGTAACAAAACTCCATTATTAACTCCTGAGAGCCCATCAAACAACAAATGAGCCCTGCACAACTTGATGGAAAATAATTTTCGTTTAAGTTAGCAAATAATTTGTGAAGTGTGAAAATACAGTAAACATGTTTGTTTGGCCTCAAGGGACGACAAATTGTTGTTTTTTTTTCTCCCCCTACAGTAAACGAAGCTGCCTTTGCTCGTCATGAAAATTTCAGCGGGCTCCTCTCAGTCTGTCAAATCCTCTGGCAGAATGTTTTAATGACACAGCAGATGCTCTCACCCAATTTGAAGAGTTGCTAAAAGCCAAGAATGTGTGATTACTTCTGTTTTCCTTGGAGTTGCTCAGTTAGGAGGTGTACTTTTGCAGCCTAACGACTTTCACAGGGAAACAAACATTCAAGTGTGATTTTGATGCATTTATGCAGATTTTTGTCTCGCATTTCTGCTCACAAAGCCAATACAAACACTTTAAAATGGTCAAAAATTTTCAGGCAGAGGGTGAAGGCTCTGTGGACTTTAACCCTCTTCAGTTCCACCGAACAACAAAGAAAATCCTGCCACACAAACTGTTTGGATGGAGCTTTCACATCTGCATTTAGAGTTAAGTAAAAATCAGAAAGCTGCAAAGCTGTGATTAAATTTTCTGGAATGTAAGCATTTTGGGGGAAAGTTCCTTCTTTCAAATGACCTGATGTAATTTTTCTCGCATTGGCAGTTTTGTAACTTTTTCCATTCCTCCCCCACCCATATCTTTTACTAAAACAGATTTTCTGAACATGCAACACAACGTGATGCAGCAAACAGAAGAGAAATGACTCGCCTCTTCTATCTCTTTATGTAACTCAAAGCCAGAGGCGAACTCATTTACATCATAATGCATTTACGCTCGTTTCCTAATATCAGTAATATCTGCGGGTAGTGTGAGCTCTGCTGAGTGTTTTGTGTGAAACTGAGTAAACTGAGAGGATTCTGCAGCATTAAGAATGCATAACTGTGTGTGTGTGTGTGTGTGTGTGTGTGTGTGGGGGGGGGGGGGTCTTTATCAAATTTTA
>JAVKLF010000033.1:12972240-12982945 GCA_034783495.1 Millerichthys robustus
CACACACACACACACACACACACACACACACACACACACACACACACACACACACACACACACACACACACCTTGTGACTGACCAGACAAGAAATCTTTTCTTTCTGATGCAGCTTGGCGTTGAACACATGCGTCACTCAGAGTTGATATCACACAGTCAGCGTCTCAGCAGCTTCCTGATTTTTCTCTTGATGGAAGGATTCAGTGAGGAAAACAGCACATGATCCATTTCTTAAGCTTGTTAAAAATAAGACTCGTTAAAGTTGCAGAAATGTGCTTTTATTTCATCACAGTGAAACAAATACACAAGACCTTGACGCATGGTTTTCTTTGCCTGAAAATCTAACGGTACAGTTTACATTTCTGTGCACAGCAATTAAATTTACATCAGCCTGATAAAACACACACAGAACAGCCTCTCTCCCACTAGAAACGCTTGAGTAAATAAATATTAAATATCATAAATACACTCCATAATAGTGATGTACCTGCCACCTTCGTACTCAGTCATCTTTTTAAGTCTTTCATCAGCTGAGTGTGTAAAGTGCTCCTGGGAACCTTCTGCCCGAGGCCAGCCTCAGGTCATCTAAAGAAGTTCATTGCATTTGTTGGTCTTCTCGTTCCGCAGACTTTGCTTTTCAGAGTCTTACGCTCTTGAGAAATGTTCATCAGGAGTTTCTTGTAGGCGGTCAGGACCACGCAGCCGTAGACTTTCTGCTGGAAGACGTTCTGAGGTGAGGGTAGTGTCGTGGGTCCACCTGCTGGCTCTGGCAGTGGCAGGTTGGGGAAGAGGGTGGAATAGAAAGCCTTTATGCGAACAAGTAGCTTCTTGCTTTGAGCTATGACCTTGCTGAGCTTAACCAGAAGTCGGCTCTTTGGGGGTTGTATGTTTTCTTGCTGCTCCTGCACTTGCTTCAGGTGAAGGAGGAAAGCTTGGAGTCGTGTGTAGATGCTCGCTATCCTCTCTGAAGGCTCCAGTCCGGAGATGTTGGGGTCAGGGATGCCACTCACTGAAGCCTTGCAGAAATCTTGCTGGAAACCATCTCCTTGAGAAGACACCTACACAGTAAATAGCGCAGGTTCATTCAAAAGTTGGGTGTTTTTAATATTTTGTGTGTAGCATTAGATAAGGACATAAGGGTTCTACTTACGTATACTTTGGTTAGAGCCGCAGTTTCCACGCGAACGAGTCTGGTGAGCTTCAAAGTCAGTTTCAAATCCTCCCCACACTGATGGTTTCTGCTTGCCGCCACACCTCTTGATGAATAAACGGCCAGTAGCAGCAGGACGTAGAGTAATGCTGAAGAAAACAGAAATGGTCAGTTAGGGTGATACTACCTCACATTAGAGTGAAGTTCATTCTGAAAACCAAAAGTGCAGCAAAATGGGCAAAAAAAACCCATTCTTCCATACACAAAACACGTGGAAGAGAGGACAAAAAGGGCATCTTATTGTATTTTATAAATTAATATAATTACACTATTTAAATTCAATAAAACATTTCCAGTTATATAAATATTAGACAAACTGAATCTGCTTCATTCATGCAGGAAGCTGCAAACTTTAGTTAGTTTCACAACAGCCACAACTCACCAAATATAGACTACACAATAGAAATAAAGAAATTATCTTTTACACTCTTTACATACTTTTCTAAGATGTATATGAATTAAATGCAGTGAGACTTACTTGCTGCTGTTTCCAGAAACTGTTGAAAATGCATTTTCTTTACATGACCATTCATTCTCCTCCACTTTGCACAGTCAAATTGTGTGGACTTGTCATAATCACGCTGCTTTAAAACTTCTTTAAAAACAGAAACCACGTATTTGTCATAGGAGAGGAAATGACGTGCACTTTGTGAGGCAACCAAATTTCCCAGAATTTCTTCCCCTCTCTCTGAGATGTGCATGATTCTTTTATCTTCAGATTTTTTTCAATCTAAACAACGCCTTCACATGTCTGCTCTCTGTACTGACATGTAGGGGCGTAACCCTGAGACTGGACACATGGGTCACAGGTGGCACAAACATTTAAAGCAAGAACTTCATTACTTTTGCATAATAAGTATACATGCTGATGCTAAATTTAAATAATTTTGGAAGAAATTCATGTCAGCACACCCACAAGAGTAGTTTAAGGGCTGTGGTCAAACCACTTTTTGGCACAGAAATGAGTTCATCGTCTCAGTTTTTGTTGCAGAAGGAGAGCCAAAGCTTGTTTAAGAGGATTTTTAGCTCCCTCTACAGAGCAAAAGCAGAAAAAGAAGAATTTACTTTGAGTGAAGAAGTAAAAGCGGGCTTAACAGTTCACATAAATACTTTATTTACCACTGAAGGCAAAAGCAGAGTGAAAACCCTTTTTGTCTGTGTGTGTTTGCACGTCTGTACCACTGGACCTGTTTAACTTATTACCTACTGATGTCAACTTTGTCTGGTTGTTAGCAAAATATCCAATGAAACACTGAATGGGTTTTTAATAAACGTTCAGAAAACAATAATTGGGTGCACCTCTACAACATGGCTGCCACAGCCTTCTGACATTACGACTCATAACACGGCCAATTTTACAGCTATTAACTTCAAATTTGGAGTGGTGGCAGCAAAAATTCATCCCCTTTGAGCAGTACATATTGTATAGTATTTTTACTTGAAACAATCACATTTAACTGATTATAGAAGATCTCACAGTATCACAGCATGCATTGTGATGGGAGTTATCTGTTTCTGTAAAGTCTCTCTTGGGTTAGAAAATAGGATCTGTTGTCAGTTTTTGTGCATTTTCAAAAGCTTTAGCAATGACAACAAAATAATTCCTGCAGTCATTAGATATTAAGATTTCTGAGATTTTTCTTGATATAATCAACAAAGTTAAATGTGACCAATGTGGTACGAGCAAGGGTGGTTTTTTGAGTTATTTTAAGGGTTTGTTATTCAGAAAAACATTCCTCGACTGCTCAATTATATTTTTTTAAATGTGGCAAACATTTCTCTTGAATTCTCTTTCACCAACCCCTCTGACCTCATCTGTTTTTTTGCTTTTTTTCTTGTAGCATTTTTGGGTTGATGTTAGCACAGGAAGCCAGTGAGGTCACAGGAAATGCGTTTCCTAATCATAAACCTTTACATACGTAAAAGAAGTGGGTCTGCGTAGCTAATGCATGTGACTTGTTTGTGTTACAGCTGAAGCTGCGGTTTCAGACAGGCAGGGCTCAGATAATCAGGAGATGAGTTTATTGTGACACATGGCGTTGCTGCCTTTGTGTCATTCTCATTTGGTTTTCCTGCTAAGATGACATTAAAAACAAAATTTGAGTTTCCTTCATTATGTTTATTCTCACTGACTAACCAATGAGAAAGGTTTAGGAAATTTTAATATTTCTGCAGGTGAGTCAGTTTTTCCATTGATGTTTAAGACCAATGAGAAAACTGACACTTCTACTTGAACCTCTCTGTGAATTATTGATACATAAGTACCAGCTAACCAAAGAAATACAACATAAAAGTCTAGCCTTCCTTGAAGGAATGCATTTCACTTGCATTGTGTTGACTCCATATTGTATTACCTGCTGAGAATTTTACTAAAATCTATGCAGCGGTTGAAGAGACATTTTGCTAATAGATACTATGACAGCTACTATCACACCAAATCTTAGGTTGACATCTCTAAACTAGGGTGAGTTTCAGCCATTTTTGTCTTAGATTACGTTGATTAGCTGTGGTAGCCTTCCTAAAATGATGTGACTGCAAACTGTACGCCCAGTGATTACTTTCTGAGAGTTTCATTAAAACATTAATTATCATTGTTTTGAGTAAAGATATTGTGCAATGTATCGTGCTTGAAGTATCTGTTTCAGATGATAATCAGCTACTCTCACATCTAATTGTTGCCTGATAGCTGTAAGTTTGACTGGGCAAAGACACGTTTGTGTTTTGTAGAATCAACAGGCTCTTGTGGCCATCTTGAACTGGGTTGTTTAATCAGTTGTAAATGTCTACCTAGTGACTGTTTTCTGAAAGCTTCTATACAATCTGTCCAATGTTCTATAAGATAGTTGATGAACAACAAATGAACAACCAGCGTTGACTTCGTTCATTAAAACCAAGGTTATTTTAAGAAATGTTGCATGATCGTTTAGCGGTTAGAGTTTGTGCTATGAATGACTCTCAGCTACTAACGCGCCAAATTTGAGCTCAACACCAATTAAAAAGGACCAAGATTTGGTCATTTTGTGTTTTCTGAGTTTTGTCTCACAAGCCTGAATCACATGTTCAGACAGAAAGCATTTGCTGTGACTGGAAGCAGCAGGTTCACTATTCACTGAAAGTGAAAGAACTTGTCATGATCTCATATGACCTCCAGGTTTTTAAAGTGATATTTGCATCTCGGTTTCAAAACAGCTAATGATGTTGATGTCAAACCACTGAGTACCTGAGAAAAGATAGATGCACCACAACCCCGCCTTGGGCACCCGCTTCAGGTAAAGGCGAAACACCCCTCTGCCAGTCTAGGGGCTTTCCAGGTGCCCCATACGGGATAAAAGTGGGGTTGTGGTGAGACAGGCAACTGATGCAGATGTTGACAGTTCAAGGAAACTACAGTAGGATTCCTGCCAGCAACATACAGTGCAGGCACTCTAAAATAAGCCCACAACCAACATGTCAAAGTTCACAAGTCCTTTGCAGCTCTAGTTCCATTTCACCTTTCGTGCACAATTCAGGTAACTGTAGTTTTCACATCGTATTTCTGTCTGACCCCACGTTTTGAATGATGGAAAACAGAGAATCACACAATGTAGGTCGCAGTGCGTTTCCCACCAAAGAAAAGAAAATGTGTGCAGTTCTACGCCACATAAAAAGGGCCCTGCAAAGAAATTCAACCACATATACAAAGAATTGCACTGTCACAGGAGGCAGGATGTTGAGTGAGACTTCTTCCTTTTTTCAACAAAATCTTTTTATTTGTCTTCGAACTGCACAGGAAATGGTGAATAAAATTCTTTAGGAAAGTCCCCTTTATAGTCTAACTAAATACATCTTTCTAATAACCTAAAATTTACACAATTTTTAAGGTTCCTTGTTGTTCTGAAGCTTTCAGATAAACAAGCACCCCAACAGCACTTTTTTAATGCAACCATTGGTCCACAACGCTTCAGTAAGATGTGATTGGACAAAAAGGGCCCTTTCCTTACTGCAAATGAGAAATGTTTTGATCAGTTTTCAGGAGGTTTATGAAAGTGGAAAGTCTGAGAAACCAAAGGAAAGTTCAGAACTCATCTGGTCAGCATTTAGCTGTCCGCTTGTAAAACGAGAACATTTAGGTTCTATTGCCATCAGAAACTGGTTATTAGATTCCTCTCTTTGAAATACTTTGTATTTCCAGCCCCTGCGAGGAATTAGACCCAATGCTAGTGTTGGGGAAAGTAAAACATAAAGAAAAAAAAAGATGCCTGATAAACAGAACAGGGTTGCATTTAAGACAACCACTTAAAAAAAATTCTTTTTTAAATGTTTAAATACATTTATTAATAGTTTTTGTTTGTTTATTTTTTAAGTGTTACTCACTGCCTGGGGCACTCCAAATCGGTCAGGGGTTTTTAGTAGTGTTTTGACTCAGAGGGAAGGTGGCAAAATGCTCACATTTTGTTTAACTCCGTCATTCTCTAAGACAAAAAACTACAAGGCTAAAGGTGTTTTTTTAAACTTAAGCACCAAAAAAATGATCTTTCCATTCACTATGAATGGAATAATTGTGCAACCTGTTCAATGATCCTAATGAACACGGTGAAAAATATTTCATATCTTATCCTCAAACACAAATTACTCAATTAACTCAAGACCCACATCATTTTCAGATCCTCACACAGATATTGTAAGAAGTGTGTGGTTCTATTCACCAGTTTTTATACAATATGAAAGTCTACTGATTTGACTTAGTAACATATTGAACTACTGTATGTCCATTTCTCAATATTATAAAAAAGAAGCAAAAATGTTTTCTCTTTAAGCTCTGTTATCAGTAATAGACCTGTGTCTCTGTATATTTCTAGCTATGTTTCTCATGTACAAATATTCATATCAAAAATTATACAGCACAATTCTCACCATTTTCCTTTTACAAGATTAGTGAACATTAAATGATTCACAAGTTCAGACAAACAAAACAGTGTTGGCCTAAATCAGTAAAATATAGATATATTAATAACAAACACAAAAACCTAAATCTGCTTCAGGCACAACCTAAATAAAGGCATTTGTGGAACAAAATGAATTTAAAAAATCATATCAAACACTGCGTTTATGTCCAGTAGGCTTAAAATAAAGTCAAACCAAAAAAAGAATATTTTGCTATGACCACTTATGTACAAACAGCTAAAATCTCTGACAGATTCATGCTTCACTTCACAACCTGAATTTGTCCTTAAAGTGCATGCAATAATAAGCAGTTTTACCAAGTGGGATCTTGACTTGTGAGAGGATAAACAGGTTGGTCAAGCTAATGCCAATTAGTTCTACATATCAAATGAACAAAAAAAAGATCTGTTGCCTAGAAAGAAGTGAGAGACCACATTATATTGAATGCATAAGCACGACGTGAAATTATGATTAAAAAAGAAGAAAAAAATTAGAATAATCCCCCATAAAGCAATTGTCACATTCTGAGAATAAAATAAATACAACAAAACTTCAATGAAGAAAAATAAATAAATCAAACAAAGCAGCTTAACACCACGGGGGAGTCCGCAGTTCACATTCCACAATATCCCTCCATGTAACACACTTTTAGAACCATATGAACATGATGGGTTTCTATTTAAACATATCAAAGTGCCCATTTTTACTAAAATTTCCTGATTTATTTGTTTCATACCAAAAAGAGGAAATGGCATGGAGGAAAAGAGTCCAAATACTGCCTTTTTATTGACACGGTTCCGTTTCTCCCCCTAATCGAGTTTCTCTCATTGCTCGTAATCACACCTCAATTATAGACGATCTAAGAGAGAAGAAAAGTAGCAGAGAAGGTTGTCCAGGTTTTGTCACCGCAGCAGCGGGTGTGACAAACAAAGCCCACCCCACACACAGAGATGAGAAGGGCACAGATATGTTGTCTATTAAAAAGATAGAGCCAATTTCATCTGTTGTCTTCTTTGGGGAAGTCCAGAGATCCAAGGCTTCCGAAACCTAGACTTCTGCTTTCTGAGTCAAAAGTGCTCATTTCTCTGTCCTGACGTTCCAACAAGTGCTTTATCTTTTCAGTCCTCTCCTTCTGGAGGGCAGCCAGTTCCTCTTCAATCTGCAATCAGCAAACACCATGACTGTTATTTGCTCATATGTTAGGGCTAATTTTAGATTGTGGTTTTTTTAGTGAAACAGAAATGTCAGAAACGTCACAACGTTATCAGGAATTTCTTTGTCATGACCCAACAGCTCTCTTAAGCTAAAATAAAACATACAAAAATGGTAACTACAGTTGCTTTTTAATCACATATTATCTGTTTAAGTTTATCAAATAGAAATTAATGCTACATTTCTTCATCCTACAGCCGGAAGTGATGCAAAATTAACAATCATTGTGTCTTGTGTAATCTTATGTGGTTGTTTGAAGCACATTTTCATCCAGGAAGTACATCATTGCAGTTTTAATCTCCTTGACACCACACTAGGTGGAGAACTTACTTTTTTCCTACTTTTCTACATTTGGGTTTATGGTATTCATGAGGCTTTTTAACCTTAGTCATAGTATTTTTTAAATGTTTATATATTGTATAAAGTAATTAATTACATTTGGGCACAAACTTAAAGGAAACCTTTTGGGGCTTAAGCAGTTAAAAGTTGGTACCGAACATTAAACATCCTGATGATGTCAGGAAAGTATCGTTAATGCTTGACTTCAAGGCTCCCACCTTCATCAACTGTCTCTACTGAAACTGCATGTAAAATTGTTGCATTTTAAATCTTTCTCTACATACCTCTACTGTTGAAGAGGAACTGTGTTGTATTGTACCGAGACACATGAACAGCAGTGACAAAATAGGTTCACCTCACCTGTCAATGGGCACTGATGGACTACACTCAGAGAAGTAATTCAAAATGTTTGGATTATGTATCAGGTCAAAGGTATTTGTTTATGAAAACTCTGCTCCTATAATAATGTTATCAGCTAATGAAACACCTTGGTGCCATTTGAGGTCGTTCTAGCAAGTGTTTTAGTACCTTCTGTTCAAGGTGTGCTCTCCTTATGGAGACCTTCTGCTCGAGTTTCTGCTGCTCTCGCTCATGTTGGGCCTCCATCTGTGACTTGGTTTTTTTCTGGTAGGCGTCCAGGAGCTCCATCTCCTGCTTCAGCTGCTGCTTCAGAGCTTGGCACTCGATTTCCTGCTCTGCTTCTAATTGCATCTGGAGAAAAGCATCAGAGGGAAAAGAATACTGTGTAGATGCTGGTGTAATATGTCAGCGGTTCTTGACCTATTTTCCTCAAAGACCCCCTTTTTTGACTTCAAAGCCAAACTGCCTACCTTGTTCCCTCCCACCCAGGTTGGGAACCACAGTTATAGGTATTTAATGTTGAGCCTCCTTTATCAAACCACCGATAGTTATAGTCAAAAATAACCATGTGAACCATTAGTTGTCAAGTGACCTGAAACTTCTCCTACCGCATGTGAAGCCATCATTTCGTTGATGCTTTGTTCATACTGCTCAGCCAGAACAGCCAGCTTGCGTGTCTGCTCCTCTTTCAGGTTCTTCAGGATTCTTTTATGGTCCCCTTTGGGAGACACTTCCAGCTGATGGTTCCTAAGAGCCTTGTACTGCTTGTTCTGCACCTTGCACGTATCCTGGAACTGTTTCTTGATCTGCATCTCCAGCATCTGCTCAGGTTAATAGACAGAACAGGTTCACAGATTAAAAGTTAGCTTGTGGTTCAAGTTTAACTTAAGCTCAGTGAAAAATCTAAATCAAAAATACTTTCAAAGTACTTAAATTCTTTCTTTCATTCTTTCTTTCGTTTCAAGTTTTAAAACACTGTAAAATGATAATTTTGTAAACATCGCACTACCCGGTAGGTAATCTGGATAACCACATCCAACAGAATGCAGAACCCAAGAGAAGGCCGTAAACACCTTGAGGTTTCTGGGCTGCTGCCGCTGCTCCACGCTGTGTTTTCTTTGTAGCTCTGTTTGCCGTCGGCTGTTGTACTCCTCTTGGTTTTCAAACTCTGTCTGGTGTTGCAGCCGCATTAGTTCCACTCGTAGCTTCTGCAGCATCTGCAGCTGCCGGTGCTCCAGGTCCTGGGTGGACTCGTCCTGCCGGATCATCAGGGCATGCTCCATCTCCTTCTGTGTTCTCTTTTTGTTCAGCTCCTGGGACGAGAAGGGCAAGAAAATTATGCAGTTATGCAATGTTTGTATGTTATATTATTTCCCTGAAAACTGTCTCAAAATTGAGCAACGTCTAGGACGTTAAGTGCAAGTAAAATATCACGTTGACTCTTTTAGTAAGCCAAAATCAGCATTTGTGCCAGGACAAATCTGTGGTTATAAACATAGCAAAGATGTCCTGACACAGGTGAAGTTTTAATTGCTCTTCAATAGAACCAAACCAAACAAAAAAAGCTTTTGCTTTCCACTACACTTCACAATACTTCATGATGCTCTCACTGGTTAACTCGTTTCCCTTCCTTGGACCATTTTTTGTGGGTTGTGGAATTATGGAATCATAAACCAAACCATAACTGGGCCGCCTGTGGCATTCCATCTTAAAACAGTGCAATCATTGCCAGACCTGGCCCACATCTGGTTGACAAACCACTTGCCATGCCTGCAGTGCCAGCTTGACACCTGTCTGCATTGTGGGAGTGTCAGATTACCTCTCTCAGCTGTTCCTGTTCAAACTCATGCCGCCGGAGAAGACTCCGGCGCTTGAGAGCCCGGCAGCTGCGGTCGTAGACCAGCCTCTGCTGGGCCAGCAGGTGAGCCTCCTCCTCAGCCTGCGAGCGCTGCACCGTTTCTTTGTACCGAGACAGACGCTCCTGCTTCTCTTCTTTAGTCGAACAAAAGTCTTCAGTCATCTCCTGGAACAGAACAGAAGGTTGTTTGGCTTGAAGATGAGCCGACCAGATTCCACGTGTAAGTTCACAAACTTATTTAGTGAAAATATTTACATCCTTGATCTTGTCTTTGCAAAGCCTGTACTCCTTCTTCTGATTCTCTAAAAAAGAGCTCAGCTCTTTCTTTTGTTGGGCAACAATTTGTTGCTGAATCCGTCTTTCTTCAGATGCAACTGACTTCATCTGTGAAGAGACAAGGAGATTATCACTTTTACCATTTCTATTCAGACACAAACTGGGGCTTCAGTTACTGCCTTTAAAACCAACTGCTGCTGAGGCTGTACCTCTTTATCTGTTTGAGCAACATGACGTTTGGCCAGTCGTTCCAGCTCAATGTAAGTGTTATTTGCGTGTGTTTCTAATTCCTTCTGCAGCCTGAGCCTGTGCTCATCCATCTCGGCCTTTAGCCTGTTCTCCAGGGCGATCAGCTGCTTCTGGTGCTGTCGCCGCATGCGCTTATACCCAGACATCTGCTCCCGCAGCTCAAAGTCCTGCTCATGCTCCTGGATCTACCTGATGCCCTAGACAAAGAAAGAAAGAAAGAAAGAAAGAAAGAAAGAAAGAAAGAAAGAAAGAAAGAAAGAAAGAAAGAAAGAAAGAA
>JAVKLF010000033.1:12987626-13000766 GCA_034783495.1 Millerichthys robustus
TGTGTGTGTGTGTGTGTGTTTTCTTTATTTTTTATGTAATATTTATTTTAAACGCTAGATGTCGCCATTGATCTTCTGAGAGATGTAGCCACGCTGAAGTTGCTGCTTCAGTCTCATTTTATGCCTTTTATTTGAACAGCCTTTAATTATCAAAACATGTGTTGATACAAATCTAATCTAAGAATATTTTGATATTAGGCTTCTATTTAGTTTTGTTCATGAAAATCACATCTAAATCTCTAAATGCTTGTTTTGATAATTTAATTGAACTGATTGATAAACATGTACAGCTTACCAACAAAACCAGTTTGATGCATGATCAGTGCTTATATTTTAATCTGCAGGGAAGTACATGCATTGAAAAAAACAGTAATTTAAAATATGGTTTTATGTTTAAATATTTATCCTGGAATCCTTTAAATACATTTGGTTATTTGATATAAGAATAAAAGATTATTTTTAACCTTTAAAGAGTGCACTGTTTTAATGAAAACTCACAAAATTAACCTTTACAAAAATTTATTTTCTTGCTTCTAAGAGAATAAAAGAGATAAATATTTAGTTTAACAAGTTTTAAATGCTCTGCTGATTCTGATGATTTACAAGATTGAAGATTTAATTTTGGTTAAAGCTAACTTAATAAATCCTCATCATTAAAGATGCAGCAATCTAGTGTTTCTTTTATTCTTCAGTCCTCAAAACATGTTGCTACACACAGCTCGGGCTGCTGCAGGTTCTGCTCTCTTTGCTCACTTCTCGCCGTCTTGTGTCTGTTTGATCTGAACTGGTACGACAATCTGAACGCTCGGGTTGCTGATGGACGTCCCAGGAACTGGGGCCTCGACAGACAGGACTCCTCCTGACAGGGAGGAGCTGATGTGTTGCAGATCCACCCCCTGTGGCAACCTTTAAAAAGTGAAGAGGGGTTTGTCAGAAACAAGCAGGAGTATTTTTCAACCACCCCTTTAGGTATTTTAGGACATTTTGAGACGTTTATTCCAACACATTACTTACATATCTGCTGCTAAAACCTAAAACATTTTTGCTTCAGGAAACAATCTGAAATATTTTCATATTCTCAAAATGACTTACTTGTATTTACGAGTGAAGCATCTTGAAACCGATCCATGCTCATCCTGCTTTTCTTCGTGGTTTCCTTAACAACAGTCACAGAAAAGCATGTAAAACTTGTAAAATGTGAAATGTGCCATACTTCTTAGATTGTCTTCTACCTTTTAGTCACTACCTGAGATTTGCAGATAACCCTCTTTGGTTGTGATTGTGATCTCCTCTGGTGAAAAGTGATTAACATCCAAGTTGACCCTCCAGCTGTTCTGCCCTGTTTGCACCTCTGACACCCTTCCTGCCAGCTGTCTCAAATCTTTTGGATCCCCGATGAACGGAGGCAGAAGGGGCGACTGAGTGAACCCAGGCCAGGCGAAAGTGGCCAGCCTCTTCTTCGCCCAGTCCAGCCAGTCCAGATCACCAGGCTCCAGGAAAGGAGGGAGCCCAAAATCTTGTGCAAAGATGCGGCTTGGCTGAGTCCAGTTGGGGAAAGGATCCCAGCTCATGTCTCGTCGGAAGATGGGACGGGACAGCATTTTGTTTTGTTCGTCCATACCTTTAAAACAACGAAGCTCAGACTGAAAGGATAGAGGTGTTAGAAGAGGAAAGCCTGTAGCTCCACCCTGACAAACAAGTGCGAGGACCAGAACGCTGAAGAACCGAGCAGCTGTATTTATTGCTCACATGTAACAACGAATGAGAAGAGGGAGGAGGAGAACTGTGTCAGTCTGATCACACACTTTATATATGCAGTTGATTCATTTTAACACTTGCAGAGCAGAAAGTGTGACGTAAACGATGGGAGCAGATTTATGATGATCTGGGGTGTTACTCCTCTGTTGCCCCAGGACATGGAGCGGACAAAGCTCACTATTTGTATTTACATCTCTTGTCTGCCTTTGGCAGGATTTTTTTGTGTTGAGTGACTCTGGAAGCTGGAAGCAGCCAGTTTATTTTGCACTGGCCTCTGTAGTCTTCTCACATACTGGAGGTCTTTGTCTCTTATTTTGAGGGAACAGCACAGTCATTTAAAGTCCCACAGTAAACAAAAGAGTTGTTTTCACTCTGTAGAAGAGGGAAAAAGGAAAATCTTGTGGAGAATAAACAGAACAGAATTAAAAACAATCATAAAGTTATGTTTACTGCAAGAGGAAAGTGATGGATGGAACTGTTGGTGCGTTTGAGCTCTGGTGAGGAATCTCACAGCTGCCTCTTTGTGATGACAAGTCGTGCAAATATTGAACCGAGCAGCCGAGGGGTGAATCTGTGTGCCTTCAGAGAGGAATGGTATTTATTAATGAGGAAATATCTGAGCTCTTCTCATCTGTGCTCAAAGATGTGGTCATGTATCAATGATACATTATTTGTATACTTAGCACAAAAAGTAGGAAAATTTGTGTTTGTTTTTTTGTTGTAACAATGCTTCTTGGCAATAAATCTTGGCACCTGATTGGCGGCACCTAAGGTGGCAGAAACTCAAAACAAATGTCGACATCAAAATAAACTGTTTGTCAGAGAAGATTTGGCAAATTCTTCATGTGCACAACCCACGTACTCAGCTCTACTCACAAATGCATGTTCCTTACAAATGTGGCTCCATTTAAAAGAAAAATTAACAGACTTTCCAACAGTATAGAATTTATTGCCAATTCCTTACTTCTTGTGTTAAGTTTCTAATAACCTAACCATAACAGGAGTAAACTCCATACTAATTATTAGCACTTTGTAAAACATTTTGTGATTCTATCTGTGAAAGGTGCTATATAAATAAAGTTTAATTACTTCTTGTAAAACTATAGGACATGATAGTGAATCTGTACAAACTGCAGATTGTTGTGATTTATTTTAAAATGCAACCTGTTTTAAAGCAACAAGTAGCATTTAATGTGCATATTTAAAGTGTTTTTCTGTTTTGTTTCTCCAATTATTTCATTTACGGTAAATATTCAGACCCCTTCAACACTAGTTCAGCTCTTTTGAATTGGGGTTCAGTGGAAGAAAGGAACGAAGTTCATACAAGATCAAATTGATTGTAAGTTTTACAGGCAACATAAAACATAACAAGGAAGCAGTAGGTAGGCAGGATTCTGGAAGAGGAAGCAGCTTTATTTTCAAAAAACAAACTAAATCAAACAGACTGAACAAATATTAGGTCTGCAGAAATAACTCTGAACAAACAAGTACAGTCTGACAAAAATTACTGTGCATACAACACAAATTAAAATAATGTCTCCCTAAACAATGACTAGTAAATATGTTTTGGGTTTCTGAGAAAATAAGATTTATGATTTATTTAAGAACATTTTTCAACCTTATGAACAACACATCTTCAGCGTAAACACAGTATTAAATCCAGGAATCAAGTTAAAAGTTGTCACTTCCCTCATCTTCTCTTGACTCTGCAGATTTCCTAAAGCAGGAAGCAAGATAAAATGAAACTTTTAAAAATCTGTGTAAAGATATTGAACCACTATGTATAAGCATGAGTTTCATATTGAAGGATTGTAGATGAACTGGATCAAATAATCCACCTGTACTGCACCTTTTCTGTTTTCTGTAGGTCAGCACTAATGTTGTTATCAACACAATCAATGCCAAGGCTCCAATGACTGAACCAGCAATAATTCCTGTGATATTACCTGAAATGTAACAAGAATTATTCCAACAGGGCGTTTCTCATAGAATCAGGGTCATGCATCCACATCAAATGGATTTTTAGAAAAAAGATCACCTGTATCCACAAAGGTTATTGTTAATGTTCATTAAGCTCGTCACACGTTTAAAACATAAAATTCTCAATAATTTATCAATATTTTGCTGCTACAGTTTTCAGGAAGTGAATTCCTATTCATCGCTGACTTTTAAAGCAACAGCATCTAATTCTGCATTTATCAAGTAAAACAGATTATGATAGTGACAATACATTTACAAAAATTTAAATAGTTCTGGAAAAAAAACAATGTTTTTTGTGTGTTTGTGTGTAGATTTAATATAACACCTTATGTTTAGTGAGTTATTATGTTTGTCACAACTATTGTCACAAAAAAGCAAAATGTAGTTTTTTCATCTTCCATGCAACACATTCAAGTCCTACGTTTTTCTGCATTCAACAGCCTTCTTTTTTCAATGTGACGCGATGCTCAAGAAAAGGAGAAATACAAAATAACAATGTCATGTTTTTTCTGTCACTGAGTTGAAATTTCTGATTCTAGGAAATTTTGAAAGAAGGTTGTTTAAATTTTTTAGTAAAGAAGTACCTTTTATTTGACCATAACAGTCAAAGCTGATTTGATGAATCATCCATTAAACACACACTCACTTACACTCAAGATTGAATGCAGACAAGATTGTTGCCACTGATTTGTGCAGATCAAAGCTTTAATATTTATTGATTTTCTTGGATTTTCATACTAGAAACGACGCAGCTTGTTTCTTCTCCAGACCACTGTCCGTTCTTCAGGCAGAAACGCTCTGCTGAGCCTTTGAGCGTGTAGCCCTCATTGCAGGAAAACTGCACCTTAGCTCCTTGGAGGTAGGTGGTCCCCTGCTTTTCTCCATTGCTTGGTGGTGGAATCCAACCACAGGATAATACTGCACATGATGACCAACACTGTCATTAAGGTGGACTAAACAATGTAGTTTCTGGAAATTGTTTTTAACCTTTTTTTTTACCTGGTTTTAGATCATTTGCCAGAGAAACATGACTCTGAAATGAAACTTTGGTTGCATTTCCCATCGCTGGACTTCGACCAACCAGGATATCATACCTGCAGGACAGAGATAAGCACCAGAAAATGAAACAGAGTGACTTATTTTGTATATTACAATGTTTTGAAGGTAACAATCACAACTACAATAAAGAAAAAATAAGAACAGCATTTTCATGCATTGCTTTCAACAGCAAAGTCATGGTTTGTAGGGTTTTAATAAAAAATAAAATTGTTCTAATAAAAAGAAATTACTAAAACAAAGTCGTAAAATCACACTTCACAATAATTAATAGTTCAAATAAAACCACAACTTTAGGCAAAACCATTCACTAAGTATGTATATTCATCTTGATGGTTGATGACCAGAAAACTTTCTGGTCATTTCTAAAAAAAATAGTGGATTACCCCTTTATTAGCCTCAACAGTTTCGCTGCTGTGTTTTGAATGAGAAATGATTGTATTTTCCATCTCTGACCTACAGAACTGAGAGCCCTCTCCAGAGCATATCTCAGCTGCTTGATCAGTCAGCGGATCGTCTGGATTCTCTGGGACAGAAAACACCGGAACAAAACTCTTGTCGTGTCTGACTTCATAATAAAATGTGTTCAGAAGGTATTCTGAATCATAAGTGAACAAGGCGGACGTGTTCAACACAGCCCCTGCAAAACAAAAGAAAATGAACTTGTATAAATTTGACATATCAGGACATTTTAATATAATCTAAAACACGTTGTTGTTTGGAAAAGAAAAAACATCAGACAAGAAAAAAAATAACGTTTTTCCTAATGAGAACTATCACACAGTTCATTAGTTGTTTTAGTTCAAAATGAATGAACTTTCTGCAGAACTTTCTCTGCAGAGATTTCTTACAGCTCGCCCCAAAGTTAAACAGCTCGACCGGATCGTCGGGGTTCTGCACAAGCTGCCCGGTGCTGAAGACTAGGTCATCTTTGGCATCACCGTTCAGCTTTCCTAGCAGACCGAGAGTGGAGTCTTTAAACTCCTCTGGCAGGAGGACGGTGGTTGTCATGGTTACGTCTCTCAGACGCACTTCCACCCCGGCTCCGGACAGGAACATCACGGTTACGTTGGTGGAAGTGGGAGAAAACACAAACACACCTGGAGGCGATTTGGTAAAAGAAGGAACAAACGAGAGACGTTGCTACATCTGAAGCTGTGTTCCCCTAATGCTGCATTTGTAACATTTCTTACCATGTAGGTCCACCCAGCTCTGCTCAACAAAGGAGAGGGTTTGCTGATTTTGCAGCACTTCCAGACCTTTATGTGTAAGGTCCAAACGCACCTCTACAACATCAGAGGAGGCTTCTCTCATGGCTACAGATGTCAGCTTTGTTGCATTTATCATAACTCCTGAAGGAATCAAAATCACCCCAATAATATATATATAAAAAAAACAAGATTTTGCTATAGTATGTGTTCTTCACTCACCATTCACAGGCTCTGTCCGGCCTTGAATCACCAGCTGTTTCTGCTCTGAGATGACCAGAGTGTATTCCCCTTTTCCATTGAACGAGTAACTGATGCCATCAAACGTTATGAAGTGTGGATCACCGAACACCACAGCTGAAATTCAATCTGAAATTGTGAATTAATACAAAAATAGCAAATCTTTTCAAACACATTCTGTAGTGCCAACAGTACCTGAGCTGGGCGACTGGTACCGCCTGCAGTCGCTGGAGGGCCGGTGTTTGAAGTAGTAGTGACAGTTATCAGACCAGAGGCAGCAGTAATAAAAACTGAGGACGTCATAAACCCAGTGGGATAGTCCGGGAACTCGAGGGGGTTTCTTATAGGGAGGAGACCCCCAGTCGTGAGCTCGGTCTGGAGTGCTTCCCCCAATCGAGTCTGCCGTCAGGACCTGAGCACCTGTGTTGTCATAGCAACACTGTTGTCCTGCTGCGTACTCAGGACTAGAAACAGAAAAAAAACACTCAGGAGTGGGTTTTATGATGCCTGCAGGAAATTTCCCTGATTTCTAATCCTGTGTACTTTCACTGAATGAATCAGAAGATAATTAATGTGGAAGCAGTACTTGTATAATCTGCTTTCAGGAAAAAAGTATCAAAATTTGCAGCTCTACTTAACCTGGTGTCATACAGTATTTCTGTCTTTTTCAACTCAGTCACCAAAAACTCATTCTCTATATAAACTTGTCAAATTTTTATGCATAACAGGCAGGGACTCACCTGGCCTGTATGGCCCTCACACAGTGAACACTCCCTGGGTGGTAGGTGCACACGCTCCCTTTCTCTATATCGCAGCCATAATCAGTCTGAGAAATGTAGGACAGCTAGAGTTTGTTACATGCAGCCTTCTGTGGATTTTACTGTGAGATCCAATAAAACCAACATGTGTCATACTTATTTGAAAAAGCTCCTTCAAAGTAAAAGTCTTTTAAGCACCTTAAAACCCATAGAGTTCTAATAATACAAAAAATGTTTTGCTTCAAACACAAAACAGTCCATTTCACAGTTGAACTTAGTGAAGATTAGGGGTAACCAAGTCCAGCTGTGTGAGTGCTGCACATCAGCTGTTAGCAAACATGACATGGCTTTGACCTCACTTGTATTAATAAAAGAAGCACAATCTGTGCTGCAGCTTGAAGATACTGTTGTCATAAAAAAACGACCTCCTTCTTGACTTTGAACAAATGAGCAACGAGGGACAATAAAACAACCACACCATGGCTACAAAATCATAAACAAATTCACTAATAATGTAATTATCTTGCAAACAAACTGAGATTGCAATACTCTGATTACCAATCTGTTTCTTGTTCATTTCAAGTTTTTTATGCTTTTGCACAAGAAATCATCGATATCCATTTTTTTAGCGTGCAGCAGTTTATGTGTTCACGACACATTTTTGTCTTCTCTCATTTGTAAAACTTAAAATTCTTGTTTTGTTTTGCAGAGCTTGTGCAGGTTTTGCTCCAAGTCCACGTGCATTTATGCTGATCAAGCAAAAACATGAGGATAATTATGCTCTTCTAAAGAGACATTTTCATAAGTAAACTTTAATTTTTTTGTGTCAGATCATTAAAGATTCTCCTACATGAAACCTTCCGGTGTCGGATCTTGCTTGAGCCAGAGTGCAGGGGCAGTCGATGACCTCGCTGAGGAAGTTGGGAAGCTGGTTTTCCAGCTTGTCCCACTCTAAGCATTTCTCCAGCGCCCAAACTGTGGAGTTCTGCCTGAACTTTTCCTCCAGATGCCAGGCCAGAGCATGATCCTCCGTCCACGCAGCTTCAACATTCCTGAACAAAATTAAAAACAGCACAGGCTTTTTATCACTATAATCTAATATGATCAAGATCATTTAGCTCTGTGAATATTATATGCAGTATTTGGGAGTTTCTGTTCACACCACAAGCCCTCAGAGTGGTAACTGGAGCTGACACGGATGGAGCCAAGCTCCCAACTTGAAAAGCCGCCCTCTGCTGGTTTGGGCACAAAGCTGAAGGAGCCATTGTTGGGGTGATCCCTGGCAAGTGAGTACAGATACTTCCATTCACCCTGCCAGTGCTCTGAGTAGGGCTCTCCTACAAAGAAACAAAAAAACAAAATGTTTTCTTTAGATAATGCAATTTTCTTATTTGTAAAGTTCATCTATATTTTTCTCACCCGTCTCCTTGTATCCCCAGAGCTCTATGTTGACCTTCTCTGCATTTACTAAAGAGGTATTCCAGGTCATCTGAAGAGCCCCCCTGACGTCAGGTGTACCGTAGTACTGCCACCTTGTTGAGTTGACCAGAAGAGCTTTAAACTGAGAATCCAACTTACCTGTATGAACTGCAGCAGCACACGTAAAACAATACCTTTTAACACCATGTGAAAATATCCTAAATCACACTCTGAGCTTGAATTCGGTTGCATTACCTGACAACCAGGATCCAGCTCTGTTAAATGTAGCTCCATTATCTGAGGAGATGTGAAGAGGAACCCATCCTGTTTCATACAAGAGTGGGGAGATGCAGTGGCCTCTACTGTCAGCATCCACGTACCCCACAGTGCTAACTTTATTATCAAACCTGTTGTTAAAATGAATAATAGGAGCATTTTCTGTAAAAGAGTTCAACTACTTTGTTTTATTGGTCAGAGCAACACACAATAATACTGACAGGTAAACAGTGTCTTACCTGCAGACAATCTGAGAACTCCTGTTAAAACGTGCATCAAGGACAAGTATGTCTGTCCCACCCAAAATGGAGCCGGAGTACGGAGAGGTGAGGACGCAGAACTCTTTGTAGTCGGTGCAGCATTTCTCCAGAGACGCACATGTTGGGTGGCAGGAACAGGAGGCAAATGTTTTTCCACAGTTCTCTTCACATGTCTGTCCTGTCCAAAGAAAAGCAGATATTTTTTAGTATTCTTTTGCATGAAATAGTCTCAGTTTTGATAAATAACTGCTGGATTCTGTGTTAGCAGACGCAGCAGAACAGAGCCTGCAGATCTGACTGAAAGATGCTGTAATTATTGTGCAGCGGTATGACCTGAAAAACACCGAGCTAGGGTTTCAAAATCAAGAAAGGTAAGGTGCTTTTTAAAGGTTCCTGAATCTTACATTGGGTTGAACTTGGGACTCAAATTATCATTACTTAATTGTATTGTTGATTACAAAATAAAAGTTTAGGTTTTTGAACACAACTTTTCCTACATTAATAAAAAAATAAAAAGCCAACAAAGGTAGGAATAAGCCACAGTAACTCAAACTATTTAATATGATTTCAATATTAAAAAAAACCTTAGCTACACATAATTTGCCACTGTGTGTGCAGTGTGTTAAACTTCATCTATCTTAATGGATAATCGTGTTTTGTTCTAAAATCTGGTTTATCAGAATTCTGACCAACAAGAGGAATCAAAACGTTGTCTTTGAAGGTTTCATTATCTCAGTGTAAAAAGGACAAGCAGAACTAATTCTCCAGAGTTTGTGCAAATGAGTACAGAATATCTTCTAGGGAGTCAGAGGGGGAACCAGTTAAGGACAGAGAAGTGATGAAGGTTCAGCGAAAGAGTTCATTCTGTACAGAAACCAAGCTGAGTGTTTTATTCTATGTTTAGAGATATTGCATTGATATACGTACAACTGAGCAGAAAAGTAGTATTTGTTATTATGAACACATTCATAAATGTCCACAACTAAATATATTACTATACTATGCATCTTTATATCTTTTTGTGAAAAAAAGATGCTTAGACCTAAATACATTTCTGCAACAGTAAAATCTATTCTGAATAACAGATTCAGTGAAGATTAATCAAACCATCATTGTTATGTATGTAATTAGGAGTTACTTGCCTGATGTCCTGCAGACACATGAAACCAAAAGGATAAATATTACAGAGACGAGTCTTCTCATCCTGTCAGACTTCAGCTGCACACTGATGAATGGGCGGTTTTGTATTTTTAACTACACCGTGCTCAGCATTTTCTTTCAAACCTTGGACTTTTGATGATGTTCATTTACAAACTCCTGTTTAATCAGTAACCTGAGTTATGCTGTCAGCTGTATCCTCACGTACAAATACATTTCACCTTTTCTCACTTTGAACCAATTCATTAGAAAATTGTTTTAATGGCTTAATTCATTTCAAATCATTCATTTGACATTCAGAACCTAATTTGGTCCATATATTATTTTATTAATACATCCACATTATGGAAAAGAGTTGTGGAGATAACAAACTAAACATCTTTATGTGCAGCCTATTAACTGATTCCACTAAACTGGGTTTCTAAATGTAAAATATAATGCTTATTTGAGGTTTTTGAATAATATGTTTGAAATATTTGAAGTTTTAAGTTGATTTTATAGTTTATATTACTGCTTCAATGCGACAAAGCCTGCTCATATTGCTGTACATATTTTTGACACAGTAACCATGATGACTTTTACAGCAGTATTTTTAAACATAGTTAATATGTAATATGTGGTAAATATAGAATCTAAAGATTGATGCGCAGTTCTTTCTTCAGAGAATCAACATTTTATTTTGTATTATGAAGAAGTCAATATATGTGATAATGGGCATTACAGAAAGATAAAATAAATAAAACTATAAACTATTTTATTTTTAACCACAATGATGTGCCAACACAGACATGACAGCATTTGCTTAAATTTTTTTTTACCAAACAGAGCTTAGACGACAGTTTTAAAGCTTTTCTCTGGAAGCCATGAAGACCTCTACAGGTTCAGAAAATGGCCGGCAGGGGGCGCTGCTACAAGAGGAGTCATCATAGGAAACTGTCAGCCAATAAACTAACATGTTGCTGATGTGTTCAGTTCTGCAGTTACACTGACATGGTTAAGAAAAGCTAAATATTCAAAATTGCACATAATTTTTGCATTATTTATTATAAAAATGTTCATTCCTAAGCCATTAAACATTTAATGTAACATCGATTAACGATTTGTCCAACATTAGATTCAGTTTCTTCAGGAACTATTTCAACCCAAACTTTTTTCTAGGCAGGCTCAGCTATATTTTGTCCTAATGTTTGCCCTTTCTTTAACTAAATTCATTGGCAGTAAGATATAACCTTAAAGATGCTAAATTAAAAATCAGCTGCCATAAAGCTGAATTAACTGAACACATCTACAGATCTGTATCGCAAAGCAAACATGGCTGTTTATTCAGGATGTTCATGAGTGAGGTTACGCCCCGTGATCTTCATCTGGACTTGGCTCTTGTTGACTCCTAGAAAATACAGACAGCTCAATCAGTTGTTCCTATAATTATTGAGAAAACTTACTTTAATATGAACACCATACTCACCACCATCAAATGTCCGTTCTTTGCCCTGTAGACCGTGGATTCCTCACCACTTTTGAAGTCAACAAACCCCTCTCTGCCAGGCTGGATGTCAAATCTCACACTGATAATAATAAAAAACATTTGCACACTGAGCTGAGATTTCTTACTGCTGATTAAAATGTTGCCTGACATGATGCAGGTTCTGTACCTTCCCTGGACCACTTTGATGCAGTTCTGCTTGTCTGCAATAACACTCAGCTTAGTCAGGGCTTCGTACAGATGGTCACACTGCAGAACCAGATCTCCCTGACGGAGCAAACGGAGCAACTAATTACTAAATAGATGTTGCCAAATGTGTCTGAATTCAAACTATTTTAGTTTGACATTACCAAATTTAAACTTGATATGTTTTATGTAGTTGAATCAAGCATGCAGTTTTTATAGTGTACCTTTTGTTTGATGTCATCACATGTGACATGAAGGATCAGGAAGTTGTCACTCAGGCTGCTCACAGACACACCTACAAAAGAGGTTACCTTTTAAAAACTACAGTGCCTAAAATGTGAATTTTAGGCATCGATGCATATTACCCAAGAGATAGTCTAACATGTTACCTTTCAGAGAAGCGTAAACAATCCGCTGCTTGATTTTGGCCTCTTCGATCAGGTAAGCAGATTCCCGGGTGAAGATGAGCTGCCGGAGACGGGGCCTGAAGCCATTTCTGTCGTATTTCACCACTGGCACACTGTACTGTGGAGGACATGACATTCCACTAAATGCACAAATATCCTAGACTATCTTCTACAAACCTGGTGCAAATACAAAATACAATATTTACTATGATTTGTACTTATGTAGATTTCCTTTTATATGTCATTTATTTTATGTTATTATTGTTTTAATAAGAGTCATGATTGTAGTGATAGGTGTTGTAGATGTTGTGCTGAATGACAATATATAAATCACGTCAGATAACAAATATAAATTTAAACAAATCAAGGGGGAAAAGGCAGAGATACAAGGTTAATTCTAATATTTGTTTACCTTGATGTGCTCGTGTTGAATCACCTGAAGGACCTTCATGTGTATGTCTTCTAGAGCTTTGTAAAGCAGGAAAAAGCAGAAAATGTGAGTTAATTTCATTAAAAAAGTTTCTCACATGTACTGTTAAATGGAGAATAAATACAGCCACATCCAATAATACAATGTGAATGTATCTAACTGTAATATTTCTTTACTCTCATTTACAAAACACAAAATTATCACTAATATGGTACCATACTGTAGTATGTACATTAAATCTACTGAATGTCAATAAAAATGGCTTTAAAATTGATCAAACCAATTCTGGTGTCCACAAATGGTCGGCACACACTAAAGGGATAGTTCTCCTTTTTTCCTTTGAACATTGAGCTGGTCTGCACTTTTAATGAGAGCTAGAAGAAGAAAAAAAACATGTAAAAATATTCATTTTCTTAAACCTTAAACAAATCTTTACATGTCTACATATATATATACATACATACATACATACATACATACATACATACATACATACATACATACATACATACATACATACA
>JAVKLF010000033.1:13032198-13046270 GCA_034783495.1 Millerichthys robustus
CACACACGCTTTGTTTCCCCACAAAGACAAAAGTTAAGTTGTATTTACTGCAGTTTTTCTCTGATCATAAAGTTGATCTGATTTAAAAGCTGGTTGCTCTGGATGATTTTGACGACAGAGTTGGGGAGAATAAAGAAGAAAACTATTCAAATTTAATTTTTTTTTCTATCTGCTTAAAAATGCTGAGGTGTCAAACAGAAGTCTATGTGCTCAGTTGTTATCGGCCCTTCTGGCTTATTTTCTTATAACATGATTTCATTGTTAAATCTTAAAGAGTTTTAGTACAAAAACAGAAAATAACTGGAGATGTTCATTACTCAGGCTTCAGTTCCTGCACAACTGTGTTTTGTTCACCCTCAATGACAGAAATGTGCTGTTTTCAATCAAAACTCAACAATGATTACACAGCAGCAGCTAAGTCTCCGGTTCTGTTCTGTTTCTATTTGTTTAAAAAAACCTCTTGTTTTTTATGTTCAGTAAAGATTGTGGCCCTTCAAAGCCTAATATCTGTAATTTTAGTTGCCTAATTTTATGAATTTCTCACACTTTGGCAAAAAAATCCCCTCTGTGAGCAAACTTTTTGTTTATGATCTAAATGTTTGGTGTGTAGACTCTCAACTCATATTGGTTGATTAAATACTCCATTACTGACTGGATCGAGCTGCGATTCTTCATTTTTGTTGTGAATCTCATTTACCTTTAGACAGTCATCTAACCTTTGTCAATGTTTCGTTTCCAGGTGATTTACCTCAACACCTGCAGGTTATGTTTAAAGTCCTGCGGTCTGAAGATCGCATCAAGCTGGTGAGCTGTTTTTATTGTTCTTCTTGTATAAATGTATTTATTCTTTTAGAGCTGATGCGGTGAGATGATGCTTCATCCTGTGAATAACTGTGCCTGCCACCATGTCCTTATTCTGCTGAAGTTAAAGTAGATTTTTACTGATTGTTTAATAAATCTTACTGGCCATCTTATGATAAAGAGATATTTTTATCAGAGCGTGTTAGCATTTATGAATAAGGTTTTAGGCTTTTTAAACACAAACTACTCTTAAAAAAATACATTGAACTATAGCTGCTGTTTTTACCTCCAAACTGTGGCTCAACTTTTGTTTGTGGATTAAAACTAAAAAGTGCAGATTTAAAGGGCTTTGGGTAATGTTTTTTAATTATATTTGGTAACTTTTTATTTTTTTTAAAAGTGCTCACTGAGGAGTAAGTTGGTACCACCAATCTTTCAAAATAAAAAACATGTTTTTAATAAGAGAGGCACCAAAATTGACACAAATTAGCCTGTCTTTTTTGTTTTGTTCGATGTGATGCGGTAGCATACACACTAACAGTAAAAACATGGAATCCATACATCAAATGTAGTTTTTCTTTTCTCTGACACTTCTTTTGTTTCCCAGGCTGTGCGATTAGAAAGCGTCCGGTCAGACCGAGTGCGTTATATGGTTGTTATCTACACCAATGGCCATCAAGGCACAGAGGAGAATATAGTTCTGGGAATGGATTTTGCAGATAAGGACAGGTATAATATTTGAAACTTCTTTATACTTTCAAATCAATTTATTGGATTTGCTTAAATCATTTTCTTCCTATCTCAGTAAGAACTGCTCCATTGGGATGGTCCTGCCTCTGTGGAGCGATACCAACATACATTTAGATGGAGATGGGTGAGTTTCAGTCACTTGTTAAATCAAAAAATAGTGGTTAATATTAGATTGTTCTGGTTGTACGGTGGGCTTTGCTGCCCTCCTGTGGCAGACAAATGAATTACGCATTTCACTTCACGAGAACAATTTCTGCTAACCTGTTAACATTGTCAGCATGTTGGAGGAATGTTCCACCCTTTCACCGGTCATGAATAGTCCCATGAGAGAGCCTCGTCCAAACATTCATCCTCTTCATCTGTACTCAAACTGGTCTTCTTCCTCTTCCTCACCAGAGGCTTCAGTGTGAACACAGCGGGGCGCTCGCATGTCTTTAAGCCTGTGTCGGTGCAGGCCATGTGGTAAGTTAGTTTTTATGTTGGTTGTGTGGTCAACTGATTGGCTTTTGGTGTCTAGTCAATTCAAGATGGCCACTGCAGCATCCTGACCTAAAAAAACACACACAAAAGTATAACTCAGTCAGTTTTTAAGAAATTGTGCTAAGACTTTTTGTGAGGGTAGCTTGGGTTGATCCCCAAAACCGATTCTAAGTGCTAACAAAGTTCATGTAAACTTAGCAAAATATCTCATGAACCAGCATAAGTATGTTAATGAAACCTTCAGGAAATAATCATCTGATTTATGTCTAAAACTCATTAACTTTTTCTTTTGATAAATTAAGTCTATTAAAAATACAACACAGAGACATACTGTATAGCAAAATAAACTTTAACCAAACTAAGGGTTTGTAAAGTTTAGATGCCACCTGCTGGTCTGTTATTAGATTGCAGAAAAAACTTTCCTATAAATATGTATTTATTTTCTACATTCGCCTCTTGCTGATTGTGCAAACTCTTTATAACTAACTGTAATTCCACAGGTCTGCCCTGCAGGTCCTCCATAAGTCGTGTGAGGTGTCACGCCACTTCAACTACTTCCCAGGGGGCATCGCCCTGACGTGGATGGCGTTCTATGAGAGCTGCGTCACCTCAGAACAGAGCTTCATCAATGAGTGGAATGCAATGACTGACCTGGAGACCATCCGGTCCGATTCCCCCAACGTGTTTGTAGACCGGTGAGAGCCCTGCAATTTATCAGCTTCAGTGTTTGAGAATCACTGGGGAAAATCTTTGTCTTTCATCAGCAGAGACTTGTTTTTCATACGGATAAATATTTCCTTTCTTTTTACAGGCCAACCGAACGAGAACGAACAGAGTGTCTCATTAAAGGCAAACTTCGCCACATCATGATGTTTCAAGACCTGGAGAACATCACCTCCAAGGAGGTCCGTGTCCCGCCATCGGTCAAAATCACTCCGTGAGCTGATTTTAGAGAAAGATGCGCAGAGAAAGAGTGGAAGTCAGCTGTGTTAGCAGTAGTTAGTGAGAAACTTAGTGAGAAATTGTTACAAAAAACTGAGATTCTTATTGTGAGAAGGAGAATGATGAATCCATGTTTGGTGAAACTTAAAGTTTACGCATTAATTCTTCTTCTTTAGATCCGTAACGAACTGGAGCAGCACATGAGCTGTAACCTGAAAGAATACAAAGAGTTCATCGACAACGAGATGTTTCTGATCCTGGGTCAGATGGATAAGGCCACGCTGATCTTTGATCATGTTTACTTGGTGAGATGGATTTATTTTCCTCTAATATTTTTGCTTTCAGCTAGCTAAAATTGGACTGACAAACAAGAAAATTATTTTTCAACTTTATCTGAGAAAGCATTGCTGCTCCAAATATGCTTGACATAAATGTAAAATAAAATATAAATCCCTTTCAACAGCAAAACTAGATTTTTGTCCACACAGGACAAATCACATTAAAACTTGCTGGTTGAATGGGATCCGTCTTTGCGTGACGTGAACTGTCCAGAATGTCTCCACCTGTCTTTTGACTAATTTGAGCTAAAAAGAGTCATCTCCTCACAACCTTGGTTAGGATGAAGCCAGGTTAAAAATAATAAATGGATAGATATTTTTAGCTAAGTTCCTGCTTTTATTTCCTCTGCAGGGTTCTGAGTGGAACGCCTCCAACCTTGAAGAACTACGTGACTGCGGGTCAGCAGTTTGTTCTGCTCTCTTATTATAAAATCTCACTTGTTCCAGTGTTTTACAGTAATAAATAAATGTACAGTATGTTTGCATTTGGATGGACACATCCCTCAGATTAGATAAGACTTGATTTTTGCTTAGTGTGCATGAATGGGTGAGTGACTGAATGTACTGTAGTAAAAAGCGCTTTGGAGTCTGTAGGGACTTGATAAAGCATTTTACAAGTACAGGCCATTTACTATTTAATCCAAATTACTGTATGTAGCAAAACATTTTCATATTTGCATCTGTTTGCCCCTAATGGACAACTGTCAAATAAATCTAACCTGAGGTAACAGAAACATGATGTTGAATGCTAAACTAATGCAAATCTAATATATTGTGTGTTAAATAGCAGCTAAACTGCATGGGAAACAAAGGATTAAAGCTTCGTTTGTTTCACTGCAGAGTCAGTTACATTCTGAACGTCACCCGAGAGATTGACAACTTCTTCCCCGGGATGTTTTCTTACCACAACGTCCGCGTGTATGATGAAGACGCCACTGACCTGCTGGCCCACTGGAAAGACACCTACAATTTTATCGCCAAAGCCAAGTAAGACTCAAAAACTAATCCTTGAGCTTGTGTTTTGTTTTGTTTTTAGGTGCTTTGTGCAGCTTATTCACTATTCTGATGGAGCTGTGTTTCAACGATGCTTTGATAATAAAAGATGGATTATTCACGGACTCTCATTATGCTGCATCACTAGCAGAGATGTGAAATGGTGCAGCCTGGTTGCTATGCAACTGTCTAAACTCATTAATTTCAGAGGAAACGAAGATTTTTGTATAGATCAAGTTAAGACAAAGTGGTTCTCCAAAGTAGAATTCTGACAACTATTAGCTTTTTTTAAATGCTAAAAAGTAATGATAGGGCTAACTAGTTTTATTGAATACAACATATTTTCTATTTGATAGGAAGAGTAATTCAAAGTGCCTGGTGCACTGTAAGATGGGAGTGAGCCGGTCTGCCTCCACAGTTATCGCCTATGCGATGAAGGAGTACGGCTGGTCCCTGGAGAAGGCATACAACTACATTAAGCAGAAGAGGAGCATAGCTCAGCCAAATGCTGGTTTCATGAGACAGCTGGCAGAGTACGAGGGCATCCTGGATGCCAGGTAAGCAGCTCGTCAGGTTTGCTCAGCTACACAAGGTAACTAACCAAACCAACCAAATGTTCTTCCCTCCTTGTTCTCACTTTTTAAATGTTGCAGTAAACAGCGTCACAACAAGCTGTGGAGGCCTGGTGCAGACGAGGAGGGGTCCGATGACCTGCAGGCTTGTGGTCACTGCGCCGGCGGGGAGGAGACGCCGGTCCTCAGGGACGAGGAGGCCTGGGAAGGCTGTGGGGCTTCTCCCTGCAGGGGTCTGGTGATGGAACCCCTGGACTCTCTTAACTACAACTATTACTTCAGACGTTTGTCAGACTCGGCGCTGGACAGTGAGCCGTCCACCCCGGTGCGGGGACCTCCGCTCCTGGGCATGGAACGAGTTTTCATCGAAATTGAAGACGTGGAGAGAGATGCCCTACTGGAGGACGAGGGCTTCCCCATGGCCCACTTAGCGCTGCCAGGAGAGGGCACGGCGGCTCAGACCTGCGGACGCCTCGATCCCATGGAGGACATGAGGCTGAGGCTGGAGTTTAGCACCTTGGAAGAGGAGGACGAGGAGGAGGCCAAGAAAGAGGAAGCCGAGATGGCAGCCCTTGCTCAGACACCAGGAGGTTCGGATGGGAGGAAAACCGGGGAGGAGGCTGAGGGGACAGAGGAGAGCCAGCTGGGTTTAGCCAACTTGAACACCAACAACAGCAACCGCCTCGCCGCCAAGCGTAGCTGTCCAGCAACTTTCGATGTAAGCTAAAATAAAAATGATCCTTTTGATGTAAAAGTCATAAAATCACACATTTAAACTGACTTTATGTTGCGTTAAAATGTCGCTGCTAACCCTGTTCTGAATCTGTTTCTCCTTTTTTAGGACAGTGCCAGCACAGGAAACCCTTTAAAAGTGAAGCCTTCCTATCAGTCCTGTAAAGACTGCATGCGTTTGCCACAAGGGCGGCGCTGCGACCGCCCTGCAGGAGGTCGCTCCCACCGCATCAACCCCTCCCGCCACTGTTCCGTCCCCTCCATTTGCATTGATCCTCCGGGGACGCATTTTCCCTCGACCCCAATGTTCCACCCTCTGTCGACCCCCGCGGTCCTCCAACCTAACCCGGTGCAGCCCTGCACCACGTGCATCCTCGGTGACACGTTGGCTCCTCAGAACAACCACCAAAAACTTTTCTCGCCCATGAGCTGCGAGGAGGAGACGCCTCCTGACCACAGCTCTGTTCAAACGGAGTACATGGACGAACAGCAGGAAGTAACGTCAGGCACTGAGGCTGTCGGCGTGACGCGGGCGGAGGGGTTGAAGTTTGGTGGTGCGGGCGAGCTGCAAATGCCCGGACTCGGAATCACATTTGGTGTTGAGCTGAAGCTGCCGAGCCTGGCAATGGAGAGCCAGCTTCCAGTGGGGCCTCTGCCTTAAATCTGGTCCTCTCACATGGACTCGATGAAGGAGTTAACACTGCCTCAGCGACTACGATGGCTGCAGAACATTCGATGACCCCTGCTGTGATGACCTCTACTGTAACATCCTTTCTTCATCGCTTCATTTGAACAGTTTGCAGCAGTTTCCCGTACATTTGCAGAGAGCCGTCTGGCATCAAGATCCAGGTGAGGCTGGTCCTTGTCACCTGTTGATAAAGACCTGAAGGGTTCTAGCCAAGATGTTCTTTACCTTCCTCTTAAATCTAAAATATCTGGACTCTTTAAGCCTTCCTACCCCGCCACACATGCAGGTTCACGCACGTGTCCTTCCATCTCAGCGGCATTGCTGCCATCTTGCCTTCAACAGGCAGGTTTCTGGAGATTGTTGGATCTAAGTCTTATTCCAATCAGTGTGCAGGAGAATTCATCTTAAACCTGTCTGAAGTAACTGTATGCTGCATGGTTTCAGTAGAACTCAGCAACAGTGTTCATTAAGGAGTTCAGTAAATATTTACAGCTAGGCTCACTACTTATCCACATATTAGCATGTTTAAAACTCGTTTCATTTTCTTTTGCATCATTACAGGGAAAGCATAATTTATGACATGACCAGCTCTTCTTTGTTAGGATTCCTACTTCAGTCTTCAAGCACTTTGTGCTGTTTTGGTCAAAGATGGTTTTTGATGGTTCACCCTGATCTCCTCCACGAAGGAGCGCTGCAGGATCACACCAAACACATGTCTGTCATCTGCAATATGGGGTGTTTTATCTCTTTAAAATAAAAGGGGAAAAAAGAAAAATTCAGATTCCAGAAACTAAAACGGATGACGTGCTGTCAGTCCAACTTTCTAAAATCTTTGACTTATAAAATTAGTCACTTGGACTGAATATTTGTCTCATGCTTGAAAGAATGATGGAAGAGCAAACCATTACAATAGTCAAACATTAAAAAATAACAAATGAACTCACATTTTAAATTGAACCAAAACTGTATTTTGTTCATGTTTTTGATTTTTCTTTTGAAGTTGGGTTTTCCCCCTGAGGCCTTTGAGATAAACAGTGCAGCCATTTGAACTTATTGATGTAAATGTAAATTATTGTTCAGAGAACTAAATTAAAACTTAAGTAAATGTAATTTGAAACATTCTTAATTTCCTTCTCAAGATTTCCCTTCATACTGAACACAATAAAATCAACCTTTTATCCAACAGCTGAAGCGTTCAGGAAGCAGGTTTTGACTTCTAGACAATCACTTTGTTTTCATCTTCTCACTTTATTTGACTGTTCTGATGCGTTCTGATTGTTGAACACATGCTGGGAGTGCTGCTGCTGACTGTGTGCAGGAGAAACATTCTGAGCACTTCAGATTTTAAAAAACTGTGGAAAGGATTAATGTCTATTCATTTTCCTTTGTAAGATTTCTTCTTTTTTTATTAGAAGTATATTTTTCATTACAGTAATAGACACAATTCATCCTGTATTCCTTTTCCTCCTTAAACTAAATCTGATGGAGCTGCTGCTCTATTTGTGTTTTATTATTTATTTTAGTTTTTTTGTTTTTTTGTTATTCTTGAGCCATGTTCAGGGAGTTAGTTATCACTGATATATTTTATTTGATGACAAAAAATGTTGCAAATAAGTCAAATTACCATATTTTGGGAATGAATGTTCTGTCTTTTGCAGAAGTTTGGTGTGAAAAGATTGATATCGCTTTAGTTTTGCCAGTTGGTTGGAAACATGATTACAGCACGTGGTTGAATTGTAAATCCTAACCAAATTCCTTCCTTTTTCAATTGTGAAAAACAAAATTTGGCAGCTGAAAAAAATGTCTAAAACAGTCAGTGTTGGATTATTGTCGTTCTGGGTTACTGTATGAAAACTTCTCCAGCTTATTAAAGCACGAGTCTTGTTTTCACGATATATTAGTGTAACAGTAATATACTGGAACTTGTTTAATCTAGTTGGCACAAGTCCACAACTTTAAAAGAACTATTGGTTTCAGTTAAAAGGCTGAATAATGTAGAATGCTGAGGGGTTTTGTTTCTTTCTACGGGTATGTGTTCATGTAAATTTGTGTAACTTTAGATTTATAAACAATATAATATCCCAAAATCTGCTTAAAGACAGTCAGGTGGCAGAAAAGGTTTGTGTCAAATCAGGTCCCAGAAATTGGATCATTTTAGACTTAATTTTGGTTTTACTTTTGTTATTATTGGTAGTTTCTGTGGTTTTCAACTTACTTTATCTTTTGTTTGGTTACGTTTTGCTGGTTTTGATTTAAAGTGACTTTTCACACCATTAGTGGTACTTCAGATCATTTTAAGTCAGATTGCTCTTTGGGTGACCTCTGTTCTTATTTCTGGCTGGATTGATGAGCTAATGACTAGTCCAAATCACACAAAGTCACACAAAGCTCAAAATAAATTAACTTTTAACTACCATTGCATAGCTGTTCATGTAGATGCTAGTTTGTAAATATGTACAACCAGTTACATGTAACCTGATTTTTTTTAGCGTATAAATGTGGTCATTTGCAAGCACAAGCAGCGGCAGCTAGCTGTAGCACTCCCAGTGGTATTATCATGTTTTTGCCAAAATAAGCTTGTAGTTTGAAATAAAGGTTGTGTAAAATTTTATAAAATAGCATTTGAATGAACCACTTTCATATTTAATTAATTTTTTTGTTATAGTGGTTTAAAATGTCAGTAATCCACTCTGGTCTTGAACCTGTTCGGACTGGCGAACTAGCAGTCAGAAATCAACTCAATATCTCCCAACTGAGGTCGTTCAAAGAGCTATCCCGTGCAGGTACGATATTATTTGTTCATAACAGTTTTATAAGTCCCATTCAAAAGAAAAACAAGGATATGCTGAATGATGTGCTGCCATGTTGCAATTTTACAGCTTTGGTTCTAAAACGAGCCCAGCTCTTGCTGTAGGCCAAGATTTAAACACTTCAGTTGGATTCTGATTTAAGTTCCCGGCCTTGTGTGAAAAAATCCTTGCATCTCTGGACCATAGCATCACATTTGGTCATTTGTCTCATGTTTTTTGTTTCTTTTTCTATTGAAGTGCCTTAACTTTGGCCATAGCTCTGTTATGAAAGCACAGCAGCCTTCGCAGAGCTTCTGTGAGCGTGTTGATGCTATTTGTACTTTTCTCCACTCCCTGAGTAGTTAGGCTTCTTGCAGTGTTTCACTTGGCACATATATACTGTATGCAAACACAAGTTACACTCAAGCACACTCTAGCTTCTGCTCCATCGGCTCTCATTAATGGACTTCCATTTATTGTTGGCTAATGATGTCACCATGTTTGAAAGTGTCGGGGGTCGTGGTGCTTCGTATCGGTTCAAAAAGAAGTCTGAAGAACCTTTTATTTACCGGAAAGAGAAGTATCATTTGCATCAAAATATTGGATAATTAGTGATTAAAATGCACCAGTTTGTGCGTATCTTTCCTCTAACCTACATTATAGCTTGCAGACCTGGTCAATATGAAGAAGAAAAAACAACAATGCTTTTGTGTATTAAGAAGTACTTCTGAGTTCATGTGTTTTATATTGTATCAAATATGACTTATCCAGGCAAGTAATTGCATTGACAGTGACTGTTTTTTATTTTTTTTTATTTTATTTTTTTGGGGGGGTGGGTGTTTCAGTTTTTAACCGGATAAATTCCAGGAAACAGGCATCAAAAAGACAATCCAGTTAAAGTCGAGCATTGTGGCCACTCAGATGTGTTGTAATTTAAAGTCCTTGTATTTATTGAGCACAAGTCTATTCCAAAGCTTGTAAGCTGAGTGGAAAAAGGGTAAAAGCCTCCCTGGGAGTAAATGTTTGTTCTTGTTTTTTTGTTTATTTTTTTTTTGTAATTCTATGTACTATATTGTACAGTGCCACTGTATGTGAATGCACTTTTTTAATATTTTGTTAAGTTGTGTCCAATGAAAAACGTATAAATAAAACTTTTTTTGCATCATTTGTTCAATTAATGGATTTTGGCATGATTAAACATATCATATCAGCTAATTTCCATTTTAAAAAGAGGAAGGTATTTATGTGATTTATTATCAACCCCCTTTTAATGCAACAAATAACACATGTCAAAATCAATTCTCCAAAATCTGGGCCTTGTTAAAGATAATATTTTAAATGAAAAGTAGGTTTAATTTCTCATTTATGCTTAATTAACTGAGCTGTACTTAATAAAAAACCTCTTATGACATTTGGCCAACTCTAAAACTGAGAAACTGAAGGTTATTTTTATTACTATTATTTTGGCTTCATTGTGTAGCTGAGCTTGACACCCATTTTACTCTGTGGAAATTAAAGAAATAATTGCACTACAGAAGTTCCAAGTCTGAAGCCCTGATCCAGATCTGCTTCTGCTTTGACTATCCCTTTTAGTCAGACTGACGGAACAGAAAACATTTTTATTGAATTAGTCAAATGAAGTCAGGCTGACCTGCTGAAGGAAGAGCCTCCAGATGGACCAAAGTCCTACAGGACGTCCAGCAGGCTGAGTATCAGTAAGTATTCTCACATATCAAATCTTTTTTCAGATGTTTTCATTTGAATTAAGTAGTTGTTTATTTTTAGCGGGAAATAACAGTTTGCCAGTCCTGCTTTTAACTTAAAATGTTAGATTAGGAGAAAAACTAAGAGTTTAATTTTCTGAAGTTAAAAGCACAAAAAAACACGCAAAGCATGGTCATGTATAAATGTGTTTATATCTGCTGAAATTAGGGGGGGGGAAACTGTTTTTTATTGATTTGTTCAATGCATGAATTACCTGCGTGTCGCTGCAGCACAACCTTTGTTTTTATGTGACTGCTTTACATGACAGCATGTAAATTTTACTGTCCGAGCGGATCGGATGTCTAAAACATTTACATTTGAGCTCCCAGCAGAGAACCAACGTTACATCAGAAGTAAAGACGGCAGAAAAAACAAGGCCCTGTTCTGAGACGGAGATAATAGTTTGGATACTCTTAGTCACAAGCCTCTTGTAAATTGTTTGCTTACTGTTGGAGGCATGAGAGAGAGACAAATGGAAAATGGACAGAGAGGTTGTGGGGGTTCACAAGCCACAGACGCCTCCCACTGCTGCTGTTATAACACATCCATCCTAAAATAACACTTTACACGTGCTAAAACTACCTGTTTGAGCTTGATCTAAGGTGCACAGATTTTGACACCACAACTCAATAAGTGAATATATTGTGTTTTTGTTTTTTTATATTTAAATTTGAACTTTCAGTTTAAAAAATTGGGAAAACCATTCTGCAGACTTTCCACTTATTCTAAAGAACCCTAACCTCCTGTGGGTACCATAATGAAAATTTATGGATAGGTCAGAGCATAAATTCATGGAAATGTTTTAATTTATGACTTGAGGAAAAGAAGAGTCTCGGCTCTTTGGGAATTTAAAACTGCTAAACCAGGAGACACAACAGAATGTGTTCCTTCTTTCAACACATCATGGGGGGAACAATGTTCTAAAATTTGATTTGGTAGTAGCTGAGAGTCACGAACCATAAGTTGTTCTGGGCGACACATTTTGCATTATCACTTGAGGATAAGGTTTTTTCCAAAACACCTGCAACTCTTTTCTCAACATGAAGTGATCTTAGTCTAAAACTAAGGTGGCAGGCAACATGCATTCCTTAAGGGGATGCTAAGCCTTTAATTTACACAGTAACTTTCCTATAAATGTGCAGACAAGAGGGTTGTCAATAGCAAGAAAGAAAATACTAATATATTAAATGGAAAAAAAAACTTTTTTATATGCTCAGTGACAAAATTTACTATACAGAGTAACTTTTTGAGGCATTGTGGATTTTATCAGTTCAAAAGTTAGAAGATATCAATAAATGCACACATTTTTGTATCTGGTGAAGTCATTTATTCAGATTTTTTTGCTGAACTAGTGACCCATTCCAAAAAAGGAGTTCTTTATGAGAAAACAACCTTCTTTGTTTCTGTTAGACAACATAGACAAAAATAATGAGCAAAACACACGTTATTGTACAGAATTCCACTGGAAATTATATTTACACTAAACTACCACCTGCAACCACAGAAGGCCTTCCTCTTTATGCTTAGTTCTGAGAGCTAAGAATACTTGTTGTAAATGTCAGTCTGAGTTTGTTGAGCTGTTTTCCTTTTGGAATAATCCCTCCGCACGCCATCCATCATGACTAAATTAAACTCTGCTTATCAAATCTTGGCCCAAACAATTGAATTTTGCGAGTCAAAGCCTCGGGACTTTTTGTCTGACCTTGGCACCCAGCAGCTGACCTCTTATCTGGCTTATCTTGTTTCTTTTTTGGACCCTTGACTCACTGGCATCAGTCGGACTCGTTTTAATTTTAGCCACCACAACATTCCTTCCTGACAGAATAGATAGTGAGACTTTGGAAAAGAAAATGCAAGTCATAAGACTGAGAAAAGTTTAAAAGTTGACTGTAAAACGTGTAAATGTGCTGTTTTTGACATGTGTCTTTTCTAATTGGCTGACAGGAAAAAAAGTAATCATGGGGCAAAAGCTAGAGAGGTTGTCTGAAAAGGATGAGGAGTCACAAGATAACTCCGACTGGTCTGAGCAAACTGGAGACACGCGGCTGTCCGAGACCGCAGAACCAGATGAGCGCAAACATCCGGACGATGGCAGCTCGGCAACCCATTGGGGGATTGTTGGGATTAGAGGGTTCAGAGTCAGCGACTTGGCCACGGGGCAACCAAAAAAGCTCGCTGTCACTTCTGCACGTACAGACCGCCAAACTGAGCAGCCAATCAGACCTGCGGGTCAGCAGGAACACCTTCTGAACACCAGGGGAGAGTGGGTGAGCAGAGGCAGGGAGAGAAATGCTCCAACTGTTCGGGAGTCAAAAAGAGTCCCGAGCTTTAAGGAGACAAGACTAATTTCTACCAAAAGGCGCAGTTTTGAGGATAGAGCTGTGGTCTGGAGTGGAGCTGCAGCTATGGATGATCGGGAAAACCAGAACACATCAGAAACTAACAGTAAGATGGACCCCGAGACTCCAAGCGGGGGTCTAACAGCCACATGCAACTCAACTAACGGGGAGGACTTTGTGCTGCTGGAAAAAGATGAAATTTGGATGTCGTCCGAAGCAGAAAGAAACAGCAAAAGAGAAATTGAGGATTCTGATAACTCCCACGACAACAAACTTCCACAACTTCCCAGGAATACTCCTCGAGACAGGACTAACAAAAAGCAAAACACAGAAAAGTCAGATACTGTCGGAGCACATGCTGAGAGCTCACCGACAGACTGTTTGAGGAGGGAAATGGGTCAACATTTGGCTGAACTGACAGGCAGCAGGTGTCGGCTAAAAGGAGTAAGTCATGTTGCCTGCAGCGAGACAACTGGTGGAGGAACTGCAGAAACAGAGGAAGACATCGGCGCTCAAACCATACAGGAGCTAACACAAAGCAAGCATAAAGATCAGCAAGTGGCTCATGGGAACAAGTTTGCTGAAGCTGTGTCTTGGAGGGCTAAATCAGGCGTCTCGGGTCATTTATTGAACACTCGAAAGGATGACAGCCAGCCTCACCCTCCTCGGCCCATAAGCCCTCCTTCTTTAGCACCCCAGCTGCAAGACGGTCGCTCATTCACACTGGAACAATGTGAAGCGATGCCTTGTCCTCCCCTGGCAGGAAACGCTGATCGGAAGGTACAGGTGGCCTGCTTAAAGAAGGAGAGTGAGCTCGTTTGCTTCTCTGCTGTCGTCACGCCTCCACCTTTAACTCATCGGTTACCGAGGAAAGATACGACCAC
>JAVKLF010000033.1:13046370-13056862 GCA_034783495.1 Millerichthys robustus
TCCCGAGGATGAGCCTCAAAATTTGGACATGTTGCAGAGGAGAGTGTTCTTAGACAGACGATCCAAATGTAAAAGAACAACTCCTCCTCCAAATACAACAACAGAGGCCTTTCACATCCCTGACGAAACACTCAAAAATGATTTTCAAAGTTTGAAATCTGTAGCTTCAGAACAAAAGGAAACTGGTCTCCTATCTGAGAGACTGCAGAAGCAGGTCAGTGAAGTCAACCGTGGTGACTACGGCTGTCCTAAAGATTTGACAAATCACAGCGTAATTAATCGTGATGCAGGACAGGGCAGTGAAGTGGGTTCCTACAAGCCCGTGGCAGAAATTGTCAAAGAGGCCAACCAAAGGCAAAAACAGCAGGCTCGTGTCCGACCTGAGGCGAGCAAAGCTCCTGTTCGTTTGGCAGAGCAGACTCCGAGCACAACGGTATCCCAAATGAAGAGCACCTTTGATGTCCCAAAAAGGTCCAAGGAGATACCGGCAGATGTTCAGTCCCTTCCGAAGAAAGGTAAGTCCACAGTTGCTTTCTGATTGGTTTTGTTCCGTTTCAAAAAAACATTCTGCATACACAAGAAGTTTGGGAACCAGTGTACTTATCTATGTACATTACAAAACCATCAAATTGAGACGTGAAACAGCCCACATAGCAGACAGATGTGGGCCAGATCTGGTATCAAGCTGGCACTGCTGACTGCTGACAAGGCAAGTGGTTTGTCGACCAAATGTGGGCCAGGTCTGGCAACACTGGCATTGTTTGTATGACGGCATTCCACAACTGGCCCAATTGTGGTTTGGTACATTTGGTTCAGATCTGTCTTGTTTTATTCTTTATTTAGGAATCCCAATTAGTCCTCATCACAGTGAGTTGTTGGGTTTATGTAGCACTGACCTGTGCATGGACCACCTTTGAGAAACTGCATCTGGGCCACCAAAGGGCCGTTATACTCTGGGTCGAGTGTTAGTGCTCAGGTTATAGGCCTGTGGGCCAGAACTGGGCCAGATTATGCTATGTGGGACAACACCAAATAACTAAAGAAAATGACACAAAACGGGACATGAGGATTTTTATTTTTTTGAGATGTTAGTATTTTTAAATTCTCCAAATTCAAAAGCTTAAAAAAACGTCCTGTGACAAACCTTCCACAAAAACAGAATATCTAACAACAACAAAACACTTTTAAAGGCATTTACAATGGAGCACCCAGTGAATGGGTGCTCCATTGACTATTGAGGAGGGAGGGGAGGGGGTTATATCTTTGTTGTCGGACAGGAAAAGATGGGTGCAGTGGGGTGGGGTTGGGAGGGGGACTTTCACACAAAAGATGCTGCTGATTAAGAAATCCACATTTTTTTCTCTTCAGCTCATGAAAAGGGACTTTCAAAGATTTGAAGAGTTTGGGGCGGGGGGCGGAGGGGTGAGATACCAGGTTTTCCTGCAACCCCATTCACTTCTTTGGGAAAATCAAATCTGGCTCTGGGTGTGCGCATGTGCAGTAGCCACGGTCGTCAACGCTTTCTACTGAATTTATTAACCGGATGAGAATAGAGTACAGCCAGTCTTCAGCAGGTGAGGAGCGAGCAGGAGATGCTTTGTTTGTCAGCTGGTACATGGATTTAAAACACTCTGACTCTGGTCACATATTAGGAGTGGAGAGGGGGAATAAGAATACTGCAGCTGGAGTTTTTTTTTTTCGTGGAGACAAGGAGATATTGAAAGCAACGTCCTGTGAGATAAGGGCGCGCCTTAACTGCCTGATTCATGTGTTGAGATTGATTACGCGAAAAAATCTTGCATAGATTTTTAGGAGGTAAGAAAGCTTGACTTGTGTATTTGAATTTGTGCATTTGATCCACCAGGTTTGCAGCATCCATGTAAGCTGGCTGACTGGATGGGTTTTGGGAATAGGAGTAGCCAAAAACCTCGGTTGGAAATTTCTGCACTTGCGTCAGCTGGCAGCGGTCCACGGTGGCTAATAGTTAGCTGCATGCTAACCCATCAGCAGTTTTGATGGGTGCAAAAACGCACTGCTAATACAGTAATAGGAGCAAATGAAGCTACGTTAGTCCAGTCAGTGCCAAATGGCGTAAATACCAAATAGTCATCCTTGCCTAGGTGTCTTGTATAACTGGTTTAATAGTTTAAAAAAATGTCACTGTTCGTTCTGATAACGGGACCAGCCTCGGTGATAACCGGTGTTGTGCCGAAAAAAAGCACCCCTATCATTCAGTTTAAGGCACCCCAACAGTGCTGCGAAACCTGGTCTACTTATAACGCTAGATTCCAATCGGATCTCCTTTTTCAACTTTTAACGTGAATAAATGTTTTCTTTCGAATGTTTCCAGGTGATCACATCTGGAGAAGCGCACCAAAACACATCTCGACCCCCCCATGATTTCATTAACCGTAGCGTTAGCTAAACTAGCTAAGTTTAAACTAGCATTCTTAGCTTCATAACGTTAAATCTGGGTAATTTTTCAAAATATGGGTTTTGAAAATCAGCAATGAAGAAATGTCTGTCTAGTGAGGTAATTTTTGTGCGCATTTTTAAAAAGCGGGCTCTAAAAATATTAGCTAATAACGTCAGCATTGTTCGCTATGCAACCATTGTTTAACGGTTGAACAGTGTGGCTCTCCCACAGAAAATAAATCTGTTCTATTCAAACGTTTAACATGCCAATGATATGATAGGCGGTATGGCAGGTCGATGTAGCATATAATTAAATCCCACATTTGATAACGGTTTAGGCTTCATTATTTGCACGAAAACTGTAGTTTTAGAAGTTTATTCTTTTTAAAAGCCGAAATTCAATTAGGCGTTATTTAATTCCAACATTACTTGAACATACTGTCCCTGAATAAATCAATTTAATTGATTTGAATGTCATTCCTCATAGTAAAAATCAGCATTGAAATGATTAAAAACTGCATGTTAGTACATACATTTACATACATACATTGCATACATGTAGTTACCAGCAGTCATAATGTTTTACGTTAAAAGGGCATCACGTTTTTCCTAATAGATATTTGAAGTATCCAGGATTATTTTTCCTATTTACAATGGACTTTGTGGATATGAGTTGTAATTACATTTTAGTTGGTCATTATTTTGTGTCCCCAAGTGCCAGAGATCTGCTCAACACTAAATATGCATAAACTTAAACAAATAGGTACAAATGTAATATTATATGAAACCCAAAACTAATATAATGGCATACAATCAGCAATTCAGGCTACCACATCATGCTTTGTGACGTCCTGCACGTTGTAATGATGAAGGGTCAAGAGCAGCATTTGCAACCTATGATCCCAAATAAAGACTTCAGGTTTGAGAAACTCAACTTCTCTCCTGGGGATATGTGAATTTATGTAGATGGCTTCTGTCAAAAGCAGCACATGTGAGAACAGGATGTTCTGCTCAGTTGTTCTCATCCTGTGCTGTCCAAAAGGCCTTCAGCAACGTGATGTGTGTCAATTTTTCCGAGCATTGTTGCAAGGTTGTCTACATCCATCAAATCAACCGTCGCTCCTTTTACCTTTCAGCTTCAAATGATAAGTAAAAGCCAACCATTCCTTGAAGGAAGGCATGTCTGCCACCTTTCTCGCCACAATAAGCTCATCTTATGTAGTGAAATGACAGCATTGGAGCGGTTTTGGTATTACCTTGAAAATACTGCTGGGTGAAATCTCATGAAATATCAGAAGCTGTGCTGTAAATGACTCTCAGCTACGACCACATCAAATTGACATAGAAATGCATAAAATTAACTGAGCTGTTATAGCCATTTTACTGTTTGCTAATGTCAATCAGATGATGTTGAATCAGTTGTAGATTATCCAGTGATTATTTTCTGCAAAATTCAATAAAATTTGTCCAGTGGTTGGTGAGATAATATATACACACAAAAGCACACACTGTCTGTCTCCAACAACTGATGTGGGCAAACTAAAGGAGAGTGTCAATCAGACAGTACATGCCCACACAGTCGTGAGAGAAAGTCTAAAACGGGCTATATAATTAACACGTGTGGGCAAAAGATGTACATGTAAATGTTTTCAAAACTACTGGAGTCTCGGCGTAATAAATGCCACAGTGACGTAAGTGCAGTTCTTTGCTGGCTTTGTAAAAAGATGCTTTTAAAGATTTTTTTACTAAAAATCCAAGTTTTTGCACATCCTAGAAGATGGTGAGTCAGCTTTTCCCTTTTCAGAACACCGTGACTGAATGTGAAGAAGCAGGTGGTCTGCTGTGATGACGAATTTGTTCAGCTGGGGGGGGACATAATACCTCTGCTTGTCGCTTCAGACTGGCAGCTTCAATCATTCTGAGATGCTGCTTTTTCTGCAAAACTGCACACCAAAACACAATACAGAAACAGTGATTACAGTGTCAAAAATTCTATTCCAACATTTAATTTTGTCTTAGGTGAACAATTTAATCTCCTGTGAAAACGACTGAAGGATCTTTTAAAAGTTCAATCTAAGGCAGTTAAATATTAAAAAGGAACACTGTGCTGATAGATACACGGAGCTGAAATCCGATCCTTAAATGTGGATCAACATTTGAGCTCATTTCCAGAATGTTGCAGCAGTAACAGGCCATCTGTGGTGCATTCACAGGAACTGATGCAGCAGTTTAAAATTATAACATCCGTTATGACAGTCTGCAGTCTTTTGGTCCCTGCATCTCATTCAAATTCTAAAATACTTTTTCATGTCTTGGTCTTGAAACTGCATTGAAATAGTTGCATGTGTGTATCCAAACCGCCCAGGCTGGCATGATTTTAATTTCTCAAATGTATTATTTGTTATAGAAGATTGAAAAAAAAGCTAACCTAACTAAAACACTTTCTGCTACAAGTCAACAACCTACACAGAACTGAGACTTTTATCTTAGTCCTGCACACATCAAACTCGGACATTTGGAGGAAAAGACAACTAGTGGAGAGAAGTATCTCATTTTCAGTTTACCTCAAGTGTTTGCCCAAAAAAGGGGGAAAAATACAATCACAACTACAATGCATATTCTCAGAAAATATGCTGGGGAGAGATTTTTCTGGACGTTTCTGTCCAATATAATTAACCGATGAGGACTGTGACTCCTGTGTCCCTCCGCAGATATGTCGCGGCGAGTTGTGCGACAGAGCAAGTTCCGCCACGTGTTCGGCCAGGCTGTGAGGAACGACCAGTGCTACGATGACATCCGCGTGTCCCGGGTCACGTGGGACAGCTCCTTCTGCGCCGTCAACCCCAAGTTCGTTGCCATCATCATCGAAGCGAGCGGAGGAGGAGCCTTTCTTGTCCTTCCTTTACACAAGGTGAGGGACTCGTGGACTTGTTCCAAAATGACACTGCTGCGGGTACAATCTGATACAAGATGTGGCTCAGATCGTTTTCACCTTTGTATTAACTATTGAAAGTGGAAGAAAATGTCAAATTTGTCTAGCAATATTGCATTAATTAAAGATTAAATCCCAAAGCTGTGAATCACACCCAGAGGCAAACGATTTGTAAAAAAGTGTCATGAATTCAGAAGACGTGAATCAATTCTGCAGGTCTGTTTTTCTGTGCAGCTCTGCTCCTGCTGGTCTCTGAGGCTTATATGGGGAGTAAAAGTAACGGATAAATGATGTTTAAATCTGTCTGATTGTACAAGCATTATTTTTTATCACATTACATTTACTTTACTGAGTCTGAAATCATGATACTGACAGAAAACATGAGTCAGTCCACTGCAATCACTCTGCTAAAGTCCCTGTTTGATGTCATTTCTTTCTAGAAAGTTAAAAACATGAGTGAGTTTGGTGACAGTATTTTCTCCTCAGACTAATTTGACCTACTGTGGTTTGTGGCTTTATATCTGTAACAGATGTCGGTTGTTGCTCTGTTTCATCCTCGTGTCTCTTAGACTGGTCGTATAGACAAGGTGTACCCAACAGTCTGTGGACACACGGGCCCGGTCTTGGACATCGAGTGGTGTCCTCATAATGATCAAGTCATCGCTAGCGGCTCGGAGGACTGCACAGTCATGGTAAGAGGTTTTTCAGTGTGGCTGTAGGCATAAATGAAACTCGATTTTCATCACCCGCCACCATAATAGTCTTTCTCAGTAGTTTCTAAAGAATGTTTTTCTGTCGTAGGTCTGGCAGATACCCGAGAACGGACTGGAAACGGCCCTGTCAGAGCCTGTGGTTGTGTTAGAGGGCCACTCCAAAAGGGTCGGCATTGTGTCCTGGCATCCGACTGCTCGCAATGTTCTCCTCAGTGCAGGTACCTATTCTAACCCCCTGTCTACATCTCAGTCCCTGAGGGGATAATTCTGCTTCACCAGCCTACAGTGTGTTTACTGCACACCTCTGAACTCAAAATAGGACCAATTATATTGTATGATTGCCTTCGGTTGCATCGTTTCGTTCTCTGAAAATAAAACCCCAGTCAGAGAGGAGGGGGCTGCACTCAGACCGTGCGTGTCCATTTTCAGGGTGCGACAACCAGATTGTCATCTGGAATGTGGGGACGGGCGAGGCCATGATCAACCTGGAAGACATGCATCCTGACGTTATCTTTAGTGTCAGCTGGAGTCGCAACGGCAGCCTGCTGTGCACTGCCTGCAAGGACAAAAAGGTCCGTGTCATCGACCCTCGTAAAAAGAAGATTGTGAGGGTAAGTAAAAGCTGTAATGGGTTTTGATTAAAGCGCCTCGCAGGTGCTGTTAGTTCTCTCATAACTACGATGCAAGACGTCAATAAAGCATTTCTGACAAGTTTGTTTCTGTTTTTAGGAGAAGGACAAAGCCCACGAGGGAGCTCGACCGATGAGGGCGATCTTTTTAGCAGATGGAAATATTTTCACCACTGGGTTCAGCCGCATGAGCGAGCGCCAGCTAGCCCTGTGGAAATCTGTATGTCACTCCTATTAGTCTTGTTCAGCATTTTACACACTGAAAAACACACTGACTGAGGTCTAGGACTAACTAAAGACTAACTACATTCTCTGCAAAAACTACAGCATGAATACTGAGTGGGGAATGACTCCTGAAATTACTGAGTTGGGAAGGATAAAAGAAGCAGAACATCTAAAATTAGCAAAATGCTTGTTTAAAAAACAATTGTAGCATAAGACGATGGAAATAGAGAAAGCATGCTGAAGCAGATTCCAAAGAGAACAGTGTTTTTAAAGGACTTGAAAAGATTTCTGTTTTTATTTGTAGGGAAATGATTTGAAAATTAAGGTAAATAGTTAAAAAGTTCCAAAAACCAAAAGTCATAGCACTGATCGCTCGAATGAGCTGACCGTTTTGATATGTGAATGGCTAAAGCAGAAGTGTTTAGACAAGATCTGACATGATTCAGCAGGAAAAACAACCACATACAGCTCTAACCATGAACCACCAGAAAACCTGTGTTTAAACCTTTATCTAAATTAAATTTTGTTGTTAATGTTTGGTTGCTCCTTCCACCTGGGATTTCCCCGATAATTATAAATTTAACATCACCACGCTGTTGTGAGTTGTTGGAAATTCCCCTGTAGACAAAGTCTGCAGAGATGCAGACATGTGGAAAGTATGAATGAACATCTCAGAATGCTGAAGAGAGCTTTCAGGATTAAACAGCGAGCCTTAAAAGACCCAATGAAAACTTGATATTTGAACAGGTCTGCTGTTATTTATTTGCGTCTGTTTTTTCTCCTCGTGTCCAGGAGGGGGCGATAAAAACACAAAGTTAGAATTACTCAGAGGAGTCATCGTTTTAAATTTCATGCACATAACCTGTAGTGTGTATTTTGGTTTCTGCAGGATAACATGGATGAGCCGATATGTGTTCAAGAGATGGACACCAGTAATGGGGTTCTGCTGCCCTTTTATGACCCTGACACCAACATAGTCTACCTGTGTGGAAAGGTAAACTTGTAAAAGGACTTCACACGCACATTAAACCATTTTTTTGTTTTCAAATATTAGATTAAAAACTTAAAGCATGTTTTCAGGGTGACAGCAGCATTCGGTACTTTGAGATCACTGAAGAGGCCCCGTTCGTTCACTACCTCAACACCTTCTCCACTAAGGAACCCCAGAGAGGAATGGGTTACATGCCCAAGAGAGGTCTGGATGTCAACAAATGTGAAATTGCAAGGTACTTCTGAATAATAATTAGTTACATTTTTTTCCCAGGTTTTCAGTAACCTGTCTGGATTGCTTCCTTTCAGAGTTTGAAGAAAGAAAAATCATGAAATATTACATCAGGTTTTTTTGTTTGTTTGCTTTTTCTTAACAAGAGTTACCGTAAGCTAAAAAGCAGAAGCAGTGAGTCATAAATAGATTATGTAACTTGTAGAAAAGCAGTAACCAATAGAGAAATAAAGTAACCAAAAGTAATGATTTTTGATTTGACCTCATCTGTTTTTCCTGTCACCGTTTTGATCATCTCTTTACAACTTCTTCCAGTTAGTTAGTCTAGCATGTCACATTTTCTAGAGACGTTCACATTTACTTACTTTTGACCATAACTGCATGTCATACGAACAAAAAAAGAACAGTTCAAACTAATTTAAATATACTAATAAATCCATTTCCACAGTAGCTGTGCGTAAAATTCTGATCAACGCGTTCAGTCATTTATTGCCCAAGTTGATCTATATTTAAACATTTTGTTTAAAGTTACACTCCGTTTATTTAGGTAAATTTGTCTTTCTGATGGATAAGCAGTAAGTTGCAGGTTGAATAAATAATTTAATTGACTTCCATAATAATCATTTTTATCGTCTCTGCAGGTTTTACAAATTACATGAGAGAAAATGTGAACCGATTATTATGACAGTCCCACGTAAGGTAAGTCTGTTGGAGCAGCGTTACGGCCGTGTTCCTGTATTCCCGCCTCATCGGTTCCCTGTCTCTCCATTTCCTCGGGACGTTTCTTCCCTCCACACGTGACCAGTCGGACCTGTTCCAGGACGACCTGTACCCAGACACGGCCGGCCCCGACCCCGCCCTGGAGGCAGAGGAGTGGTTCGCCGGGAAGAACGGAGGCCCCATCCTGATCTCGCTCAAAGATGGCTACGTCTCCACAAAGAACCGGGACCTGAAGGTGGTCAAGAAGAACATCCTGGAGAGCAAGCCGACACCAAAAGCAGAAAGCGTCCCCATCATCCAGAAGCGTGCTCCTCCACAGTCCTCAGTAGTGAGTGTTTTTTCAAGGAAAACACTTTTTTTCCTGATATTTTCTTTGTTTACACTTTTTATTTGGGGCTAAAAAAGATAGGCTTCAGCACATACTTTTTATTTTTTTGGCGCAGCTGCAGCAACACAGGGAAAATATTACCAAATCCACAACTTTGTGTCCCGTTTGTTCATTTTCTCCACTGCTCAGATTAGCAGCAGTTTGTTTTTTTAGTCCATGCCACTATTTGTCGTCTCAAAATCTTTTTCGGTGAATTTTTTTTGTTTGTTTTGCCAGAAAATGGAAGACAAACTGGAAGAGGTGCTCCGAGAGTTTAAGTCACTCAGGGACCGTGTCATCCTTCAGGACCGTCGGATCGCCAGACTGGAAGAGCAGGTTGCCAAGATGTGAGACGGAGCGCCTCTGTTGTGAGCGAACTGACCAAATTCTCAAGATTGGGTGAGCTTGGCGGCGTCCCTGTGACGAGACCGAGCCCACGTTCCAAGATGAACTTTATCCTTGCTCATCAGCCCTCCTGTTTCACTTTCTGCCCTGAAACACACATACATAAACACAACATATACACACACAGGAGAAAGGAAAACTCTCAGAGCTTGTGTACACATGGGAAGAAAAGACATTTCAGGACATAACTCTTTTTATTTTTAAGTTGTGGTAAAAACATTCTTATGTGAAGTTTATACTTAAGACTCGAAACTGTAGCATCAGTATTTCCATCGTTCTTATTGTGTTGCCAAATATGGATCGTGTGCCGTTTTAAGCACTACTTTACATTTGTTCCCCCCTCCACTCTGTTGAACATTCCAATCACAACTTGGTAGAAAAATATTAGTCAAGCTGGATTTTTTAATTATTATTTTTAACAGTAGCTGTTGAATTGGTTTCTTCCCACCAGTTTGCTCATCGGTCAGAATGTGGAAGATGGCCTCCTCAGACATTTTGTACCGGGCCTAAAATGGACCAGTTTGGATTTAATTTACCATAAATCTGGGTGGGAGGGTTACATCTCTCTGGCGTAAATGTTGTGAAAAATGTAGTGGTGCCTCTTGCCTCTTTATTTCAGAGTCAAACTAAAGTTATCCCCTCCGGTGCATATTGGTGTTGGGAAGGGACCACTCTCAGCTTGTGTTCTACTGAACCCATGACAAACAGTTCTGTGCACATAATAAAGATTTTACACATGAAAATATGTTTTCTTCTTTTTTTGTTTTATTGGCTTTGTGTGTGCGAGGACATTTTTGACACTGTACTATACTTGTGTGGACATTTTGCCTATTGTCCACACAAGGGAAAATGCAATCTGTGGGT
>JAVKLF010000033.1:13087028-13104793 GCA_034783495.1 Millerichthys robustus
TAAATTACGTTTGGTTCTAATGTTTGTCAAATTCAGTAAATTTATTCCACACCAGAAAACATTAAAAGCTGTAAAAATTAGGTGGGTAAACTGATTTCTAAAGTGTCCGATTTGACAGAAGAAAATTGGACGCTAAGATAGACATGGAGGGGTAATGATAAACGTTGACATGTTTTATTCTGAAACCTTATTTCGGTGGCGTTAGCTTCCGGTGACGTAACTACCCTTACGTTTCGTAACTACGTTTTGTGTACGGTAGCGTCATGGCTAGTTAGCTTCAAGATGACGAATATCTCACTATTCTAACCTTGTAACTATATAAAACATTGGTTAGGTATTTTGAGACGTTTTTATAATTGAATATTGGTGATTTGGTTTTATTTGTCAGGTAACTTTATAGGTGTAGGCTCGCTTGTTTTCTTTTGGATAAGAAGCTAACAACAGCCTCCACAATCATGGAGTGTAGCGGCAGCGTGAGGAAAGCGTTGTCCGGGACTCTCGTACCTTCAGCGGTCACAACGGTGGCTCTCCGTCAGCCCGAGGACACGGACAAGGATAAAGAAAAGTTAAAGAGAAAGATCCTTGATGAAGAGGAGTACATTGAGGTAAGATGCTTGACACAAAATGTTACACACGTAACCTCAAATAAATATCACGTATTGTTTCACTAACCCAAACAATCTTTAAGCTTATTTTTCTACTCTAGCTCCCTAATCTTACTAAACACTCTTTTGTACACTTGACTTATTTTGGCAGAGTTTGGAGAAAATCATCCAAAGGGACTTTTTTCCAGATGTTACCAAATTGCAAGCGCAGAAGGACTACCTTGAAGCAGAGGAAAGTGGAGACCTTGAAAGAATGAGGGAGATATCGATCCGATATGGATCATCTTTGGCCAAATCTACCCCACAAACCTCTGCACCTTGTGAGTAGAAAGTTCATTTGTAAGAAACGCAGTGTGTCCGTTTGTATACCGTATTTGTTGAAAACATAAAAACGATTTTGTTTGTTTCTGTCGTTAAAAGATTTATTGAAGTTTTTATGAATGTTCTTTTTTGCCTCTTTGTTTGTAAGATGTGACTCCTGCCAGCTTTGAGACACCAGTTGGTCGATCGGGATCTCCCTCTTCCACGTACTGCAGTAAAAGTTCAGAGCTTGGTATGTTACAATAAAATAATTTCCTTTACTTTTTCTTTGCTGAATTATAAACGAACATGTTGAATATTTATTTCTTCTTATTTTTACAAATGCTTTCCCCATAGATAAAAAAGAGAACGACACAGAAGAGAAAACTTTGCCCTGTTTGGATCGTTTCCTTGCTAAAAATACCAGCGAGGATAATGCGTCATTTGAGCAGATCATGGATCTGGCAGAAGATAAGGAGAAACTGAGGCACGCGTGGTTATATGAAGCAGAAGCTGAATTCAAACAGGTTGTTCATTTATGGCAATTTTGACCCAACAAAATTCTTGGGAACAGTGTTCAATGCTTCAAGATATATATTTTTTAACTTATTGGTTAAAAGAAGTGGGTGGGGGTGGGGGTGGGGGTGGATGTGTTTTCTGCAAACTGTTGTCAGAACGTGTGGTGTTCTCTAAGTGTATTATCTGATTTTTATTAGATAACCAAAAAGGAAATTGTAATACGGTAATTTCTGTGAACTGACATAAAAAAATGTGAAATTTGTTTGACAAACCTTTGGTGGCTGTAATTTGAGCATGCGCCATCAATCAAAGGATTCTGCAGTGTGTCACTGGGAGGGTGTATGAAACATCCCATATAAATGTGAAGGAAAAACTGCCAAAGTTGGATTGTCGTTGTGCAAATATAGCTTTTGACACTGAGATCAGTATTCAAATTCCTTCTGAATTTGTTTTTAGCGCCATGAAGAGAATCTCGCCTTACCGTCAGCAGAGAAAGCTGCTCTTGAATGTGTCAAAGCTGGACTGGAGACATGGGAGTACAAAGCAAAGAACGCCTTGATGTATTATCCAGAAGGTGCGGAGATTTAACACAGATAGTTGTTTTCCTGATGACTTTGTAGTAAAGCTCAAAATTCACTAAACTCAGCTATGAGAAAGAATTGTGTTATTTGTATATTTTTCTAGGCGTTAAAGACGATGATGCTGTATTTAAGAAGCCAAGAGAGGTAATTCACAGAAACACTCGATTTGTTGGAGATCCATTCAGCAAAGCTCTCAACAAAAGCCAGATTCAGCAAGCCGCAGCCCTCAATGCACAGGTATGTTAAGCTCACTCGTTTGCTGGAAGATATTTGCTTGAATGACGTTGCTTATGCAACATATTTTGTTTGCAGTTTAAACAGGGCAAAGTGGGCCCTGATGGGAAAGAGCTCATACCACACGACTCTCCAAAAGTTAACGGATACGGTTATGAAAGGACTCCTTCCCCAGCACCAGGTGGGTCTTTAAATTGATCTCAGATCTGAGCTGTAATATAAATCTGAGCAACTTCATCGACTAAATGTCTTGCCAGCCTTTTTTGTTCATTTAAGATTTTGCTTGCGAATATGAATAACTGATGGGTTTTTCATGCCTTGGGAAGACTTTCATAGCTTAAATCCCTGTTACTAATCAGCCACTGTGTTAAACTGCTTGTCCTTTGATAGACAACAAGATTCAGGCCCTCTTGATGTTCATGTCATTGCTTCATTTGGAGTATTCTAAAAAAAAATTCCATCTCACTCAGGTGTTGCTGAGTCACCTCTGATGACCTGGGGTGAGATTGAGAGCACCCCTTTTCGTCTGGATGGATCAGACACTCCGTATGTTGAGAGGAACCACGGTCCGTCATTCAAGGTGGTAACTGTTCAGTGATGTTCAGTGATGCTAAATGTTTAGGTTGTAAAATGTTGACAGTATTTGTTGTTTTTAAAAGATACCGGAGCCAGGAAGACGAGAACGGTTGGGCTTGAAGATGGCTAACGAAGCTGCCGCTAAAAACCGTGCAAAAAAACAGGAAGCATTGAGAAAGGTTACAGAAAACCTCGCAAGGTAATACCTCTATTGTCTCTTAATTGGATCTTAGATCAGTTACATTTGTTTCCTGTTGGTGCATTAAAGCTAGGCTTGGTAATGCTGGAGAGCTAGCAAGATTTGAAAGTAGCACAGTCTCCTCTCAGCTCAACACCTCCTTCCCCTCCCATCAACGTTTCGTTCAAAGTCACGCCCCCACCTCGAACTTAAACACACATCTGACCAGAACTCAGTGGAGCAGAGGTGAGCCAACGTGACATATTTCATGAAAATATCAAATCCCCGTGAAGCAAAACAAATAATTACCCGTCCAACAGAAAAACGGCAACCTCGGCATCGCTTTTCAAGCCCTTCTGAAGCTTAAATTGTCTCCACCGCTCAAAGGCTTCACCGATGGAGGGGTGTTCTGAATAATTCCGGCATCAGTAAAATGTGATGAATGTGCACTGGGAGGAAGAGGGACGGGGCGGAGTGCGTAGGCAGGACGAGACCTGAAGGCATCTGACTTGCCTGTCATTCTGAATACATAATGTGTTGACTACTCTCAGGGTGGAAGGGTCATTTCACCCAGTATAACAAAAAGTATTTTTGAACAGGATTACTAACCCTAGCTTTAATGCAGAAAAGGCCACCCTGAGCTAATGGGGGATTTAATTTCTTTGTTGCAGTCTCACACCAAAAGGTCTAAGCCCGGCCCTCACCCCAGCCCTCCAGCGGCTTGTGAATCGGACATCTAGCAAATACACTGACAAAGCACTGCGGGCAAGTTACACCCCATCACCCTCACACAGAGTCACTCCCTGCAAGACTCCCTTCAACGGACCGGCCACTCCTTCAGGAACACCGACGCCAAACAAAACCAAGACCCCGAGCGCTCAGGACCTTACATCGCTCACAGACAATCTGCTGCAGCTTCCCAAGAGACGGAAGGCCTCTGACTTTTTCTAAAAAAATAACCACTCTGCTCAGATTGTAAAGAAAAAGACTTGTTATAATGTGGGAGAACCTGATTGTAACTTTCCAGTATCATCTTTCAAAATAAGAGCAGATCTATGTTGTAAATTGTGATTAAAAATGTGTACAGTTTTTTGTTGCATTTTATTAAGTTTTACTGATAAATATATATTTGCCTCCATTCTCTTAGATTAATAGATTTTAGTAAAATTGTTTGATTTCTGAAAATAATTGGAACAACCGAGATAATGGGACCAAGCTCCACACACCCATGTCTGTCTTTAGAATAAATACATTACATGATGACACATTTTAAAAAAAAAGTTAGAATTCAAGGAAAAAGAAAATACAATGTCTCCTCTCCATTAACCTCGCCATTACTGCAAATGATTGTTTCTTATGGTGAGCATTTTTTGTTTTGCAATCACTCTATAGAAATTGAGCAGAATTATGAAAAACACAACTACTTTAATTTATTATCAAATGACATTTATGGTTTCCTGAAATACCTCAACATACCTTCAGTCTGTTTTCTAAAACATTACCAGTGGTAGCCCTGTTTAACTGGTTTCCCAGGGACCATATCAGGCCCACAACTGAGCTCATTTAAAATAAAATAGCATTTTAAATACAAAAAAATCTAGTTGTTGACTTTGAATAACTGGCCCCCTGGTGTTTAGTTAAATTACCAGGTCTACAGAATAATAAACAAAATATAAGCTTAATATTTAATTTGTTTCATTGATAAAGTGGAACTAAGATGCACGAGTTAATAATATATTTCTGCTAAATAATGATACATGAGGGCTTGTTTACTTCGTATAATTTTTATCGTAAAGTTTAAAAAACAGATTTATCCACCCTGTGTGTCCTGAGCTCAGTGTACTGTATTTGGGTCATTGTATTGTAGAGGTGACAGAATCGTGTCCAATTCCCTGGCCTCAGCTGCTCCGTGTCCTGATTCACTTTTTTTAGCAGTTAAAAGTGACTTTTTTTTCTTGAGGCTCCACCCGATCCGCGCGCGCACACACTGTTTATAAACCGAGCTTAACTCCGCCCCGGCGGCACCTCCAGCTGATGTCCTGCTTGGTGCGCTGCATGTTTGGGATTGTTGTGAAGGGGCGTCCGCGGCCATCTTGAATAAACGCCGCTCGGCAGCCACTAGGCACCAACGGACGACGGCTAGCTAACGTTAGCATCTCAACCAGATTAACTTCAGCCACTGTCGCTGGCCACTGCGACTATGCGTTATTTACGTCGTTATATTTGGTTAGTCGACGCCACGAGTGCGTAAAAATGGGTAGAAATTGCGTTAAGTGTTGGCCGTAATAATTTAGGAGAGGGCGGAGGCGTTGCAGATCCACGGGTATATTTTTAATTTTCTGAATAGAGGAGTTACTATGAATGGAGGATAAATGTTGCCAAAGGCTGACAGCAGCAGTTTCGTTCTTTTCTCTCTTCTCTTCGTTCTCACGCTGACGGACCCACCACGGACAGGTAAGATGTTGTTTTTAAAATTTTATTTTGTTTTCTTCCTGGCCTGTGACCATTTATTCCCGTGGGCTCAAAGTGGGACGAACATATTGTAGCTGGAAGCAAAGGGCTGCAGGTCAGGCGCGGAGGCCTTTCGGGCAAGCCGGGGACTCGAGTAGCTCCAGTAAACCGCGTTCCTGCTACTCTTGACCGCCTTTGTCGTGTGCGCTTTTCAGATGTATTTTCTTTAAAAAGTGGGCCAGAAAAGCAGACAGACTGTAACATTTATCATAGAATAAATACTTCAAAATGATTACATTTGGAACAAAGGCCCAAACGCACAACCCATACTTGTTTATTAAGCTAACTTTGGCCTGTTTATTTATTTGTATTGGGGAGTTATAGCATGAGGACAAGTAAAGCATGCACATTTTCATTTCTTAAAACGCAAAGGTCTTATTCTCTGGTTCTTTAGTGCTGAAGGTGCAACGTTAAATGCACGACCTCCTACATCACCAAACCTGATTCATACTGAGCGTCACCAGTAAAACTTTTAAACTGGCTCAATTAAAGATAATTGTATGTCATAATACTTAGTTTTTGCTCCATGGAAAAAAAAAACTAGATATGTAACGCCTACTAAAGAAGATATAAGCTTAAGAAAACACAAAGTAACATGCATGTAGTATGCTTTTGTTCCATACTTGCTCAATAAAACATCTATTTGCTGGAATAAAACTATTTTCTCTGTTTAGATATGTCCCATGCACAGAACAAAACTAGTGTACGGTCATTAATGACTTGTATTTGTGCTTTGAATGAAAGCCTTTTGGTATTGGTTTTAAGCCGCAGGAGAACAAACGCATCTTGTAGTTTCCTCTAGGACTGGTCTTGTGATCCTGCCAATTTTGTGGATTAGAGAAACTGTTATCAGTTCAGCTCATGGATAAACTCATTATTGTTCCTCTCTAACCAGAGAGCGGACCTCTTCCCGAGACAACTAAAAATAACTAAATAAATATACTAAAACGCTTTGTTTTGTTGATGAATGGTTTTTGGCAGCTACTCATCCCTAGTTGGAGATATGTTTGCAGCCAGCTTCAGTGTGTCATCAATTTTAATTTTTAAAAATGAACAAAAATGTGAGTCAGTGCTACACTTGTTTGCTCACTCACACTATACAAACAATGTTAAAAGTGAAGGTCAACTTTTGCACAGATTGGACTTCATCTGGCTCATGTTTTTGAGTTCTCAGTTAGTTGTTTGGATCATGACATTCTGCTCTGTCTGTGTATAGAGGCTTGTTTTTACTTTTTTTATTAATTCGTCTGACAGGGACCTCAACACTCTTTTTGTGTCACGTTTTCTAGGGAGTTTAACTGCATATAGGCCTTTTCTTATTTTAAAAGACTTATGTTTGTCTGCATTCCCTACTTTTGAGCAGAGGAGATTTTATTAAAATCAACAGTCAACGGGGTCACATATGACATACGTAAAAGCAGACAAGATTTGGTCAAATACTTGTGACAAAACTCTCAGGAGGTTCTGTGGTTATTCCCATGACATGAAGTGGATTAAAAAAAAAATTGTATTAAGCTGTAACTGATCAGAATACTCTCAGTCTTAAAATAAACTAGTTTATTGAAGGTTTTTGGATGAGGTTAACAAGGTTCATCATGGCAAATATTGCTAACATATTACAGCAAAATGCACAGAACCTGTTTGATTTCTTTTACCTCACTCTGTTCACTCAAATCTGCGTACTATAAAGGTCCTCTGATATACCTGTGAAACTATCGTGTCATGATGAACAAATGTGGTTGTATGCTGCGGTGGTGCTACTTCCCATTTTTAGTGTTAAATATGTCACATTAGAAGTGAAACTGAAGATTTTCAGGAAAAGGGAAAAAACAGATTAACTTCTTGTTAGTCTCTTCAAATACCACAAGTAGCATGCAATAAAGACATTTTTTTTTATTCTGGTAGTTGAACAAAACAGACAGCAGCTCTTTCAAAAACATAGCTTGGAGAATAATAATGAGTTTTAAATGTGAGGTGGCACAAAAAGAAAACGATTGGCTGTACCCACTCACTGCTTTTAACAGCAAACCTCAGCGATGAATCATCACAGGCAGGAGACAGTGCCGCATCTGCACAAGGTCGCTTTGCTGTGCCGTTCTGCTGAACCGAGCTGGGCTGTCCTCATGGGCCTTTATTGTATTTTCCTCCCGGTTATATAAGAGATACAAAGGCGCACTTTTAGTGTGGTAAACTATGTAGGTGCATTCAAAACTTCAAGTCTTGTGGGAAAAATAAGTCCTGTCTGTTTTGATATTTTGTTCAACCACGAGATGTCAAGTTTAGTTTTATTTTACTTAGCGCTTCCACTGGAAAACCATATTTGCATTTTAAGCTAAGCTTTTGAGTCTCCACCTATATTCAGATTAAAGGTGAAATATTTGAAAGGAATATAAAAAGATTAACCTCTTTCTCAAAGCCTCCAGTAAAAATACCATTTCCCTATTGGTGCAATGCTGGTTAAACACGATGAAAGATGTAGTGTAAATAAATGAACATCTAATACATGCAGTAAAATATGTCTGACTAACTTGGTCGAACAAAGTGAGAAAAATTAGCTCAAATTACTTTTAACTACATGAAATTAAAGTTACATGTTCATTATGTGGATGGCACGGTGGTTCAGTTGGTAGAGCTGATGCCTCCCAGCAAGAAGGTTGCCGGATCATATCCCGGCCGGGGACATTTCTGGGTAGAGTTTGCATGTTCTCTCTGTGCTTGTGTGGGTTTCCTCCGGGTACTCCGGTTTCCGCCCACAGACCAAAAACATGACTGTTGGGATAATTGGTAACTCTAAATTGTCCCTCGGTGTGAGTGAGAGAGTGAGTGGTTATTTGTCTCGTATGTCTCTACGTGTCCCTGTGATGGACTTGCGACCTGTCCAGGGTGTACCCCGCCCCTCACACTGTGATTGCTGGATATGGACACCAGTGACCCCCGTGACCCTTAAAAAGGAAGAAGCGGGTAACAGATAATGGATGGATGGATGTTCATTATGTTAAAATAAATGTTCAGATTCTAACAAAGCATTGTGGTGATACTTCAATTTGAAGCTGCTATTAATCCAAACTAATTGTATCTGGCGATACCAAACTGTGCCTTCAGTCAGTCATATCCGATAACCTTAAGATGCCACCATCTGAAAAACATCTGCTTCTGTGCAGTTAGCAGAAATGTGCAGAATTCATGAATAATGATAATCATGATTCAAATGGAGATCAGATGTGTCAGAAATGCCAACTGGGCATTTATTTTGTGCTTCTGGGACAAGAATGTGTAGCAACTGAAAAGAGTCGGATAAATTATTAATATTGAACATTTCTTTATTTGTCTTTTTGCTGAACAATTTTCATGCATTTCAATTCAGTAAAGTGAATTGAATTGGTGATTGTTCATTGTTTTGCTCATCCAAAGTCTATAAGCGCAGCATTTTTGTTATCGTCCTTACAGCTATTCTCTATAAATTTAAACATTTCTTATTAATAGTTCTCAGTAATATATTTTAAATCCCTGTCTGTCATCTATCATTCAGTTATAAAACATTCGGTCCCTGGAGGCCGACACAGGCCTGTAATGCATCTCAGTCCACTTAGCCTTACAAAGACTGAATGAAACCCACCGAGGCGTTTAAAACACTTTAAGTGGAGGGATCTAGTCAGATTTCAGAGTTGTTGATTTTGTTTTGTGCTTATTTTTAGTTAACAAATAATTGACATTTTTAAATATAGGTTTCATATTCACATAATTAAACTTATTTCACTATTTTCTAATAATTCTTTATTTTACCTTTTTATTCACTAAGAACCCATCTACAGCATTTGTTATAACTCATTTGTTATAACTATTCAATAATTACAGCTGAGCAGTTTTTATCTTGCCTGTGTTGTCCTTGTCCCTAATAACTAACAAATAAAGATGGTGAAACTAAACTCCATTCCTTAGGTAATTATTAAGCCATGTGCCCTTTGCTGAATTAGTTTTGAATCAGTTTGTTCACACAAAACTAACACTCGAAACAAGTATTTTTTGGTTTTGTGTGTTATGATGGTTTGTTCACAGGTGAAACAAAAAGCAAAGCCTTGAAACAGCCCAGAGGTTTTCTAGTGTGAGTAGGCGATCCATCTTTGTTTTTAGGAACACACAAACATCGCCAACTAACATCACCAACAAAAACCAGAAAGCTACTGACCGTAAGACACGACCTGACATTAGTTTAGGATTTTTTTTTGGTAAACTTAAACCTCCTTTACAAATAGGATAGTCACTCTTTTGTTTTTATTTGTTTCAGGTCCGAGGCTAGCTCTGGCAAGATTATTGTCAGGTAAGAAAGTAGTTTTTTTATGTTTAGTGTAGTTATTTTACTTTTTTTGTTGGAATAAACTAACCACTCAAACATCTCTAGTTAAAGCAACCAGTACCTGGTATCTCATGAGGTTGACATAATAAAGAGATTTCTCAGTATAGAAGCCATTTCCTAAAAATCTGACTCTTGTGTTCCATTTGGTTTTAAAAAATTAAGTTCTTAAAAGTACCCTAAAATCCAAACAAAGTGTCCATTTCATTGTAAAAATGAGAAGTTCTGGTTTATTATGTTCTGCTTACTAATGGGTTGCTTTCACATGACATCACAATGTAGCACTGCAAAATGAAGGTGGAAGGCAGGAAGTGAAGTAGTGTAGGATCTGCCGTCTCAAAAATTGCTCATGTTTTGTGTAGTTTAAGGCTGATCTAATCGTTCTAACATAAAAGGAGTATTATCGAGCACCAAAGATTGTCATAGACAAGGTGAAAGATATATAGAAAGCTCACAGAACGGTGCTGTAATAAGTGGATTTTAAATTTACGTCTGCGGTCAAGAGAAGCAGTCTACTAATGCCTGCGTCTGCAGCAAACACTTCATCTGATATGTTAGCTGGCTAACTTGTTTTTTGTTGCTTTAAATAGCATTAGATTGTTGTAAAATGCTCAATTACTTAGCAGTGATTAAATTACCGGTAGTCTAATATGGACATCCATCTGACCGTTTTAGGCTGCCCTGTCTCTGAAGGACCAGGTTGGGATATGGACAGCCTCGACTGTCTGCAATCTTTAGGTTCTGTCAAAAACACATTTATCTTCATGAGATACGGGTCACGTCTGACATTTTTGTTAACCAATTGGTGGTATCTTTGTCTTGAACATGGATATAAATCTGTGCAATACTGACTCTCTACAACGGTTTCCTCCATAGACATTTTACTTCTTGCCCTCTGTTTGAAATTGCACTACCTTCACATGTCATCAAAACCAAATGACAGAAAACCCAGCTATAGGTCTGGGTTGTTTTTCTTTAAGTCTTGGGAAACGTTCAGTTAGCTTTGTGTATCAAATATAGCATGCTACAAATGAGCAAGCATCCAGGGGTCATATATGAACCCCATGGCTACCTTTTTTTTTCTTTTTTTTGCCCAGATGTCTCCAAAACTCCTAACTTGATGACGAGTTTCCAGAAGAGGTGCTGTTTTAGCTTCAGCTGCCTGATCTTGTGGAGAAATGATAAATTACTTTTCTTGAACAGATCAACAAAACAGTTGCTTGAAGACAAGATTAGACTCATCTCCAGATTTGTGACAGACTAAACGTTCTCTGTGGTTTATTTGCATCTGTAGCAGAAATCGGAAGCAACCGCTGACTGAATAAGTTTAGATTTGTTAACTTTTTCTTCTTGACTGCTCCAGTTTTTTATGAGTAAGAGGACAGAATGACTAGAAGTGTGTGTCTGTTTGTCAATATGAACAGGGTGGCTTTTGATTCAGTTGGTGCTACTGGGTTTCAGTTTGCACCTATTTGTTTTTTTATGTGTTTAGGTGTCTTGTGCTCCAGATTTCCACTTCATTTAAAGCTCACGTTGATGTAATTTATTCCTTAGTTTTCTCTTGTGCCACGCACTCTTTTGACCGTTGAACTGTCTTGTTGTATTTCAGAGCAGCGCTGCAACCCTGGGCAGTTCGCCTGTCGCAGTGGGAAGATGCAGTGTATCCCCATGTCCTGGCAGTGTGATGGCTGGACAGCATGTGAGGACAAAAGTGACGAGATGGACTGTCCCCGTAAGTACAACACATTTAGTCCCTTTAATGACCACCTTTGTGACAATAACACTGGTACCAAATAGCAAAGAGTGCACAATACTGTGTCAAAAACACTTTTAATCACAGTTGCTTACCAATATTAGCATAGATGCACTGTTAGCATTGTTTATCACTGGAAGTTTATACACAGATCAAACATTTCAAAGTCAATAAAGACAGTTATGTTAGGAACATTTCAGCTGTTATTTATAGATTCTTTAAGTGTTAGCAAATAAATCAAATTAAAAAGATGTGAAAATGCACAACTTTACTATAACATTATTTTAATTTTCTGTGGGAACTTGTTAACGTTAAAGTAGAAAAACTGGACAGGGTGACATTCATAGGTGTGAGCAGGTGAGGTGAGATGTGTGCTGGAGCTGGAACAGGAGGTGCACTCACAGGAAACATACAGATGGAGGGTATGTCAGAACTAACTGTGACTAATGGAAAAAACAGCTATTAAAATAATCATTAGCTGCAGTACTATTATTAATCATACAGAATACATCAATTAGTCCAGCTGATTTAACTTTACTAGTGAATCAACATACAGAAGCACTGCCCTTTAAACAGACAACAGAAGGAGGTTAAATTGTGAGTCTGTGTTTGTTTACAGACTGTTGATCTCCTCAGCGGTGTATAGATGTCTCTGTGCTAAGCCTTTTGACCAAAATCCTTTTGTTTTCCTCTCATATCCATAAGAATTATCCCCAGATCTCTGATGGCCTAATGGGAATTACTGAAAGGATTGAGCACAGCATGTGACCTCCATACACGGGTCTCTGCGCTTGCTTTGAGTTGTAGGCCTACATCAGATTATAGTATTGACTCTATTTTTTCTTCCAAAAAAACACAGATTATTGAACAAGCAGCAGCAGTGACTGATGAAGCTAAAACATTTTCTCTGTTTTCTATTAAAATTGTCAAACTGCTGTTTGACAATTTTAATAGATAACTAACTACATGTTTTATTAAAGTAAAAACAAAGCTTAAACACCCCCCTGCAAATGGCTTTGACTAAACCGATTTAAAAAACAGTATGCAGGAATTTTTGTTTTTAGATAATTTCTGTGTTGAATTATACAGAAAAGTGGAGCAGTCTGTTCCAATAATGCTGGACGAAACTTCATAAACTCCACAGAAAAGCAGTAAATACCCAGTTGTCTGAGGCGCGTTGGAATAGCAAAAACAAGAACAGCTCTGTGAGGTTTGACACGCAGACAGGATATTTACTGTCAGGGGTGCTGGGAAGAAAAACAACTTTCACAACATCAGGAGATCTCGCAGGTGAGGAGACAAAAATGATTTATTCATCCATGTGCCCAACACTGACAGCTCTCTCAATCCTGCAGAGTTGGACGACGTGTTTTAAAAGCATGTTAACTTTTTGAGAGTTTGCACATAAATCAGGTCTAAATATTGGGAGTGCATTATCTGTACTTACTTGCAGCTGTGAAGGAGGAGCTGCTTCGTTTCGGGAATGGATACGACCAGGTAGAAGACGTCATCCGCGTGGCTCAACCCGTGCGCTTCAACAGTAAGCTGCTTTTTTTTTTTTTTTGCCCTCAGCTCATTGTGAATACAGCTTTCCTTCAAACGTGTCCTCTCCCTGTCCTCAGAAAAATGTCCCAGCGGTTGGCACCACTACGAGAAGACAGCCAGCTGCTACAAGGTGTACCTGAGGAATGAGAACTACTGGCAGGCCGTGGACACATGTCAGAAGGTCAACGGCTCTTTGGCTACGTTTGTGACCAACGAGGAGCTGCAGTTCATCCTGAAGATCGAGGTGGATTTTGATGACAATGTCTGTGAGCGCAAAGACCAGTGCACGTGAGTCGACTGTTTGCAGTTTCCCCTTTTTATTTGGTCTTTTCTCTGCAGAAAGCACGTGCTGAAATCCCTCTTCTACTTTTTTATTTACTGAATATAAGAAACTGTAGACAAAAAACAGAAGTGCCAATTTCTTTTTTGCTTTTAGTTTTTATGATATAGACTTAAGTAAATTTAATTTGTTATTATTTGTTACAGGCCCTCTAGTGGTAGAAATTGTTTAAATTGTGTACTGATAAAATAAACACTGAAAGTTTTCTCCTTTCAGGTTTTGGGTGGGCTATCAGTACGTGATCACCAATCAGAGCCGCACTTTACAGGGTCGCTGGGAAGTAGCATACAAAGGTAGTAAAGGAGTGATTTGTTTTAATTTTTTTATTTTGTTAAGTATTCCAGTCATTTTTTATTTCTTTAACTTGAGTGTGTATTCTAAGTTCCATTTTTTGTTTCCTATTAGGGTCCATGCAGGTGTTTCTGCCACCTGAAGGTCTCGCAAAGACTGGGGAGACCTCATCTCAGGACAACGTCTTCTGCGCTCAGCTGCAGCGCTTTCAGCTCAAAAACATGAACGATCGAGGCCTGCACAGCTGGCACACTGAGAACTGCTACAAAAAGTTCCCGTTCCTGTGCAAGAGGAGTACGTGCTCATTTTGTACATGTTTACTGACAGATGTGCCTGCTGTGAACTATTGTTGTTGTTGTTATTATTATTATTATTAGTGAAAATGATTATCAATTTTGATCATTATTCTTTTGTTTTCTTTTCTTTTATATTCACAGGGCAAACCTGTGTGGACATAAAGGACAATGTCGTGAACGAGGGCTATTACTTTACCCCAAAAGGAGATGACCCATGCCTGAGCTGCACGTGTCACGACGGCGAGCCGGAGATGTGTGTGGCGGCGCTGTGCGAGCGACCACAGGGCTGCCAGCACTTTCGAAAAGATCCCAAAGAATGCTGCAAGTTCACCTGCCTGGATCCAGGTACTGCCGAAAAGAGGCACCTCTTCGCCCGTGTCATTGTGTGACTAACATAGGGAACGATGCCATGGTTAATGGTGCAAAATTTATTTATTTTTTCCCCTCACCCTTCAGATGGAAACAGTCTGTTTGACTCCATGGCGAGTGGGATGAGGCTGATCGTCAGCTGCATCTCGTCCTTCCTCATCCTCTCTCTGTTGCTGTTCATGGTGCACAGACTTCGCCAGAGACGTCGTGAACGCATCGAGACGCTGATCGGAGGCAACTGTGAGTATGAGCTGTGTTATATGATCAAACAAACTGCACTCATTTCTAATCAATGCACATGCTTCTCTTTTTTTTCCTGCAATTTCACACCATCACCTGTGTTTATTTTTAATTTTTTGCACAGTGCACCACTTTAACCTCGGAAGACGAGTCCCGGGCTTTGACTACGGCCCGGATGTATTTGGTACCGGTCTCACTCCTCTGCATTTGTCTGATGATGGAGAGGGGGGCGCTTTTCATTTCCAGGAGCCACCTCCTCCATATGCAGCCTACAAGTACCCCGACATCCACCACCCAGACGACCCCCCTCCTCCATACGAGGCTTCCATCAACCCAGACAGCCTCCTCTACGTAGACTTCGGTGAATGCATTTTCTGTTTTGTCCTTGAATTGTTTATTTATCTCGTCAGATGGAGCGTTGAGCTCTAAACACTCCTGCTTTCTGTTGCCACCTCCAGGACACAGCGGGGTCTCTGTGGTGCCGAGCCAGATAAACACCATGGGAGACAGGCTCCAGGCCGACGTTCCCACTGGCTCTGGTCCCGTGCCAGATTCAGTGCCATCCTCTCAAGAGCGGGAGGACTCCATAGATAGCAGCACGCTCCTGGTGGGACCTGACACGCCAACAGATGGCCACGCCCCCTCTTCCATGCAGGCAGACTGCGCCTCCTCCCTCAGCACGGTGGTGTAGGAATGTGAGCGGACTGTCGGGAGCTGCACCAGGAGAGGATGCAGCGAACTCTCCTTTAACACTGACTGCAAGGGGGAGACTTCACGTTTGTACAGACATATCAAGAAGAAGAGCAGATGTGTTGTTTTTGAGGATACTTTTCTTTCTCAAGACACCTGTTTTTCAAAGTGCTGTTTTTTGTAAACACTGGCCTCTATGGGAGCGAAAATGACTGTGACTGTGTACAGAGAGAAAATGCTCCCCAGTCAGGATGAGACTTTTTTTGTGCTGAAAATAAACAAACTTTGACTGGATAAAACAAACCCTGCTGTAAATTCTCCTGGAGTTAAAAACCTGTGTGTTTCTGTCCGCCACGAGGAAACGACAACGATGAACGCAGCTTTTATCACTTCTGCGCTTTTTGTTTGCATCCTACTTTTTAAAGCTATGGGTCTGAATCGACCTGCAGGCTTCAGTAACGTCCTGACCGCCGGCTGCTGCACGTCCCCCGACCCTGATTTCTGTTGGCCCATAAAAAAACCTTCCCCTCAAACCTTTACTGTCCGACACACAAAGCTGTCTTCCAGAATTTCTTGTTCAGATTTGCAGAAGGAAACATTTTAGAGTTCAGATAATGGAGTGTTTGCTGTTTTGGGGTTTTTATGGGGTGACCGCTTTCAGAAGGCTGCGGTGTAACTGATAATTATGAGTTTAATATTGTTCTGTGTCAATAAGTACTGCAGGGTTTAATTTGGGTTATCTGATTGTGAGATAGGCATAGACTGACTTCTGTTTTGATCTCTGAAATGATAGACTTTTCAAGTGAAAGTAAAGTTTCTTGTCTTTAAAATTAAAAGAAATCAATTAGTTTAAACATCTGCCAGATCGTTAATAATCCTTCAAATGAAATATTTGCGGATGTCATCGACAGGACTTTTTTCCTACTGAACTGTTCTGTGTTTTGTACAGTCATGAATTCATTAAATCTTTTTATTTGTGAGACGATAAAATGATCACATTTTGGATGTGTCATCCCGGGTGTTTCCACACACTGACCGGTTCTTTTTGTTGTCGTTAATGTTTTGGCTTTAATTCCTTTTACTCTTTCAAAGATATGTGTTTAAAAGAGAATGAATTGTATATTTAGGAATAGAAAGACGACAATCGTTTGATGGATTTGACGAAGGTTGAGGACGTTTTCAGGCCGGTGAGGCTCCTCCACCAGCATACAAACAAACGCTCATCATCTAACCCGCTTCCCAAAAACAGAAACGGCTGTAAATGTGACTGACTGATTTCTCGTTTGAATGTATTGAATGTAGAATACATTTAGTTTTTTCTTGTCCATCTTTTAAGCTAGTTTATTTTGTTGAATAATTTTTTGTTTACTTTATTTTTGCTTTGACAATCCATTGTGGATTATCAGGACAGGCAGTTTTCATAATCTGTGCATGTGTGATTTATTTTTCTTGTTTCTTTTTGTTTAATGTACCATTTGGTGCATGTTTTTTGGCATGTTTTCCCCCATTTGGATGAAAGATTTTAGCTCGACAGTAGGTTTAAAATCTCTTGCACATGCTTCAGTATCTGTGAGCCGCTCCTGTTTTATTTACTGTAGTTTCTGTGCTCGAAGACAGTTTCAGGGGTGTTTAAAATGTTTTAAATGTAAATCAACTAATGTTACATTTCATTGTCTCTTATTTGATAGCCTTTAAATTAAAAAAAGGGTTAAAAAATAATGTAAGGGAGCCTTTTGTTCTTTCTGTGCTGGGATATACATTTAATCCGTAGTGACATTTAACCAATCCGTGTATTTTTTGTTGTTGAGGGAATTCCTCCTGCTGCTGTGACCAAAGGTCAGGGAAATCCACCCCAACATTGAGCTCAAACATCAAAAGATTTAAATCTTTTTTTTTTTATTTCTTTAAGGAAGCGGTGTATAATGCACCTCAGAGTGACTCATAAGGTCGGAGTGGGGGTGGTGGAGAGAGCGATACCCGGCTGGAGAACGTTGTTGGTGATAAAAGCGGCTTTGTTTCTACGGGTCAAGTAGTGACAGAATCTCTGGCTGGACGGACGAGACGTCAAATCTGACGAGATATTAAAGAGCTCCAAATAAAACATAAAAAACCTGAATCAAACTTAGATTTGGACCAAAAAGAGAACTTTATTTGTTCCTTTTGTTTAAAGCAAATTTGCTTTCTTCACCCGTCCCCAGAACAGAACACCTTATAGCTTTCATTTGCTGTTCAGTACGTTCTCTGGTTCTCCCAGGAGATGAATGGGTCTTGTTATTAGTCAATGAGCATCTCCGCTGGCTGCAGCAGAGAGGGAGGAGTGTGTGTGTGTGTGTGTGTGTGTGTGTGTGTGTGTGTGTGTGTGTGTGTGTGTGTGTGTGTGTGTGTG
>JAVKLF010000033.1:13113962-13133752 GCA_034783495.1 Millerichthys robustus
CTCACCCAGCGTCATCAATAGAAAGAGAAAAATACAGGCAGAGACGATATAGCCGATAAATTAAATGACGTCGATAGGTTTTTTTTTATCGTGCGATTAATTGATTTATCGTTTATCGCGACAGGCCTAGACAGGAGGCGGAGGACGGTGAAGAAGGATTGATGTGTAAATTGCTAAAGTACTGCCTCTTACCTGTCTGATGTTCTGTCCCACATACTCGATCACCATTTCATCAGCAGCAATGGGCTCCATGGCAAAAAGACCCCAGTCGTGGATGTGGGATTTGCAGAATCGGATCTTTTTCTTACGGAACTGTAAGATGGAGAAAAGTCGATAACATTACAAAACAAGAACAAAAACTAGCTTTGTAATGTTTTCTTAAAACTTGTCTCGTCTTCATGATTACTGTTCTTTTTTAAATTACTTTTAAACCAGCTGTTTAAGTCCAACTTTAATTACCTTCAGCTGGTTGAACTTGAGCAGGTCGCTGTCGCAGGCGAAAGACGACAGCAAGCGCCGCTGCTCTGACCGCCGCTCCGAGCCGGCTCTGGTAGAGGCGTGGACCTGTGCGGGAATACTCATACCCTGTGGAGAAGACGGGATTTTCACCCACAACACAAGTCAGTAACCCACCAACACGCCGCCTGTGTTTAACAGACCAAGTAATTCAGGCATCCTGACCCCCACCCACCTGCGTGTCGACCGGTGGCTCCTCCGACTGCAGCCGCGAGCTCTGCAGGTACTTGACTTTGTCCTTCTTGTCAATTTTGTAGTATCCCTCGCTTCGAGCGCAGCCTGTCGTGTGATCCCGAATGCCGTCTTCTTTCCTCTTTTTCTTCACACTGGGAATGTTGGTAGGTGCAGGGACGTCAAGGAAATAGTCTCAAATGCAATATTCAATTTCAAAACAACAGTTCCTTACTTCAACCAGCAGAGGGCACCACTCTTAAACACAAATTTAAATATTTCTGCCTTTTGGTACACCAACTTTGTTTTGGTTGTACTAATGATTTTCCTACTACTTGGAGTGAATAAGTGCATTTTAAACAGTAAGGATATGAGGATGGTTGACCCAGAGTGTGTCGTTGAGCCAGTCGTTGCCAATGTCCTGCTGCAGCATCTTGTCGTATGTGATCTGCAGCAGTCGTATGTCCTCCTCGTCTATGCCTTCATTCCAGATGTCATACAGGATGGTCATCTCCTCAAACTCGGAGCGCGGGCTGAAGTACGCCCGAGGTGGAGTGGTGACGGGGGACAGGCCGTCCAGGAGCAGTTCTTCCCAGCCTCGCCGCCTTGTCCTCCGAACAGGCTTCAAAACCACCGGCGCCTCCTTTTTATAAGAGATGAAGCCATCAGCATGAGGTAACTGCGTCTGAGGCTCGTCTTCTCCTTCCCGGAAGTCTAGGATTGAGTGTTTGGGCGACTTGACAGACGTCATTTGGATGGATAGATCTCCCAGAAGGGATTCCTGAGGCAGATCTGTGGACTCGGATGAGAGCTCTAAAGACTCATCAGCTGATGAGACAGCTGGAATCTTTTTGGGTCTCCCAGGCTTTTTCTTTGATGAGGTGGTGTCCGATAGCCCAGGAATGTCTGCGGCGAGTTTGGCAGGGAGATCTTCAGGTATGATAGCTGAGTCCTCTGTGGAAGCTGACAGGACTTGGTTAGGCACAGCAGAGACTGGTGGCTCCTTAAAAACTGCTCCTTCCTCAAGGCTCTTCCTGTTCAGCCTGAGCGCTGCAGGGTCAGGGAAGACAGGGGTGAATGTTAAATCTCTTCCTGGGGTACGAGGGACTCCTGCACTAAGGACAGGGGACTGTGAAGGGTAGGAGAAGGGGCTACCAGGAATGTGAGGGGAGCTGAGCAACAGGCTGCTTCCCGTTAAAGGACCATCACTGCCCGGTGTGTTGGGTACAGTGTCGGTGCTCTGAGATTTGCCGAGGCTCCGGGCCCGCTCCAATAGGTCCCTGCCTGGCGTCCGAGGGACGTCCTCATCCGTGGGGAGCCTCGGCCGCTGAGGAAAGTCAAGGAGGGGAGCAGGTGGAGGGTGGAGAAGGGAACGACCTTCTACGGTTGGGTGAGGAGGGAGGGGAAGGTGCATTAAGGAAGTGGAGCCGGATTTGGGGGCAGGTGCATTTGGATGGGCTGGGATTAATCCCGCAGGAGTGCAGGGGACTTCTTGAGACTCTGCTTTACCTTTGATTTTTGCTTCCTGGTCGCTGTCAGGCAGTGCCCCTGTGGGAGTGGGAGGACGGAGGTTTGTTACATACTCCTGAGGTTCAAGTTTGACTATAGTGATGCTGCCATCCGCTCGAACTGTTTCCTCTTTAACTGAAACACACACAACAAATGTATTTGAGTTTTATTAGTTAATGTGTATATTTGTTGTATAAAAACTGGGTGCTGGCTCTCACCTGGAACAGCTCTAGGAGACGGGGGCTTCCGGTCCACCTCCTCAGGACTGTGAGGTCTGTGTTTGGATTTGACACTCCTCTCCTCCCCCTCCTTGTGCTCCTCCATGACTGGTACTGCAGGAGGACTTGGTGGTTTACTGTCAACCTCCTTGTCTGCCTCGTCTGAGGACGAAGAAGACGAAGGGGAGGAGGAGGACGACGAAGAGGTCGCTGCTTCCTTGCCATCCATCTTGTCATAGGCTGCCAACTCTTTTGCTGCCTCGTCTTCCTCCTCGGAGCTTAACTCGTACTCAGAGTCTGAGCTTTCCACCGAGGAGTCTGAGCTCTCCAACGACGAGTCGGAGCTGACCTTGGAGGAAGCCGAGCTCTCGGCTTCTACAAGTAATGAGGAGATTTGAGTGAGAATCGACAGGAAACACCAGGAATCAAAACAATACTGCCTTCAGATATAAAAGTACCGTCATCAGAAGAATCAGACGATGTACTGTCACTGGATGAGTCTTTATCTTCGCCATCCCCTTCCTCGTTGTCGCTCTCCTATGAGACGATCCAATAGATCATTAATAAATAAATAAATAACCATTGTATTTTCTTTACCCATAACCAGGTGTGTTCTTTTACAAGTCTTACCTTGACTGATGACAGCCTGTCTATGTCCTTCTTGTCATCTGGCTCTTCTTCCTCCCTGTCAGACTCTTCCTCCTCCTCGTCCTTCTCTGAGGTGTCCATCTCCTCTTCTCCCTCGCTGTCCAGCTCAAGTGGTCGTGAGTGCCGTCGCTTTGCTGACAAGCTGTCGCCATCCGCTTTAGGGTCGCCCGAGCAGAGCTCCGCAGAATCTCGATCTCGATCTAAGAAATATTACCATAAAAACATGATTTTTTTACCCCAAAAATAATAAAACAAATCCGTTTATAGAGCTAGGTTTGTAATCTCCTCTGAAAGCTACCTTCATCCTCCAGCTCGTCATCCACGGGAGTGGACGGACGCGCTCGTTTATTGTCACACGATGCTGCAGACTCCGGTGGGTCTTTTCTTTTAACCTGGGCACAACATCCAGCGTTTTAGAACCCATAAACATCTAAACCTGGTGCAGACACACTTCTCTTTATTTCAGACAGAAAAAAAATGTTTCTTACCTTAAAGGAACGCAGTCGGATGGCTCCTCGCAAGCCGATTCCCAGACCCATTCCTTCGAAACCGAGCCCCTCGCCCTTATTCCAGTTCTCAAGCAGACTGGAAGTCAACGTCTCCTTTGGTTTTGGTTTTTCTTCTTCCTTTCCTTCAGCACCTTTCACTGGAGTCAAGGATGCCTTGGTAAGAAAAAAAAAATCATTATTTATTGTCTTTATTACAACAAGCCATGAGAGATCATTAAAGATACATTTTTACTGCATACATTAGATATTAAGGTAAACAGTAGATTTTCTGGTTTATAAATAATTTCTAAATTTGTAGTAAATAAATCATCAAAATATAGTGGAAAAACTCCTCAGAACTGTGTGTTTAATCAATGGACCAAAATCATATATAACTTTAAAAAAAAACATATTTTTGACAACTTGTAACAAATAATCAACAGGTATTTTACTGTGACATTATTTAAAGTAATTTCTCAGCAAAGTTGTTGACTTTACAGAAACAAATTGCCACCTTTTTCAGGAATATTTTCATTTACATAGACATCCATCTGAGAGTCTGATCAGATAAATCTCGTCATGATGACAGGTAATGTACTGTTAATTCAAAACTCCAGGCTGTGCATGCAAGCTGGACCACAGCGAGGCAAATCAGCAACAAGTACATAAAAAGGTCAACACCTGCAGAAAGCTTAGCTATAATCCAAATTTAAATGTCTCCTATAGAAGCCTTTTAGTGCTGTAGGATTTTCTTAAATAAGAGGTATTTGACACATACATTTCAGAACCTTAAGGCTTTTAAGGTTAGCTTAATAAGCTTCATCTGTTTTATTAGGTCTAATGAAATGCGTCTCTTACCTTTGCCGAATGTTCCTTCTTTTCCCACCACTCATCGAAAGCCCTAAAAGCCACTACTTCTACCATTTTGCGATTGAGGTCCCTCTTCATGATGGCCTTCAGCTCTTTGACGATGACCAGCAGCACACCGTCCACAGTGGCCTTGTGAGGATCCTCTTTTTTAGAATCATAACCCGGAGGAGGAACAGTGGGGTTGAATGTTGGTATACTGGGATGGTTCCACTCATGCCCAGGTGCTCCTGTGCTACAAGCAGGTGTAGCCTCCATAGAAAGAGGCGTGTAGTGTCCCCCAAACGGCCCAGATGTGCAACCGTCCATGAAATGGGGATACTGATAGGGCCCTCTGGTCTGAGCCATGCGGCTCAGCATCTGCTGCTGCATCTGGAAGGACATAGGAACTGTGCTCCACCGTTCCCATGGCACACAGTTCATCAGACCCATCAGCTGAATCATGCTTGGAGCGTAGGGGCTCATGGGCGCCAGCATGTGTGGATGAACGCCGTGGTGACCGGCCAGATGAGCAGGATGTCCCGACATGGCGGAGTGAGGGGCCAGGTGGTGGTGAGACATAGGGAAGCCAGCATGTAGGGGGTGGTAGCCGGCGGGATGCATGGACATGGTCTGCATGTCAGTGTTTACGATGACGCAATCTCCGCCGGTGATTGGAGCTCCGGGCATCTCGTCCTCAGAAATTTCCATGTCTTCCCCTGACGACTGATGAGCCTGTTTGAAAAGAAACAACTTGTCAAGACTGAACACAGTCTGCATCAGCCCTCTGTATAGATCCCAGCCATCTGAGAAAATGTCATTTATGTAGAAAGTTTCTGAGATCAAGTCAGAAGATCATAAACACCATAAAATGTCTTTATCTGCCCTTTTGTCTTTAACACAACACAAAACAACATTTTCTAAAGATTATGTTGAGTATCAAATGTTCTTTTATAAGCAACTTTGAAAGATCAGTTTAATACATTTTTATGATTATTTCACTCAGTATCAAATTACACTAATCTGCTACCAACACACTCCTTCAAAATAAAAACAACAAAGGCTCTAGACCTAATTTAAGTTTAGTATACTCATTGGCACACTTAAACACAATGGACCTGTGGTTCTGGTCAGCATGCTTCCAAACAGAACATCGTGTTCATAGGACTATAAAAGGTACAGCTGAAACTACAACTGCAACATTTAAACACCAATCACGCCGTTTCTCAATGATCTGACTTCTACTGTAGTTAAACATTACTAAAGGATTTGTGACGAGTGCTGCAGAGATGAAAGTAAACTAACTAAACTTGCTAGGGGAGTGGCCTTGTTACCCAAATGACCTGTTTGCTCTGTTTGCTTTGTGATAACTTGAAATATGAGAACGGAGAGACAATCCTGACAGTCACTCTCAGCTAAAACCAGGAAGTGTGGTGCTGAATGGGGCCAACAGCCAAACTGTGTTTTCCTCTGTGTGTGAACAAGTGCAATGAGAGTTAGAAAGAGGAAACAAGGCACTTTGTTCCCTTATCAGCCGAATGGCTCTTATTTCTCCCTTCAAAACATGGAGTAAAATGTAGAAATGCAACCTAACCTGTCGGATGGTGTCTCTGTAACAAGAAAATACAGTAAAGACAGCAAATTGAGCATCTAAAACTTTGAATTACTAACTTGTAGGCAGCTGCTACCTGCACTTACAAAGTCTTGAACATTTTGATCTAAAGATACACGACTCGACAGCAGTGAACTGAAAGAACCAAGATTTTTAGGCACGAAACACGTGCTGCTGTGAAACCAGAATTTCCTTTGCAAGGCAGAACAAAAACAATGACACAAAAGGCTTTACTACAACCATCACACACTGAAACTAAACCTGACTTCCTGTGTCCCTGTATAACTGTCATTCACACCTGCACACATAAACATCAGCTCCGTACCACTATCAACTATTTGAGACTTAATAAGAGCAGGTTGTATTAAAAAGGGAAATAATTGCCAGTTGCATAATGATTCTTGCAAAATGCATCAAGCTGTGTAAGTCTTACCGTGTCTATTTTATCTGGGGTAGTGTGGCCTCGAAGAGAGACATCATTGAGGTCACTTTTGCTCTTCTCGTGGACAGGAGAACTGGCTCTTCTGGTCAACGAGGCCGTTCCGGGAACTGGGTCTTCATCGTCTGAGTCTGGCAGTGGGGTTGGACTGATATCCTCTAAGCCTGTGCTGGGGGGACGGGAATTTTGTTGGCCACCTTGCGAGCCACTTGTGTAAGGTGGGATTGGGGATAGCTGAGAGGACGAGGAGGAAATAGGACTCCCTTCCATTCGCACCTCATTGTCCGAGTCCCGCTCATCCAAGAAGGGTAACAACTTTGTCCGTTTTTCCTTGAGGAGCATCTCAATGCGGGAATCCAAACTGTTGCGCTCTGAGTCCAACACCGGGGAGCCCGGCGACGGGCAGCCCTCTGGAGTTTGAGGAGGAGGGGTAGTTGGATGAGGAAGGGGTTCTGGTGGTTGCTCTGGGATCGGAGGGGTTTCTGGTCTCTCCTTGCCTGGCAAAAAGTCTGTGGGAGCTGCTAATGGTGGCTGTGGTGGTCGGAGGTACTCGCCCTCCCTTTGGGCTGAGTGGTGGAAAGGGGGCTCAGACGGAGGGAAGGCGGGAGGCAAAGGAGTCTGGTATGGTGAGAAGGCGGACTTGAAGTTTGGCGTGGCAGGAGGCGGTGCAGTGTAGCTGAAGGTCGGGGTGGAAGGTGGTGGAGGTTCAGGTGGGGTGAGCTGGTGCTGTCTCAAAGAATTTTGTTCAGACGTTGTACTTCGATACATGTTGCTGCGGTACTGGGGCCTCTCCGGTCTGCGGTTGTACGCGTCTTGGAACTTGCTCTCATGTCTACGAGACTTGTAGCTTCCGGAGCTCTCGGGACGGCTCGACTGATAGGCAGGAGTGGACTGCCGGCTAGAAAAACTGGAGTCCTGAGAGAAGGGTGTGCCCGGTTGGCGTGGGGTATGTGGGGTTCCCTGGGACTGGGGAGTGTCCTGCCTCTGGCTGGAGTAGCCCGTCTCCAGGCTGAGGGGAGTCGTAGAGCTGCTGGGTGGCAAAGCTCCAGCTGCAGAGGATACGTTGCCCTCTGACAACCTGCGGATGGGTTCGCAGGCCTAGGAAAATACAAACAGGATCCGTCAATATGACAACAAAAACATTTACAGCAACCGAACTTAAAAAGACTCAGTGAAGAAGCTCAAACAATAAGCCAAAAAGCATGTTTGAAAGGCTTAAGAGTTTAAACCACCAACATGGATCTAGTTACCATCTCAGAACTCTACACCAAGGTAAGATGTTTCAAAGATTAAAGACAACTAAAATGTCTTAATTCAACATAGCAATTCTACAAAACAAGTAGCTTTCTAAAATAACTATGAACAAACCAACACTGAATACTTGTTAATGCAACTTAGAGTGATTTCAAATAAAAAAAAACACATTTGTATACTGTAAAATGTTGTTGTTTTGCTTACCAGTAATGCCTCCGCCAGACTCAGAGGGGAAACCTCTCGGGTCTCGTCTCGACCGACAGGCAGCGTCCGTGGAGTGTAGCTGCCATTCATCAGGAGCTGGAAGTACCTAAGGCGATTCTCACCTGCAGAGCAGTAAATATGAATGGATCTGATCTGGGCTTTAGAAAGCAGCCTTAACACTGAAAACTATTAAACGCGATCACAAATTATTTACCCAACAAAACCTGTTTCGGTGGGAGATGAACATCAAACGTAACAGTGGAGGATTCAGACAGAAGGAACTTTGGAAAACCTTGTTGTATCAATACTACATGTCATACTTTTTAATTAAAATGAACTCGTGAAGTCTGATAAAAAAAAAAGCAAGAAACAAACGCAGCATGTTTTTTCTCTCTTATAATAAAGGTGAATGTGTCCTTAATTAAAATGAGTAAAAAGCTAAATTTGTGAACAGCTGCCAGCAACCACGTGTGTTTGTTTACCTACATAGGCAGCCAAAGAGACTGAAAATAGATTAACAATAGAAACGTCCACAGAAGACCTGTTTGGGATTGAGAAATCTGGTAGATTTGGATGCATTGGCACACATTTATATTTCATTGAGTAAACTAAAATGAAACAGTAACCCTACTAGTCTAGAAAAAGTTTAGCAAAAGCTGTGCTGAGGTATTTATTTTTGACACTCAGTCCTGCTCTTTTCTTTCACATTTAGCAGCAGAATCAATTTTAAATTTCCACCTAAATGTCTTCCCTGAGCCAGCCTAATGCAAATCAATCAATCACGAGACCTGAGCTTTGACTGGGTTTTCCACAGATTCAGCAGAGTGCGTTGTTTATATTGCGTGCATACCTGCATTTCAGAATTGCATTAAATATCTGTAAAAGTACTTGAGTTAACGCTTTCAAACTGCACCATTTCATACAGATCAGTTTGAAGGTTTTCAAGGTTTGATGTTATAGTTTGCAATGAGTAGCTTTAATGTGGCAATCTAAATCACTAGAAGCACATAGAAACCAAAACACGGCTGCAATTAGTACCAAATATAAAAACTCTGTGACACCAACTCATGAGTAGTATTTGTGTAATCAATGAAAACACTCCAAGTAGCGTTTAAAATCAGTTTAAGTGTTGCTGCTATGATTAAAGCAGCACAATTGCTAAATAATAGTACATTATAACACTTGTAGCTGATATTTTGCATCTATCAAGATACAAACAGTCACAGACTGCAAAAAATAAATCATAATTTTATGTTTTATGGGGAAAAAAGGTGTCTCAGCTGAAACAAAGTGAGGTAGAGGGGTCTGTGACAGATTGGTCTGTGTTTGTTTGCAGGTCTGAAATTATGCACAGTGGGAGTACACAGCACCCTCAGCTCTGAGCTTGTGGGAACAAGTTCATTTTCAATGAAATTCAATTATCCCACATTACCAGACAGCACACGTAAATTTTTAACACGTGACTGCTGTTGTTTCGAGAACTCAATACATCCTAAGGAAACCCACTTTAAACTCTTTTTTTTTTTTTAAAAAGGAGTTGTGGCCCTGTGTTTAATAATAAAGCTGCGTGTGCACAGAGGCAGCCTGAGCGTCTTCAGTCTGAATGAATGAATGAATCACTGTTTACCTTTTGGGTCCAGCTCCACGTGGATGATGTTTCCCATCACAGACGTGTTGTGCAGCGACTGCACGGCCACCTTGGCGGACTTGACATTCTCGAAAACAACCTTGGCTATTCCCAGGTGCTTTTTGTTCTTCGGGTTGTACAGGATCTCCACCTCCTCGATGTCTCCGAATTTTTTGCACATGTCCGTGAGAAATCCTTCCCTGATGTTGTCGTTCAGCCTGGCAAAGGTCACCTCCTTCGGGGGCACGGGGCCCACGTAACACTCGTCGATCTGGGAGAAGAATGAGAGGAGTTAGTGTTAAGTGCCGCCGGGTTAATGATGCACCGCGTGGGGTTAAGCTCTAACAGTGGAGATAAGAATAGTAGTGGAGAAGTTGCAATGCTGAAGCACTCCAATCTGGAAGCGCGCATCCGGACAGATCCTCAGACATTTAACTCCATATCCCAAAGATGACAGGGAGGGGGGTGTGTCTGCAACTTTTGACAGCACCTCTTTTTCCTCATGGAGTAGTGCAACGTCTGTCTCAGTAGATACCTTAAATTTAGGCACCGGCAGGTCTGTCTCTTTGTACTTGGTCCAGAGCCGGCCGATTCTCGGATCTCGGACGGTGTTCACCGGTGGTATCCCGGGGTTCTGTGGAAGAAGAGAAGAGGGGCAGAAACCCAATCCTATTATCCATCCCGTTCGCAAGTTCATACACGGCTAACTTGTTGCAAAGCAGTCCTGCTCAAAGCGGAATTGTCGTTTAATCAAAACGAAGCCCTCCGAGGTCGGGGGGTTTGGGTGCCCTCGGACGGCCAGGGCAACACTTTACGCATCATGGAGGTCGGCTACTCGGTTACTATTGTAGCCGTGTGTCAAAAGGCGGCACTTACAGGCATGCTGAATGTCTGTCCATCGTAGCGATACAGTTTGTGCGAACCCTTCTTCAGCGCCGGGTCGATTATCAACTTGTAACTTCTCCAGTGGTGACTCCGCTTCTCCGCCGAGCCGCAGACGGGATGACTGTCCATGCCGTTCGCCAGACCTGAAACGACAGCCGAGAGAGAGAGCGACAGGAGCTAACGTTAACCACGGTCCCATTACCGAGCCCGCAACACTTTCAAACAAACTGGAAATGCATGACTTCGGCGGTGAAGACGAGAAGTGGGGGGACCCCATGAAAGCGAAAATTGGATCTAGCGTATATCCCACTCACGGGAAAAACAGGCATTAGGAGAGCTGGAGAAAAAGAGGAAAAAAAACGAACAAGCTTACTTGAACTCTGCTTTCTGCCATGGTCTTCGTTCAATCTGTTCCTCTCCCCCGGCTTGGACATGGTTCGCCCGATCGACTGCTTTCTTAATTGATGAAAAGATGAAATCGCTTTCCTTTCGCCGCTTACATTACATGGTTTAGCTTGAAGAATACTGCCTCCTTTTCGGCGAGAGCCAGCACATATTGTGTGTGTGTGCGTGTGTGTGTGTGTATCTGTGTGTACCTCTGGTCTCTAGCTGCTGTCTCTCCCACAATACACCGCTAGGCTTGCCCACCCCGTGTACTCCTCGCACTTTCGTTACAAAAATTGCTCATAATTTCACAAAAAAACACCTCGTATAGACCGGAAATATTTTAAAGAAATTTAAAAGCAATGTTTTAAACAAAATATATAGTCATTTCCAGAGCCAGTGGCCGTGTATTAACTAGAATCCTCTGATTGTGTGGAATCTACCGACTGCATTTACCTAAATGGCAAACAAGATAGACACAGGCAGCGATATCTTCTTAACTGCCTCTGAAAGCTAATAAAGCTGATTCGGTCGAGATATTTTATGTATGCAGACGCGTTGGTGGTGCATGTTTTAAAATAACGCTAAGATGCTAAATAGCATGTAACTCCTAATTTAAATCACAATAACTTGATGTAAATAAGGAATTCGGCGGTGAACGCTGCGATCTATTTAACGTCTAGAACTGTTGGAATGCGGAGGTTTGTCTCTTTCTCTCGCTGTCATTTGGTCCCAGATCAGACCAACGTAACTGCGACGACCCTCGTGAATCTTGTTTTTATTTTATTTTTATAAACCTGGATCTTTTTTTGGTCTGTTTTAATTGTTGTCGACTGGAGAGTGCTTGTTGTCGAGCAAACTGTGGGTTTTGTTTGACATTGCCTGTTGTTTTTGCAGTGCTCGGGCAATTGGCTGGTTAACAGCAGCAGCTCAGCGGACCAATCAGAGCGCGGCAGCCGTTGGACCGTCTGCTATTAGAGGCACGGCTCAGGAGTCCTCCAACAGAGAGCAGGGAGAGGGGGCTGAGTGCTTTCAGCAGCCATTTTCCTTAAACAGGACTTAATGGCCTATATGGGTTTCCTTTGTTCCAAAAAGGGATCTTTACACTTGATTTCCTCATCTCTTACGGACTATGATAAATCTATGATTGCTTCCTTTTAAAGGATTGAGAAGATGGAAGAGAATGTGCTGGATGTGATGCCCTCTGTGACATTTTGAGCCTTTTTTTCTTCCTCCTCTGCCTGGAAACCATCTTTGTCTTAACTAGGTCATGGCACACCCATATACAACAGCATTTATATTTCTTAAGTGAAAAGAAACCAAAATGTTGTGAATAAACAAGTTTTGGAGATGGTAAATAATTGAAAAGAAATGAGTTAAAGTGACATAATGTTGGCATTGCACTTGTGGCCTTTGTAGTTGCAATGAGTAAGTTCCAATTCTTTTTCATTATAATTTACAAATTTTGATAGATAATGTGAAATGTAAGGCATGCAGTTACTGTCATTAAAAAGTATATTCTGTTATTTTATCTACTGAATTTTTATAGGGGTAGTAACTTTACTCTGAATGCTCACTGCATATTGACATATAAATATACAGATTTTATGCCGCTTGCTCCAAAGCAGGCCATGAATAGCTGACCTTTTCACACTAATTTAGTGGGGTTTTTTCTAAACTGTTTATCTCTTTGATTAATGACTCTAAACACTTTCCTCCCCACAACAGCAAGATGGCTTGTCTCCTACCGTCCTGCAACTGTGGAGGCAACATCAAGCACGATTAGGCTCGTCCTGTCCACTCGCCATTAAACTCGTCCGAACTGGAAAGCTTGACCTTGCCTGGAGTGTATATTTAAATATCTAAAGGAGCTCCCTTTTCTGGTAGCCTCTTTTTTTTTTTTAAACGTTTTAACTCTTTAAAGCACAAATTTAAGAGGAAACAGGTGGAGGGAAGACTTTCATGATGAACATATTTACCTCAGCACTTTGTTGAAATAGGCCTAAATGCAGGGACAGGACTGTATTCTGCTCCATCTTCGGATCCTCTAATAATGGCATTATTAAAGGGTGGGAGAGCGTCTCCTGGAAAGGAAGAAATCCCATTAGCACGACTGATAGATCTCTTGTTTTAAAAGGTTTGTTTTTTTCTGATCAGTGGTAGCATTCCCTCTGAGGCAGCGAATGTGTATCTCTTCAAGCATCATCTGTGTGGGCAAATATGCAAACCATCTCCTCTTCCCTTCTTGAAGACAGGATTGCAGTCGTCCATTTCAACATTTCTGTCTGAGCTACATCATATAAAACTGCATGGAAATGTTTTGAAAGGTAACAAATTTTGAGCTATTTCACTTCATTTGCCAGTTTATTTAGGGTAGTATTCTCAAAGAACACAAGACATTGCTAATACTTTGTAGGGAAAATAAAGTTTTTAACAAAAAAAACTGCCTAGTAAAAATAACTGCTACCCATATTTTTATGGACATGGCAAACTTACAGTTAGTATTGAAAACATGTAATCCAAGTCTTAAACGAGCAAAAGGAATCTTATGGGGAGAAAATCTTATTTTCACTGCCTCCTTTTATCCAAAGTAACCATCAGTAGACTACTTGCTCATTGGCTTCTCTCTGCAGTTCTGTCTCAAAATGGCTTCTTTACAGACAAAGGGAGCACTGTGCTGTAAAATGTTGCTGCGCCATAACTGGGTGAGGCTCCGGAAAGCGCCTTGTTTGTGTTACCGAGGACGTTATTCGGCGTTTTCAGCACATACAAGTGAGCGCGACGGGCATTTTATAATCAAACGAAGGAGGGGGAAAGATGGTCGAGCGGGGCGAAGGAAGGGTGAAACTTTAATAAAAGGAACGCGGTCGTCTTCTGTTGCTGCTGGGCTGACTTGTCTTGGCAACCGCAGTAATCCGAGAACTCTGGACGGTTGCCAAGAGAGCTCGAACGAGCTGCAGCAACCCCCACACTGCCATATAAGGTCAACAGGAATCTGCTGCGGCAAGCGCTTGATGCGTTGTATCTGGGTGAAGGTTGCTTCGGGCTTGTGCGCATGCGCATTCTGGGTTGTAGAAATGATTAAACCGGATGAACAAGTCGGGTTGTGAAGAAGCAGGATTGTGCAAGCAATTATGGCTTGATTCTTGTTTTTTAGTAAAAAGCTTAAAAATAGGTGGGAGGGTCTACACGCGTAAAAGGGGACCTCTACGGGCATATTGGCGTCTTTCACGCAATTCTTTTCGAAGATAAGCAAAGCAAACAAAATGGCTGCGTGTCAGCGGCCTTGTTTTTCTACTTTATTCCGCACACAGGACAGATACGAAGGCTGATGATACAATTCTTGTCAGTATTTGCCATTTATCTTTCCAGATTTAGTGTAAAGGTGATGTTTTACGTTTGTGTGACGCTTTAGAAATGTCACTTTGTTCTAAGGTTTTGAGTTGAACGCCACTTGTGAGGTTATTTATAGGTTTTTATTTACAGGAGAGAGAAAGTTTAAAAAAAAACCCTCCAGGGTGGGTTGCGCCGTTGACAGACTGGAATATTCCAACACATGGGATTGGCCTTTTCCTCCGCAGGACAGCTGCCTCTCTCTTTCTCTGCACGGCGTCAAATATTTCAACAATTTGCTCTTTGTTTACTGACATGCGAGTGGACATTGTAGGACAAATCTTTTACAGGCTTACCTTTTGTGTTATCCTTCGCATTTTCACTCTGTAAGTCAAGCAAGCACGTTTTTAATCTTTGCTAGACAGGAACTTTTTTGTTTTTTTTTACACCACAGCTCATTCCTGTGAAAAGAACCTAATGGATTGTTCACTGAATCAATTTTGGTGATGGTATTGCTTTTCCTTTTTTTTTTTTTTTTTTTAAATCAAGTTTTATTTTTGTAGTGAAATGCTCCTTACAGTGTGGTTTGTCATTTAGACTCTAAACATGTGTGTATTATTTTTGTGAGATGTCTGAATAAATATATTGCCTGCTATATTTGTTTGTTTTATTTTATTTTTTCTTTGAAATGGAGCCTGAAGTAGGTTGGAGTTCATATGAAGCCAAATGTGCAGGGAACGGTTTATAATTTGTTATAACAAAAAATGTGTACATTTATGCCTAAACTGGTCAAAAAGCACAAGAAAATGGCATCTTATTCAAATGAACAATAATTATATCCTGTAATTTTGTTAAACTTGATTTTGTTCCCTACTTAAAATTGAACTGCAGCGTCTTTGTGGCAATAAAAAAATGTAACAATCTTAGTTTATTTTAATCGTGTAAATGTCTTTTCTTTGAGCTACTTACGGTCAGGGCTACTATATTATTCAGTCATCTCAAAGGTTAAAACAGACCCTTTTGTATGTTATAAATTTGTTAATTTAAAAAAAAAAACAAGTAATTCAGTTCAATAAAAGTAGGATTAAAAAAAATGAATTTACAAGCCAAATACATTCCTTGTCTTGGTGTTTTAACTGATTCTAAAAGATTAGGATCACTGATCTTCTCAGTTTGTAATCACATCCTGGTTTTGTCACTGAACTGAATGTTATTTCTATTTTTAAAAAAATATTCTGGTGTGAAATGAGCTCCAGCCTTTTTTTTTTTATTTGCACCGAGGGATGGGAGGAGAGAATAACTCGTTCTGGTGCACGACGCTTCGTATCGCAGAAGTGACGTGAGCCAAGATAACTTTAATTCCAGGTTTTGAAGGTCTAGTCTGAAACAAACAAACAACAACAAAACTCTATAACTTCTAAAATCCTAGAAATGTAAAAAGCAAAACAAATGGACTTGTATTCTGAAGTTGAAGATGTTTCACTTCTCATCCAGGAAGCTTTATCAAAATAAAAAACAAACCAGCTCGACCCAAACTAGAGTTAAATGAGTCTACGTGGTCTGATTGTCCTCTCCAGGTTTTACATCCATGACTTTACAGAGAAGAATTCCCCACGAGGGGTTGACCTCTTAGTGTTTAAACCTGCTTAATCTATTTAACAGTTTGTTGTCTCCCATTCTCCCTCCCTTTTAAGGAGGCAGTCTCTCCATGTGAGCCCACACCCAGGCAAAGAAATGAGCAAACACATGCAGAAGAGGAAGTAGGAGCAGTCAGACTCAGTAGCTTCACATGTGCATCTCAGTGAGCTGCCTGGTGATGGGACAAGAGAAGTGTATGTGTGTGTGTGTGGGGGGGTTCAGCTGGAAACAACGTCAGAATGACAGGAACAGGAAGTGGTGAGCGCCGAGTTACCTGGTAAACCATGAGACTTGCCTGTTCCTGTCTTTTCTTGCTGCTTTTTAAAGATCTCAGACAATCCAGATGTAGATTTCTCAGACTTTTGACTCATGAGACTTGAATCTGAAGGGTGAGCATCTTCTGTCTTGTCCTGCTTGGCACCGGTTTGACTTTCTTTGGAGGCAAATTTTTTTTTAAAAAATGACACAAAACGGTGCCGGGCCTGGCCATGGCAACACAAAACAGGGTGAGGAGCTAAAAATTGTGATAGTGGGAGACGGAGGCTGTGGGAAAACATCTCTTCTGATGGTTTACGCCAAAGGGGATTTTCCAGAGGTAAGAGGAGCTCCCATGTGACTTCCTATACACAGATGCAATAATTTTGCAAGAAATGTCAAAGTGTGAACAACCACCTCTTTAAACAAGAAGAAATGTGCTTCTTTCCCTTGTGTCCAAACAGAAATATGCTCCATCAGTGTTTGAAAAGTACACCAAAACCATTTCTCTTGGAGGAAAAGAGATCAAACTCAACCTGTACGACACAGCTGGTAAGAAAGAAGATAAAAAAGAACACACACACTAAAAAAAACACATCCATGTTGAACATTTAAGGTCCAAGTTTGACGTTTGAGTGCAACACATTTAACATTCTGCACAAAGACACAGTCAGCTTGCAATCAATCTGACTGGGAGGCACATGAAGTGAAAGTTTAGTCATTTTTAAAATCATAATCTGTTGACATCCAGCCTGTGAGTTTAGTCGTTATCGTATCATTCAGAGTCCAACGGACGCAGGAGAAGTTGAAAAGGTTAACATTTTTGTCAGATTATCATCACCATCATCTTTCAGGAACTGGCTAATAAGTTACAAACCGAACATGGTGGAACTGACGTTAAATGATTTAGTGTACTAGAAATGTGTTGTTTTTTCTTAAACATGTGGTCACGTATAATTTCACAAGGTTAGGTATCAAACTTTAGTGCATTTTGCATTTTTCAGCGCAGATCCTTGTTCATTTATGGCAAAATAATGAAATCTGATTTCATTATTTTCGTTATAAAACCTGTGTTCAAATTAAAATAAAATTAGAAAATGACCTGAGCACAGTATTTCTTTGTTGTGACTGTCATATTAATTAAACAGTTTTTGTTTCTGAAGAAAAGCCTTGACTGTCCATTTATCTTTTGAACAAGTGCAGCTCTACATGAGCAGAGAGGGAAGCTGAAGTCAGGATGTGGTTTTTATCTGTTTAACCCGCAGCCTCGTCGTGTTCATCGCATCTTTACGCTCACGTCACTGCATCGAAAACGTGCCTTTTGCTGCCCATTTACACAACAGTCTTGTTATTTAATCAGGCTTTCTTTCACCCCTCATGTCTCCTCAGGACAGGACGATTACGACAGACTGAGGCCTCTTTCTTACCAGGAAGCCGACCTGGTTTTAGTCTGCTTCGACGTCACCAACCCCACCAGCTTTGAGAATGTTTCAATAAAGGTACGCGCCTGTCCCGTGCATTGTGTAGACTCAAACATGTGTCACAAAGGAGCAAAGGTATTTTTTTTCTTTGCACCTAAGTGGAATTTCAGGTTTGCCTTTTCATGTTCAGTGAATGATTGACAGAGTCTGGTCCGCCGGCTGCGATTAACTCATGCGTTGAGTGAGGCATTGTGGATGACTACTGTGACCCTTCAGTGTCGCAAAAACAAACACAGAACTGCTATCAGATAATTCAATCATTTCTTACGTTAAATAAAGGGAAACTCATTGTTTCTTAAACCTTGTTCTGTTTACCCAGTGGCACCCAGAGGTGAGGCATTTCTGTGGGGAGACACCGGTGATCCTGATTGGCTGCAAGACTGACCTCAGGAAGGATAAGGAGGGTACGAGGAGGCTGAAGGCCTTGAATCTGGCTCCAGTAACCTACATCCAGGTAACACAACAATTAGTGCACTCAGATTTACTTTTTCTCTGCACGTGACAAGAATGAGGAAACACCCAAAACAAAAACATATTTAAATAATGGTTTTTTTCCTCTCAAGTTCAAATCCCCCTCCTGATAAGATTCTTGGTGTGTTTGGGTGTTAGGGTGAGCAGACCCGGCAGGAGATGAACGCAGAGCTCTACCTCGAGTGTTCGGCTAAATATCAGGAGAACGTGGAGGACGTTTTCAGGGAGGCAACGAAAAGAGCTCAGGCCTTCAGCCGCAAACAAAAGAACCACAAGCGGAAAAAGAAATGCGTCGTTCTGTAAAGATCCTCCTGGGATTCTGCTGCCGCCCGGGATTGCCCCTCACATCTGGAGCGATTGGACAGATGTGCTCTACGGCCCACACACATAAGAACTGGATCGGGAGGGCAGACCAGAACCTCTGGTTCCCCACCGAGATATCAGCCAGTCTTCCCTGAACGGTGCAACAAAATGAAGCAACAGGAAAGACACTTGTGCAAGCTGCAATGAGGTTTTCTCCAGTTGCATGAAACTTGAAGCTTCCTGTTAACTCCTGAATGTCACTTTTATCTAGATATATAACAATATTTTGCACTGTATGTAAATGAGAACAGGTTTCTGAAACATTTATTTATTGGAGAAAATTTAAGTTTTGGTTTGTAAATTTTTAGTATGAAGGCTGTAGTTTAAAAATATTGATAAAAACAGGACAGATTGTAAATGGTGCAGTATTAGTGTTTCAGTTCCTGTTTAACAACAACAACAAACAAACATATTTATGAAGCTACGGCTGGACTCTTAGCTTTACCAACAGCGCACACTAGAGGTGGAAAATAGCCCACTTGCTGCACATTGTCGAAAATGCACATGCAACACTTGCATATTTTTTTTATTGAGGCATGTCTTTCCATTTTTTATGTACTTTTTACAAAATATGAAAAAACTGGCGTTGTTGTGTTACTGACGTCCTCCACGAACCTTAGGAAGTCTGAAAATGAACTGAGTTACGAAAATAAGGACATCTTGTTATGTGCATTCTGGCAGCTTACATGAAGGTTTTTTAAAAACATGCTTCAAATTTCACTCAATAAAAGTTAAGTGCCATATTTCTCGTTTCCCCCACACTCTGGAGTATAAGACAATAAAAACCTGAATCTGTGTTAGAAAAAAAAAACTACAGTGAACATTTAGTTAAATATACAAAGATTTATTAATAAAGTACACTGGCATGTTGACTGGAATTAGAAAAATAACGGGACTTTAAGCTTAGTTGGTGTCTTACAGTAACTTTGCCATGAGCAGCATTTTAGCAACATTGTGTAACAAAACGATAATTCTGCACAGTAATGATGAAAACAAACACTGTGCAAATTTAAATTAGTGGCAAATCCTTTTAAATTATCCCACAGCTTCTCCTTCAGTAGAAAGATTAAAACCCATCAGTGTGACCTAAATCTAATCCAATAGTTTAAGGTGGCATTACACTGGACTTGACTCAAATCTGAGAAAATACAATTTTCTTGTTGCAGTCACACAACCAGCAAGCCACTTTTTGGAAAATCTTTTGTGTGTGAGCTCACAGCTTGTAAATTACTAGTTTTAGTAACAGGAGTTCACAACAAATATGTGCTACGTTCCTTTTAGGACGCTTCTTGTGTTTTTTGACAAATGTACCAAACAGTTATGGCTTTTTAAAATCTCTACCTGACAGGTGAAAACACAGCTGGGTTCCCTTATTGTCCAAGTGTTAATTGAAGAACAAAACTTTGTAGGACTGTAGACACACACACACACACACACACACACACACA
>JAVKLF010000033.1:13133945-13151278 GCA_034783495.1 Millerichthys robustus
ACACACACACACACACACACACACACACACACACACACACACACACACACACACACACACACACACACACAAGATTTGTTTCAATTTGTTATTTCCCTCAATTAGAGACAATCAGTTTTCAGTGTTTTAGGACCAAAATTAGTTTTTTTCTGAGACAATAGCTTCAGGAATACCAGCTTTTAATGAAATGGCGGCTTGAGAACGACAAAAGAAAATTTAAATATATTGAAATGAAATATGACCGTTACTACTTCACAGAAGTATGCGCGCTGCAGACACGAGGTCCTGAAAGGCAAACAATGTTCTGTTCTGCTACTCGCCCTCCTTTAATTGCATACGATTTGAACAAAGACTCTGAAACGGACACAAACACCATTCTCCACACAGGTTTAAGCAACAAGCTGCTCCTCTCCTCTGGTGAACCTTCACACAGCAACACAAAGTCAGAGAGTAAGAGCAGGTTTGAAAGAAACTTTGGCTGGATGATGCTGCTGCCGCCGCGGTCGTCGACGAAGACGGAGAGAAGCGTCGGTTCTAGCTCCGCCCTCTCTCGGCCCCGTCGTTCTGTGGTCAGTGTGTTGAGAGATTGTGCGTGTTTTGGTTTACGATCACTGGCCCCCTCAAGTGTCGCCGACATCGCGTTGAGGTATGTTCAGTCACTCTTCTGCACGTCTTCGCTCTTTTGAACTTTTTGGTGGACGACCTTCAACGTCGTCAGAAAGTTTCCCAGGAAGAGGACGAGGAAAGTCAGCGCCAGCATGAACACCTGAAAGCAAAGAAAGATGCTTTATTTCAACCATCCACTTGAAGTGTAAACTTCGTTACAATCTGTGCACCTAAAGCGTCACATTTTGAACATTTACAGTCAGGAGAATATACAAATGTTTGATAAATGTACACCATGAAGGTATTCTTTTTTTAAACTAGGATTTCGTGTTTTATTTTTGTGATTCCTACCTGCCACTCCTTACAGCCCTCATGTCCTGCCAGGCGGAACAGGGTCACAGAGTTGTACAGCTGCCAGAACTGCAAACACAAGAGGAGGAATCAGCTTTCAGAATGTCTCTGAACACTAAGCTGACAAAAATGAATAAAAGAAAAACAAACATTCTTCAACGACAAAAGAGAAAAAGGATTACAAACATGTAATGCTAATTAAAAACGTAAAATAGGTGGTTGCACAAAACACCCCCTTTAAATGATTCAACAGAGGTCCAGCTACTTGGTACTTGTTGTCTCACATTTACCGTAATGAAATAGGAATCACCTGTGGGCAGCAGACATTCACAGGGTAATCAGGATCTCTGGCTACCGTTACACCATAAAGACAAAAAGGACAATCCAAGGAAGTCAGAAATAATTAAAAAGTACAAGTCGGGTTGGATACAGGAGGATATCTAAGGCCCTGAACATCCCCAGGAGTCCTGGTAACTCCATCGTCAAGAAATGAAAGACAGAGAGAAGGTTGACCTGTAAGACACCTGTCTGAAGGAGAAACAAGCTTCAGCAGGTGAAATTTTACGACAAGTGTTTTCCAGGTTCTTCACCAGTCCGAGTGGCAAAGAGAAAACTTAAGTCTCCACGATCAAGTGAAAGAAAGTTCTGTTGTACGATGAAACCAAATTTAAGCTTCATCAGACAAGATTTTACCGGCCATACAGTAAAATCTACACAGGTCTGGGCCTTAAGGTGGCCTAAACCTGCATGTGTTTGGATACATTTCTGTGGGACAGCCTTCTGTTTTAAAAGTAGTACAACACAGTGGTAAAGCTGTGGTTTCATATAAAGTTGAAGTAAAAACACAGTTGAAAGTAACTTACATGGCCAAAGAACAGAAAAGGCAAAAGAAAAGTGAGTCCTCTCCACATCCAAGACTGAAATCCCTCTGCAAAGACACAACAACTGTAACAATTTGACATTAAGGCTTTAAAAAGGCCACTTTAATCGGGTTACACCGGCATCTGCATCTCAACAAGCTGACATTAACAGCTGTCTCAATTCTTCACCTTTACCCCAATTTTTCCTAGGAGAACTGCTGCAGATGGCTCGAGAGTTCAAACGATCGGAATGACTGGCACCAAAAATAGTGTCCAACTCACCCACTGTTAGGTCCAGCTGATTCCTCTCCCCCAAAGCACGCAGCCTGTACAAACAGCCGCTCTGGTAGTAATACTGGAGGAACTGAAGGAAGCCTGAAAGACAACAATCAAGAAAAAAAATTTAGACCAAGAAAACATTTGATATAAATGTTCAGCTCAGTCCTAGACGCCCCGCAGCTTCATGTTTGTTCTGAAATATTGTCCTTTATGTTGACCCAACTGTTAAAATAATTCAAAAGGACATCTCAGTATTACGTAACAATAGTTGTCACTGCAGTCGATTCTAGCAGTGAATCGCTTTGGATTACAGTACTGATAGGTTTTAGTTTGATCCAGTCTGAGAAGAACACGGGATGTTACAGTGAGCACATATTTTAATGCCCTAAATACGGTTTCAAACTTCAGAGTTTAGAGTAAGCTGTAAAACTGGTCTTTAGTGAAGAAGAGATCAGATTACATCTTCAGTGTTCCTGATCATGTTTGGAAGAATCCTGGCATCTCAGTGCTGTAACGTTTTAGGGATTTATGATCTTGTTGTTGTTTTTTGTAATAGTTTTAATAGTTTTACTGTAATACCCAGCACAGCATCCTAAATACTCAAATGTGAGGTGAAGTTTGGCTAAAGTTAGGAAAAGAAAAAGCGTAACAGGAGAGAGAAGTACATTTTGTACCCAGAACAGTACAGAACAGAACAAGATAAGGTGGAATTGGTTGGACTGTGTTTGCTCACCGTGAATAAAAAGGTCAGCAAAAAGCCAACTCGGGAGCCCAGTTTTCTTTAAATGTGCTGACATAAATAAACAAAACCCACATGTCAGCTTTGTTTAGTTCAGGATTAATTGTAGTTAAATCTAGGACCACTTTTACTGTCTGACACACGCTTGAACTGCACACTGGGTATTGTTTGTGAGTTCTTTGAGAAAAACAAAACAAACTAAATGTAACTTTTTTTTATTTGTACTGCATTTAAATTATGGCACCATTTAACTGCAACTTAAATAATCTTTTTCTTAAGTTGCTTCCCTCCTTCCTTCATGGATATACTTACTTAATTTACAACCAGCCATTATCAACAGAGTTCAAACAATACTTTTTTCTTCTTCCCCGAGGTTTGTACAGAACTTGATAAATAAAAAAAAAAAGTAATAAAAAAAAAAGCTTTCAAGTCTTCTGCCCCTGAAGCAAGGAATTAAAAACTAAATTAAAACTTCAGGAGTTGATCCAAATCAGTGGAAGGACACTTGATTGGACTTTGTAACCGTTTCCCTTCTCAGCCTAATATGCTGCTCTCGCTTGTTTCTTTCATGCTGAGGTAATTTGAGTATTTTATGTACTTTTATGGTTTTTAAGTGGTTTGGATGGTTTTGGGACTCTTTTGAAAAAGAGCTTTTTATCTCAACAGGACTTGCCTGGTTAAATAAGACCATAAAAGGAGTACAGTAATAATAATAAAAGACAAAACTCTACTTTAAACAAATGCTAACAAAGTACATTTACGTTTTCATTGACCTACTAATTCTGAACTACACTATAAAAATATTTTATTTTTCAATAAATTTCTTAAGTTATGTTGCTGATATGTAAAACACAAGGAGGGTTACGAAGTGACTATCCGAGTAACAAAGGAGACTTACTCTGATAAATGGAGAACGCGAGGAACTGGCTTCGAAACATTTGATACATCTGTCCCTCTGGCCTGTGGAAAAGATGTAGTGATAAACAAAATATCTAGTCTTCTATTCATTTTACTCACTTAAAAAAAACGCTAAATTACGCAGAAACAGACAAGAATGTCTTACCAGGTCAGCATAACACCTGACAGAAAAGTGGAGACATAATGGTGGGAGACCCACCAGCCTTTGATCCTAAAGTAAAAAGTTGGGAGAAGCACAAAAATACTTTTTAATTCCTGACCACAGAACTTTGAAAATAAATATAATAAATAAACTTGCACAACACACCTGGACCCGTTGCTGATGAGGATGCTTTCCCTTATAGTCAACGTGCAGTAATACCACACCAACAAAAAGTTGAAGATTTCATCAGTAACGCTAAATAAAATAAATAAATAAATTAATTAATTAAGTCATTGATAACATCGATGCTTTAGGAGAAACGGTTCTCACCGATAGTTGAGAAAGAAAAGGCAGGTTATAGCACCAAACATCAGGATTATTGTCATATAAAGCTTGAACTTCTCATACTCGTCTTTGTAAGCAAATCTGTGTAAATGAAAGAGACAGTTAAAAATGACAACAAGTCTGAAACTTGGATTTATAAGCTGTCTTATCCCTAAACATGTCACATACTTTGCCTGGTTACTCAGAAGTGTCACATTCACGTTTCCCAGAACCAAACTCAAATAAAGTCTGAAAGAAAACAGTAAAAAATGTTGAAAAACTTGAAATTGTAATCAGGACTAATGGGCAAACTAATACAGCTTTTGGGTTTAAAGTTTCTTTCAGACCACTGTCAGTCAGAATGTGTATGTTAGTAAAAAAAATTTAAATAAAAACACAGTTACCCGTTCTTCTTTGGTAAATATGCTTCCATATCAAAGAAAACATGTTCTCTCTCGTTGACTTGTGTTTTGATGTCAGTTATTAGTTTTAGCTCTTCTTCGTTGCATGGCTGTGCACGCCTGTAAAAATAATGTGCAGGAAAAATTCAAGAGGAAGGAAAACGTATACGAACTTGTTTCTACTCTCTATGAAAACGCTTTTTGTGCCTGGGATTAGTATGAGTAGTGACTGATCCTTACTGAATACATGATTGAAATCCATCCTATGCATTAGTTTATTTTTCTGTTCTCGTGGGCAGTACTCACTTGGTCAAGCCACGCCTCAAGTCCTTTAAACATTTTCTCTGTTTACTGATAGCACTGCTGCATGTTGCTTGAAGACTGGTGAGTTCCTCCAGTTTTTGTCTGTATATTTTATGAGTTTCCTGTGAATAAAGTATATACATGTTTGGTTATACATCAATTGTATGATGGGATAAAGCACAACATTTGTTAAAAATAACAAAACAAAACAGTTTGACAGAAATTGATAGGCAGATCAGTGCAGCTTCTGCAGTATTGTGGACTCTGCGTCGGGCCGTTGCGGTGAAGAGGGAGTTGAGCTGTTAGGAGAAGCTCTCCTTTTAATGATCGGCCTATGTTCCTACACTTACCTATGATTACAAACTTTGGGTAGTGACCAAAAGAATGAGATCATGGATGCAAGCAATGAAAATTATTGTTTTTCCCGCAGGGTAGCTGGACTCTCCCCTAAAGATAGGGTGAGTAGTTCAGTTATCTGGATCACTGATCCTCCACGTCAACAGGAGTCAGTTGAGGTTGTTCAGGCATTTGGTAAGGATGTCTCTTTACGGAAGTTTTCTGAGCATGTCCAACTGGGAGGAGACCCTAGGGAAGACACAGGACGTCTCTCAGTGCTCCTAGGAACTGCTTTAAATCTTCCCAGAGGAGCTGGAACAGGTGGTTGTGGAAAGAGATGTCTGGACGTCCCTGCTGAAGCTGCTGCCTCAGTGAGACAATTCCAATAGAAGCGGAAAATAATGAATGGATGGATAGAGTTAAAATCAAGTTAAATCTTTCAAGCTGGGCAGTCTGAATATACAGTATAATCCTATGATTTAAAGTTAGAATCAGATTTCAAATTCCCCCAAAATAAGTTGCACATGTCTGGAACCTATAGACATCTGAGTAAGATTTTGAGGCCCAACACAATCAGGAAAACAGCAACACTCTGATGACAAACTAGATCAAAATCACCATTTAGGAGATTAATATCTGAGCTCTAAGAAAATATAAAAATAAAAACACTAGATCCTGCACAAGATACTATATTGAGGTAATTTAGGAATCCAAAACGACCTTGTCTTCATCATTTAAGAATATTAAAAGATCTTGAGGTCTGTGTTTTATTGTGACAGTTTTCTTATAGCAATACAACTGAAATGCACAAGACCGATTTAAAAATCTAAGAAATGTACACAACACCAAGGATGGCCATGAGGTGCAACAAGAGTGAAGGGACATCACTTCTTCTCTGTTAGGATAGAAGTTAAGTTCATGGTAACAGACCCCACTTCTTTAGTACATTTAGCAGTGTCCTAAATTTGAAAGGATGGCAGAGGCCACTTGAACTGTACGGGGATATTTTTAACAGAGGACTTGAATTACGGACACACATTTGAATCTGAAAAAAATGTGCTTGTGCTATAGACATAATAGTCTGCTTAGCTGTAAAAATTTTATCCGAAGTGTTTCTCCATCTTAAACCGGAGGGCATTACAGACCGAGTCTCAGCCGTCCGCAAAGAGACGCTTCACTGCAAAGTTGGTTCAACTAAGTTAGCCCACTAGCTACGACAAGCTAATTGAAATGTACACTCAGTGGCTACTAAAGAGTGCTTTTAAACAAATAAACTAAAACACAACCAGCTTACGCAACTTTGATAACACTTGTGCAATCCTTAACTCCATGTCACCGAGTTGCTGGCTCCACCGTTAGGGTTCTATAGGTGCAAACACATAAATATATCGAGAAACCCAATGCTAACACTATTAGCCACAACCACACGAGGATGTTAGAGGCATGTCGAAGAGGATAAAGCACAAAGAAACACATAATCCACAGCTCAGATAGAGTTACTAAAACAGTTGTTGGCTCAACGCAGCGTTTCTGAGGCTTAGCCGAGAATGAATGATCAACAGCGGAGACGCAGACGAGCTAAAGCTGCACCGGTTTCTGTCAGTGTCACACACACGCTGCTGCCTGACTGCAACCCACCGCTTATTACAAAACACCACTCGTCTGAAATACTGTGACTTGTCACCTGCAATTGTTGATATTCCTTGTCAATTTCCTCCCATTCTGTCTGAAAGTGGGGTTTGGACATTATGGTGCAACAGACGGTGTGGCGACTTCCCTCCTGATACTTCGCCCCCGAAGCTGCTTGCTCTACAGCTCCGTCCCCCACTCAGACGCGTTTTAATTGTGGTGCATGACGCATGCGCAGTTCCAACAGTCAGGTTAAACCACCGTTTGAACCCCATTTGAACCCGCCTAAAGTAAACAAACACAGAACGAAGGTATCAGTTAAGACTTCGAGGGGGTGTTTTCTTCTTTCTACACGGCTTTTGATTGTCTTTACGATTCACCAATCACAGTGGACGTCGCTGTTGCTAGGATACCACAAACACAAAAGTTTTTCCTCCTTTCTTTCCTACATGTTTTTACAGGCCTTCACCACGCTACTGTAAGTCATGACATATTTCCAACCATCTAAAAACAATCCACCGATCACATTACTGAAGGAAATTAAATCACAGAAATGTGGACTTCGACACACCGTTTTTTCTGCCAACGGGAACGAATACACAGGGGAGTGGCTTGACGACAAGAAGCATGGTTAGATTTTTAATATCCTCACCGAACTGGGCATAAATATTGTCCCAGAAATATAACAGATTTTTTCTTTGTGTCAAGGTAGTGGAACCCAGGTCTGGAAGAAAGCTGGTGCCATCTATGACGGAGAGTGGAAGTTTGGAAAACTTGATGGATATGGAACCTACGGCGTGTTTCTCCAAGAATCAAAGGGCTATATGAGGAAGTACAGTGGTGAATGGAAAAGCGGGAAAAAACACGTACGTTTTCCTCCACATAATCTTCAACACGCATGCAACACGTGACAAATGTTTTCTGTGTAACCAGGGGTATGGAACATACTTCTACAAAGATTTCTCAGTTTATGAAGGAGAGTGGAGTGAGAACCAACGAAGCGGCTGGGGAAGGATGTACCATGAGAATAGAGACATCTATGAAGGAGAGTGGATGAAGGATAAGAACCACGGGCAAGGAGTCATGAGATTTTGTAGGAGATCTCTTTAGCATTGTTCTGAATACAAAAGTTCAATGTTCTTGTAGGTTTATATGTTTTAACTCTTACAACTTGTGTTTCAAGCCAACGGAAACTGGTATGAGGGCAACTGGCGAGATGGCAAGAGGAGCGGGGATGGAAGGTTCTACTACGCCGACAAAGGTCTGCTTTACGAAGGTTTTTGGGTTGATGGAGTCGCTAAATGTGGGACCATGTCTGATTTGGGGAGAGACAAAGCCCCAGCACCACCTAAGTATCCATTTCCAAAGGTACAAACCTTTGCATCAAAATAAATCACACATCTTGAAATTAGCATGAACAAAACATGTTTTTTCCCCTCCCAGTACAATATGACATACTGTGTACATACACTTTGTTTTCTTTTCAAGTTACATCTGAAGGATATGGAGCTGGTTTTAAGGGAAGCCAAATCAGCCTACCAGGATCAGCGTTTTTGATGAAGATCCAAAGGATAGAGCGAGTTCCCACTCCATCCATCCTAATTACTGCAAATAAAAATGTCATCAGCACGTTTCATCTTATTAATCCCACTGTAAGAAAATTGTATTTATTCCACTTGCTGTGAAAAAAAGATCTATTCATAATGAAGCGTAAAATTCATAACATCTGTATCATTTGCCAAATCTTAAGTCACCTCTATACTAACACTGTCTGTTGTGAATTAATGTTTCAATAACAATTTTTCAACTTAAATGCAACAAAGCTACATTTTGTAGTGCATTTAATAATTTTAAAATAAATTCTAGCTAAAGCCAGCCCACTAAGAATGGATTTCATTACCACTGTACCTGTAATTTTGATGTTTAAAGTGTTTCTAGTTTTTTTTAACAGCATGGCTGACTGGCATCTAATAGGTCTTCAGAAAAATGCAAGATAACAATTACAAGCTAATCAGGATTCAGTGGTAAAACCACAGAATGCAAGCTAAAATACTTTGTTTGTAAAATTGTCAGGTGTAATGTTTTTTCCTGTCTTAAACTCTGAATGCCACTTGGTTTGAAAAGTGTTTATTGCCCGACCAAAGCTTGTACTAAGTCTTAATAACAATGTAATACCTTACGTTTGGCAGCTGTTTAGTCTGTTAACACAAATATCAAACATTACAAGTAGATGAGCCTTACAGTAGATCCTATATAAGAAGAAAATATTTCACAACTGTGGTTCACAAAACGCAGCATCAGTGCAACACACATAAACATAAATGGGATTTGATAAATGGTTGCAGCAGGTATTGACAGTATTCCTAGTTAACAGTGAGATGACTGCCATAATGGCAATAAAATCAAGGATTTTGAAGACAGCAGTTCAAAGCAACAAGCATTATGGCAGCTTTTTGAGTTCACAGTTGAGATGTGTTTTCTAAAAAATACAACTCTTCACAAAAGCAAATTTTCACCACAAAGTATGAGACTCGAATATCTTCATTCTTGTTAAAAATGTGAATCCCTAAAATTGTGGTTTCCGTCTTGGGAGAAATCCCAAGGAGTCCAAAGATCCTACACAGATGTGCTTGTCTATGGGAAGTGTGAGCTGGGCGACTGCAACATAGACGACTCCCCCCGGTTATCAAGCTCATTTTGAAGCCTAGTCAGGTTAGACAGCTCCTCGAGCTCCTGAAACTGTCTGTCAGTCTTGTGGCTAACCAAGGAGCGATAAAAGTGCACAGCAAAGACTATGAAGATTAAACCAAAGGGAACCATGATGGACGTTGAGGTAATAGCGGCAGCCACGCCGGACGAAACCGTACTATTGTTGGATTTAATGGGCTTGATGGGCAAAAACTTGACCCAGCAGAGTAGGACCACCTCTGCGAGGAAAAGCAAAGTGCCGATGACAGTGGAAAAAGCCCAGGCCAGTTCGATGTGCCGGTGCATCCTCTCGTGCGGTGACTCCTTCACAGAGTTGAGGTTGTGCACGTTGCTGACAGCCTCTATGTTTGGCAGAATGCAGGTGCTGACCATGAGAGCGAACAGGTGCACAGCTACAAGCACAGTGGTGCAGGCACTGAAGGCGATGAGGAGAGCCGGTGGGTAGGGGTAACTGTTGTCCAGCTGCACTTCAACCATGGCCACCTAGAAAGGAAAGGAAACAGGAAGCTATAAACGTACACCTGCGTCATGTGCCTGATTAAACCACAGTGGAATCATAGGATGGCTGAAAGTGGATGTTACCATAGCAAACCCGGAGAGCAGAGCTGATGTCCGGCTGGAAGCCTTCAGTTTGGCTCGACTCAGGTACAGCTTTCTCCAGGACAGTGCTTGTAGTGAGTGCTCGTTCAAACTCATGTTGCGCCAATTATAATAAATAATAACCGGTCGGGCAGCGCAGCTGTTTGTAACTCCTCCTAGACTACAAAACACACAGTAGCGACCGACTATGTCCCCCTACAACAACAACAACAACAACAAAACATTTAACTTTGTGTGTCGACGGGAACTGCGGAAGCTGTTGTTAACCACCCACAGTTTTCCATTAGCATGTTTAGCTGCTGCCTGCACCTTAAATTACCCATAAGCCCGTGCGCGTCGGGGGCAGCATTCGTTAGCTAGTCGATCTGTTCGATGCGGATTTCGGCTCTTATTAAGGAATCGACTCTTATGGATCCTCTCAAATAAAAAGAGTCGACTCTTTCGGCACCCAAACAGCTCCTCTCTGATTTACTACATAAAGTAAATAAATAAAGTAAAGTTTCATATACAAAAAAATCAAATTATAATTATATGTGACCTATGCTGGCAATAAGTCACAGTTATGAAACTGTGTAATATGGAGTTAGGCTATTATTATTTTCAAATTCTCCATTTAAAAAACTTCAAAATGATATATGTAGTTTGTTGAAATTTAGTTGTTTATCACTTGGTTAGCATGTTTGGCTAATGAGAGTGCTGGTTTGAAAAACTGAATTGTATCGGTCTGAAGTGATGTCCTTGGGAATTCAGCCCCTATATTTAAAAAAGGAAGCTTCACAATGATAAAACTGTAAACTTATATAACGCTTAATCAAGACCCAAGACTCCAAAGCACTTTACACTACAGTCATTCACACATTCACACAATGGTGGTAAACGACAATGTCCAAAAAAGGGGGAAAAATAAAACAACTAGACTTCTATTCAAATTTTGAATTGAGAAAGCTTCCTGGATGGAAAGGGAATATCTTCAGCTTCAGAATAGAAGTCCAGTTATTATTATTATTTTTTGATTGATCATGACATGATTGAAAAGCTTCACCAGTAGTCACAGCTGCCCTGGGGCAGACTGACATACACCAGCGCCACCTGGCCCTCTGATCACCACCAGCAGGTAAGGCAGGTGAAGTGTCTTGCCCAAGGACACAACAGCTGAGATGGACAGTTTAAACTGGCAACCTACTGGTTACAGGACAAACCCTACCTTGGACAAACCCTAAATTGGTCATTTTTAAAGAAATTTATAAAAAATAATAATTATAGTAATATTGATGTGTGGAAATGTGTGTCTTCCCAACAAAATAGAAAATAGTGAACATTAAAGTGTTTCTAGTGATTTTCAATATGTTTTCTCCTGGCTATTAATTATATTAATTATTATTATTATAAATAAATGAGACATAAAGTGGTGCCAAAATAATCTGTCTTTCACACATTTCCCCCTAACTAGGCTATTAGAAAGTTGATTACATCGACTAAGTTTACACCACTTCAAAAATAAAACTGAAAGCTGCTGTTTTGAATAGTTGTTATCTTCATAACACCAGATTAAAATGTGCTCGTAATAAAAACGTGGTTCTTTTTATTTTCTTTTTAAGCGGCACGCTGACAAGCCATGACGTTGTCCAACAATGTTTTGGTTCCTGGTGGTGACGTAACACACAAAAACATGGTTCCGTTGTTTTGAACCCGTAAAGCGTGCTAAGTGCTTCTGCAACTCCACTCCGCGTGAGGATGCTTTCTCCACACCGAGAGGCTGGAAAAACTATTTAAAGAGACGATGGCTCTGTCCACGGAAGCATGTGCAGAATCCGGACGGAGGCTGGTGTGTACCGTCTGCCGTGTTTACGTTAGCTCAGGAAGCCTAACTGGCAGCGGGCTAATTAGTTAGCTAAGCTAACACATTTGCAGCTGAAGCGCCGTTGGGATATTTGTCATGACACCGTACCTTTTTCAAGTTTGGAGAAACAAAAGAAACAACGTTAGATGCATTCTTCATTGAATAACTTTTAAAACAAAACATCTGTAACAGTTATCGAGCTGATGATATTTGAAATGACACATAATATTGCAAATTACTGAGGTGTGTTGCAAGCAATTAGCTGCATTTTCCTTCGATCAGCGTCGTTTAACGGTTGGAGCGCAACACGTCACGTTCGTGATGCTGCCATGGTAACGGATGCGGTACTATCAAAAACATGAATAGTGTATCCCCAAGTCCTGTCCCAGTTTTAAAGTAAAGCTTTCTCAGTCATTCTAAATAAGTCCCATCAGCGTCTTGTGTTTGGAGAAGAGTGGGCCTTTTGAGACACGGAGTTTGTTGTCTTCTCCTGTTTTTGTCGTGTAAATCGTGTCCGTTTTCAATGACAGCGCTCCATCTGCCGGAGGATGTACGACGAAAACGAGGACCTGTCAGATGTGGAGGAAATCGTAAACATCAGAGGTTTCAGTGTGGAGGAGAAGCTCGTCAGTGACAGCTACAGTGCAGACTTTGTCCACATAATGGAGGGCAAAGGTACAAGAACACAGACGTTTCTTTTTAATTAGCTGAACTAATTATTTAGTTTGTTTGTGCGTTAAACTATAACCCACATCTGCTGTCCTGCAGACTTCACCTATGAATACGTGCAAAGGGAGGCCCTCAGGACCCCACTCATTTTTAAAGACAAAGATAACCTAGGGATCAGGTGAGAAGTATTGTCTGTGCATAATACTGTTGATTTTTTTATTAGTGCAGTTCCTAAATAAATTAGTGAATATGCTTTAAATGAGAAAACCTTTTATTTTGCATTTGCAATTGTTCAACTTTTACTTTTCTCACAAAAGCAGATTAAAGGTGTACTGTGTGTGTTACACAGGAGTTAGGATGCTTTCTCTTTGTGTAAGTTTGTGTTGCTATTCCTAAAAAACTAAAGTAAATGCTTTCTGAAATATAATTCTTTATGGAAAAAATGACTAAACTCCTTTTCACCTATACCTCAATAAAATTTAATCAAGTATTTTTAAAATAATAATCTCACTGCACATTTTTTTGATTGCACATACAATTTTTAAAAATAATTCTGATTGCCTAACTTTTTATTACCTAGCTCTAACTATACAGCATTTTCATCTCTTTATAACTGTATACAACATGTAAAATATCAATTGACTGCATGATTAAATTTACTCCTTTTTAAATCTTTTTATAGAATGCCCGATCCTGAGTTTACAGTCAGCGAAATAAAAGGATTAGTTGGTAAGTGGAAGGCTGCAATCACAAACACATTCAAATATATTTACACAGTTTGTACAGATATATACTTATGCATCTTGTCTGTAATTCAAACTGAACCAAAGTAATTTCACATGTCAAAATATTGCAGAAGCTAAGATAAGTTAAAAATGCTTGATAACAAATCCCTTTTACCGTGTGGGCCTTAGACCTCTTTATGAGTTTGTTTATGTGTCTTAAAAAACTGTTTTATGATCTTTAGAGCAGAAACTGTGGAGGGAAAATGCCGTAAAAATACTTTCAAGCTGTCGTAATTTTGACCAATCAAGCTGTGAAATGATGACATGAGAGAGAGAAAAAAAGCTGTGACATGATGACTGCATGATAAGTTTTTCATTTACAAAAGCCAGATTAGATTTGGCGTAGAAATACAGAAGAAGCTGTAAACATCCAAGCATGTAGTAGAAGTGTGTTTGCTTTTCTTTATTATTTCATAGAAGGTGCAGAAATAAGCTGTTTTTATTTTTAAGGTGAAAATGGACACCAAACAGTGCATTCAAAAGCTCTCAAATTCATCTTGGACAGATGGAAATAATGCACTGTTATTATTTTTGGCCTAAAAGGTTCTCCTTATTATGAAAAAAGATAAATATATCACACATCCTTTGACTTTTGTTTTGTTTCTACATCTAGTTAACAGTAGGTTTGATCTTTATGACTGTAATTTAATTAACTGCTTTACCAAGTGGTGAAAACTGTAAATCACACCTATGAGAGCTCATATGCACATATTGTATGCACTCATGTACTTATTATTTTTTAGCTGCTGTGACTGTGATTTATGTTTTTGTTTGCAAGATTACAGAATTTACTACCTAAACACTGTAACTTTGTAAGAGGTGTTGAAGCATAAACTTGAGGAAGAATGAAATGTATTTTTGAGAAAAAGACAAATTGCAAATATGATTGGGTCTAAATCAGATTTGATAAAAATCTATCAAGTATTATCAATAAATTGCACCTTTTATTATATTTTTCTGTTTTTCCATACTCTCATTCATTTCATTTCATTTGGTTGTTCCCTACAGGCAGTCGACGCTCTGTGGATGTCATGGACGTGAGCACTCAGAAAGGCTCTGAGATGAGCATGGCTCAGTTTGTTCGCTATTACGAGACACCAGAAGATGAGCGAGACAAACTCTTTAACGTCATCAGCCTGGAGTTCAGCCACACGAAGCTGGAGAACCTCATCAAGCGACCAAAAGTGGTAATAATGTCTTTACATGCTGTGATATTCTGAAACGTTTGATTGAGATCACAAAAGGAACAACTGAGGTGTAAGCATGCAGTTTGAATTGCTGTCACAGGTGGATCAAGTGGACTGGGTGGACACCATGTGGCCTCCGGATCTGAAGCAAAGTCAAACAGAAGCCACCAACATTATTTCAGAGATGAAGTATCCCAAAGTGCAGAGGTTTGAGTTTGCTACTATGAAACTATTTTTTGTTGCCTTTCAGTCTTGACAGAAAATCAGATTAATCCTCAAAAAGATAATCTTCTTAAAAACTTACTACTAAACATTACCTCTCCTGCCATCTGAATTTCTCAATTATTGTTCTATGGCTGTGAAGCAGAGCGTGCTTCCACCTCCTCTTTGTGCTCCTGATAGTGGGCATTTTTTTACAGAGAAAAATGGATTTTAATTGTTGTGGTCTGACTGCTCTGCACAAACGCCTCTTAGCCAATCAGCGGAAATAAAAGCAAAGTGAATCCAAACTACTGTCTAATGGATTTCCTTCTAACCTCAATCCCCTGTGTTTTATTGTAACACAAAGAGTTCTTATCAATTTTAATCCATTGAGGTTACTTCTGGTCAGGTTTAGAGACTACAATTAATTAAGTTAAAGAAACAAATAACATATCCTTTAGAACATGTTAGCTGATACCCAAAAACAATACATGTACAGTGACTGTGAAGACTCAACCTAATGTGTTTTATAAATATGTGGTAGAATTTAGCTTTTTCTATATGTTTACCAAGTATTTTCTCACAAATCACTCAAAGTTTTAGCTGCTAAATTAATAAATAATTTCACTCTTGGCGTGCTAAACAGCCTTCAGTTTGTAGGAAAGCGATTGTCAACAGTCGTCTGCACTGTTTTTTTTTCAATAATAACTAAGACTATTGCTGTCTTTTTAAATAGCTGAGTTTGATAGTTCCTTTTTAATGTTTTTGGGTGTCTGAAAGATTTGATCTCTTATTCAGGTATTGTTTGATGAGTGTGAAAGGCTGTTACACAGACTTCCACATCGATTTTGGGGGAACCTCAGTTTGGTATCATGTATTCAAGGGACAGAAAGTAAGTTTGTTTTGTTTCTTTACATCAGCTGATAATTTGTGCTTTAGACCTCATTTAGCAATAATAGGTCAAATGTTAGAAAATACATGTGTAAAATTAGTTTAAAAAGATTATTGCTAACAGTTTTAGTGTTGAATTCTGTGTGCGACCATAATTAAGACTCAAAATCCATCCAGCCATCCGTCCATCCATCCTTCCATTTTCTTTACCTGATTTTCCTTGCTGCTGGTGCATATCACCAAGGGTCACTGTGTGAGAGACAAGGTACCCACTGGACAGGACCAAGTCCATTCCAGGGACACATAGAGACAAATAAGACTATCAGTCACACTCTCACTCACACCTAGGGACAATTTTGAGTTATTATTGAACCTAACATGCACAGATTTGGTCTTTGGGAAGTAAAATCTCTTGGTAAAATGATTATATTTTTGGTCAGGTGTTCTGGCTTGTACCTCCAACTCCACACAACCTCGCTCTGTATGAGGACTGGGTCCTTTCAGGCAAGCAGAGTGATGTCTTCCTGGGAGACCGAGCTGATGGATGCCAGAGAGTCGAGCTTAAACAAGGATGCACCTTCTTTATACCGTCTGGTGTGTCGACAAATTTATTTTAAAACAAACCAGACTAGCTAACGCTTGAATAAAGCAAACGTTCTAATCTTCTTTTTTTGCGTTTTTAAGGTTGGATTCATGCTGTCTACACTCCGACAGACGCTCTGGTGTTTGGTGGCAACATTCTGCACAGCTTTAACATTCCTATGCAGTTTACTATCCATGAGATAGAGAACCGGACTAAGGCAAGGCTTACAAATTTACCAAAGCGTGGCTGAACTCTTCCTTGCAGTGCAGTTCTGTAAACTTCACATCAATTAGAACATTTTCTGAGAAGAGTAAGAAACCAGCGTTTTTACACAAGGTATTTTTGGTGAGAAAAGATGGACAAAAAAGTCAATTTGTTTGGCCTAAAGGAGACATTAAGGACAAAATAAATTCAACATATTGTATAATATTTGTATATGTTCTGTAATAATTAAATAATAATCTATAAATATATTCTCAAAATGAAAAAATTTGAATATTTAAATGTAGAAATATTTTGTCAGTATTATGTATTATACCAGAACTTTGTCATTGTTTGCTTTACATAGGATTGAATTTTCTTCTTGTTGTATTGTTTTACTAAGAATTTCAAAAAATGTTTTTTATGTTATGTTGAGCAAATCTTAGCTTATGTAGATACAAATGTTTTTTCTTGTCTTCAGGTTCATTCCAAGTTTCGTTTTCCCTTTTACTACGAGATGTGCTGGTATGTCCTAGAGCGATACCTGTACTGTTTGACCAGAAGGTCCTACCTTATTCAGGAGATCCGTAAAGAGCCCATTGGTGAGTAATAATCTATATCTAAAACTGTTTGGCTAATATAAATAAACCAAACATAAGAATCTAGGCCGTAGATTGATGATTGACTTTGTAGTCGTATCATCTGTATGTTTTGGACACTCGGGTAAAGAGAGGAGCTGAGCTGTCAACTGATCACCACCTGGTAGTGAGTTGGATCAG
>JAVKLF010000033.1:13151378-13175103 GCA_034783495.1 Millerichthys robustus
GGATTAAGCAGGGAATAATGGATGGATGGACAAACATAAGAATAAAGTTTGTAAATTATTTGAACTCTAATTTTCATAGGGGACAGTAAAGTGAAACATATGGTTGAAACCAAAAGAACTGGGGGGATCACAGGGTGTTCCTAGGCCAGAAAAGATACATAATCCCTCCAGCAAGTTCTGGGTCTTCCTCAGGGTCTCCTCCCAGTGTGAAATGACCAAAAAAACCTCCAGTGCCACCATCCTACATGTTTTTGTTGTTTCACTGCTCCAACACACCTGTTTCAATAAGTTGACTTACCCCGCCAGTATGTTTTCAAGTTCTGCAGAAGGCCGTTTGTCATTCATTCATTTAAATCAGGTGTGCTGAAGCAGAAAAACATCTAGTACACCACTGCTCCAGAGGGAGACGCTCACACGGTATCCTAATTAGATGCCTGAATCATCTCAGCCGACCCTTACCTGTAAGGATGAGCCCTACAGAGAAATCCAATTTCAGACGCTTGTATTCAAAATCTTGTTCCTTTAATCCAGAGCTACTTCTCATGACACTAGGTGAGGGTTGTAACATGGATGGAAAGGGAAATCAAGAGCTATGCCTTTCCATCCAGTCTTCTTCACCACGAAAAGCAAACAAAGCAACAACCTTTTCAGAAAAGGTGTAGGGCATTCTCAAACGGTGTGAAACATGACTCACTTTTGTCCCATTTTATTATTTCAGATGATGACACAAAGATAAAGACAGAGAGCCTTTCCTCCGATTCCATAAGTCAGGACACAAATGAGGATTCATGTGGAACTCAAGTCAGGGACGACCAGGAAGAAAAATCAGACAGAGTCGCTGAGGATAGCCCCTGCTCACCTGACAACCTGAAGGCCCCGCTCCTCAAATCTGTTTTATCTGTTGTCTCTGAGGACAGCTGTAACCCTAGCTCCACTTCATTAGATTTTCCTAAAACCCCCTCAGACTCTCCAGCCTCAGAGTCTCAGAGCAGATGGACTCATTTGACCCAGTTTGAGCTGATCGGACTCAGGACACTGATCGAGAAACTGGAGTTGCTGCCCGAAAATAAGAAATGTGCTCCAGAGGGAATAGAGAACCCTCAAGCTCTCCTGGAAGATATGAAGGTAAAACATAGAGAAAAAAGTTATAAAACAATTTTATTTTGTGTCTTTAACATTTTGTTGTTTCCTGTTGCTGTTTAGATTGTGTTAAAGGAACATGCTGACGATGACCCAAAGTTAGCCATCACTGGAGTTCCTGTGGTGTTCTGGCCAAAGAAAACTACAAAGGTAATAACATTTTTCTGTGGTTTTTTTGTGATAACTTCTGAGGCATTTAGATTATGTTAATGAGCAACTGATAACAAAATCTAAATTTTATTTTAGGTAGTCAATTAAAGATTACAGGTGTTCTTATACTTTTTTAAATACGTTTTTACCCTTTGCTTAACTTTTCAAAATGTTTAATTGTTTATATGCTCTGGTGGTGGACAGACTAACAGATGAGGTCAGGTATGATGTTTGCAGATGATGTGATGAGAACAGTGAACAGGTGGAAGAGAATTTGGAGAGGTGGAGGCATAAAAGCCAGGAGTGAGGACAGAGGGTGCAGAGGCCTGAAGAGAGAACAGCTGAAAGATTAAGTTTTTTTCCTGTATATGTACACTTGCCACAAAGTGAAATTACGATGAAACATTTTTTTAGAAATCAGGAGTTCCATGTTTAAAAAAAAAAAGTTGACGTTTTGTTATATTAACAGGTCTTGACGTTTTTTTAAATCACAGACACAAAGGATGATAAAAGTAACATTTTCTTCTTTTTTTTTACTAAATGGTGTGCATGTTTGATCATAAATATAATTATATTTCTGATTTGATGTTTTTGCTTTCCAGAAAGATACATTTCATTCAGTGTTAATGTTCATTATCTAAGAGACACTCTGAGCAAATGTGCTTTTTGCTGCATAAAGTACCTTCTCAGATAAAGAACGTGTTAAATGGTTTCATCAGCTGTAAACACAGGCAGGTTTGAAGTGGCTTTGGTGTTTCTGTACCCTTGAGCTGAGGAGTGAGTCACAAGTGTGAGAATCAAAGATTTAGTTATTCTGCACAATGTAAAAAAAGTTGCAACCTCCTACACTTTCATTAATATATATTTCAGTATTATTGCCCTCTGTAGTATATTTTAATCAAATGTCTTAAAATGTTAAAAAAGGAATGCTCAGAGAGCAACTTGTATGACACACTGTGGATCTCAATATTTGGCTTTTGAAAAAGGTTGAGTGGGTTGGCTTTTCTCAGAGCAAACAAATACAGCCTATAGGGACTAGAGGGGCCAGAGAACTTCAATATGAGGTTTAGGAATGAGATCTGTCATCCGAATGTATAAAAATGCATTAAAAAGCTTCTGCTGGTCACTGTCATCAGTATGATGTAGCCCTCCGCCCCCCCGCTCTTGAAAGAGCAGCTGCTGGTCGCGGGGCCTCTTTGTGCTTGTCTTTTGTAATGAGATGCCATCTGGCTCTGTTGGCTGTGCAGAAACTGCTCTCCTCTCCCTGTGATGCTCAGAATGAATATGATAACACCTTCGCTGCCGCTCGTCCTCATTGGATGGAGGCAGACGTCCCCCTCCAGTACATATTCTGGTGTACATTCTCCTCTCATTGGCTCTGTACTCACAAGCCACGCCCCCCTCACACCCCAGGAGTTAATTCATATTAATGAGCTAGGCTTGTATGCGCTTTCTACATCTGCTTGTGGTATTGTGAAGCTTTGGAGCAAAAGGGAGGGCTGTAGGCCTGTCAGGAGTAGCAGGAGTAGAAGGAGGAGGAGGAGGAGGAGACTGCAGCCATGTCAGATTGCTGTGAGCTGGACGGCGTCTGACAACAAGCCATGGCCATGTCGTTGAGCACAGATGATGAGGACTACGACTCAGACTCTGAGCAGGTTAGCACACTGACACCCAGCAGGACAGGCGTGGTGAAGCATCCACAGGAATGTTTGGTGTTATTGTAGTGTGCAACATCACAGGGCAGCGAGGAAATGGAGCTACCTTGAGACAAAAGCTTTGATTCAGTCTGTTCTCAATCCTTAGGCTCAGGTTTGAGTCTGTTTAAAAGATCTGTTGACACAGAGAGCATGATTGTTTTATTAACTGGCCTCAAGATTGTGCCATGAAGGTGATTTATTTTGTAGGTTGATTTTTCATTTTTAGTTTAAAGTATGGAACACTCATAAAAAGCAGCAGAGAAGGAAAATCTTACTACGAATCATATAGATGTATTAAAAGAGATCATCATACATTTTTTAAATTGGATGCAATACCAGCTACGATGAACGTGTTTTAATTTCAATCATTTCTCCCACCACATTGCCAGCCACACCCCCTCACATTAAATATTTGGCAGTATTTTGGGGGAAAAAAGCTGACTGCAGATAAACGAGTCCATCATAAGACAGCTTTTAAGTTTTATTCTAGTCATGTTTACACACCTGTACTTTGAGTCTAAGTGTGGACATCACTGAAATGTGCTCAACGTGATGCTAAAAGCCACACTGAGGTAAAAGCCTGTTTAGAAGTTGGTTTTGGAGCCCAGATGTACCAACAGTTGAGGGTCAACCTGTCATTTTTTTAGTGTTTAAATTGTTTTTGAAATGATCGGGTTTTCAGACCAGTGGTTCTGTTGGTGTTAACATTTGTTTTCTTTTGACATATTTTTCTCCAGTCAGTAGTTTCTAGAATAAGAAAAGTCATAATCCTTTCTGGTTGTGAGTTTGGATTTTAAATATCATTAAATACTTCAAATTTCACAGAATTAGTGAAATGATTTGGTGAAACCGTTTATATTTTTTTTCCTACATTCTCTGTTCAGGATGGTCTGTTCTCAGTGTGAGTTTAATTTGATTATAAATATACTCTCGTTTGATCTTGCTCAGTATGGTGAACAATAATAAATGTTTTAAGAAATTCTTTACCAGTTAGTTCAGATATCACAAATGTATGTTGTACATATGAGATAGATACTTGTTGTGAGGTTGTTTTGTTATTTAGTTCTGTGTGCCAGAGGGATATCTGCTTTAGAGATCACCCACCTATCTGTCAGTGGGGAGGGTGGGCAGGAGGTTAGAGGGATCTGTCAGTTTTGTTTTGTTTTTTTCATCATTTGTCTCTTTAGTTTTAGTGAAGGTGAAAATTAACAAATACACACCACTGTCTGAGTTATTTGGTGGAATTAGTCACTCACTTGAACTTGTTTGACGCTCCTCCTCCAGGAAAAATTCAGGATATATTGGCTTATTTGCTCTCATTTCAGCGTTCGCCCTCCTGCTAATCCTCGTGAACCCCCACCAGAACGGTCCAGTGCAGATTGAACAAGCTCTGCCCCCCTCCTTCTAATCCCGTCTGTGTTAGCCACAACATCTGACCATTTTATCAGTTCATTGTTAGAAGAAGGTTTCTGTAGCATGCCCAAGATTTCACACACTCACTTTTGTCTCTGTCAGAGGCTCCTGTTACAGTGCTCATTGGTTACAAGTATGTGTGTGTCATACACTGTTCTGTTAGGGAATGGGATGTGGCTGTTGCTATGCTGACACCAGGAAAAATCTGCACTGCCGATGTAACTAAAGAAATCTAGTCCTCATTTCCAAGAGCTGCAGTGAATTTCACCTCCTGCTCTGGTTTATTTCATCTTCCTCTCTGCTGCTCATTGTCTCATGTGAGATGGTTGGCAGTATAGTGCAGATTGTTAAAAAAACACACACACACACACATTGCTGTGGTTTGGCTCTCAGCCTGTGAGGGAGCAGAATAGGTTTCACAGAAACAATAATGATGCTGATCAAAGACGCGTAATCTCCCACTTGTTTTAAGTAGAGCACATTTGATAATCTGCACTGCTGGGTGTCAGTCTGTGTGCTCCCGTAACACAGAACAATGGGTCTTCTGTAGGCATGTGTGAAATGTAGTCAGAAGTGTAGCTTGTCTTTGAAGAAGAGAAATGCAAGCCAGTGAGGTGCTAAATTTGGAAGGCGCCTTCAGGGACATTTTTGATGTGTTTGTTTGCTCTTGTCCTCTGTCCTGTAGGTATGAATAATGTGTCTGCGACCAAAAGGGTTTGATTTCTGTGGATAGAAATTGCATTTGTATGCTTATTTTCTTTTGTGCCTATAATCAAAAGAAAGAGATGTTGATCAGAAGAAGAAACACACACACACATGCCAGCTATATTTATTAAAATATGGACATTTCTTTCACTTTTATATGATGTGAGCGCCTTTCTTATTTACCATACTCTTTATAATCATTATCACTTGTTGCCAAATGCAAAAGTAATTGTTTCTGCCCTTGTCTGTTAGCAAAATATCTCATGAACCACTGGACAGCTTTTAATGAAATGTTCAAAAAGTAATCAGTGGATGTGATCAAAATGCATCTTTGATTCATTAATGTTTTTAATTAAATGCATTTCTTCAAAGAATGTTAAGCCTTTAATTAGTTTAACTTTATTTAGGTGTTAGCTTTTTATTTTAAAACCTAATAAAACTCAATTTTAATGCTTATTTTCAAAATATGTGTTGAGCAGCTACATAATATCAACAAGCAAAATATTTGTTTGCTTATTGTTTTTTTTTCTTTCTTTTTGTTTGTTTCTTTTTTAAAGAAACTTGACACTGTATCCTTGTCCTCTCCAGCCTCGGCCTCCCAACAGGCCGAAACCCAAGATGGCAGCATCTCCTGCATCAGCAGTCAAGCTGTCGGCCAGCCGGGGAACATCTGGTGCTAGGAGGAGGAGGACCCGCTGTCGGAAGTGCGAGGCCTGCCTGCGGACGGAGTGCGGCGAATGCCACTTCTGCAAAGACATGAAGAAGTTCGGCGGGCCGGGGCGAATGAAGCAGTCCTGCATCATGAGGCAGTGCATAGCTGTAAGTACATACTGTCATTTGTACATGATGTATGAAATGCTTTTTTATTGGCCGACACGAGAAGATTTATTCTAATTTTCTAGTTGATTAAAAAAACAAAACAACAACAAATCTAAACATTTTTGCTAAAAAAAGAAAATATTAAATGACTATTAATATTTAGACTCTGTTATAACATGCAGAGCTATGGTCTGATGCATTAGTGGCTGCCATCATTTCAAAATGGAGGAAATTTGAAACCAATAATAGACTTTTATTGATCTGACTGAGTAATTAGGAGCAAAGGGCCTTGGTCAGACAAGTCACTAACAGGATAATCACCAGTGTGAGTGAAAACCAGTTCTTTACAAAAGCACAACCATTAGTGCAGCAGTTCTCCAGTAAAAGGCTTGTGGTTGTCTACTGGGAGTTTGACACTTGCAGACCACAAAAACAATCATCCTCAGGTCGAACAAAGAAACGGTTTGGCCACAACATTTCTGCAGTTAGACACAGCTATGGCAACATCAAGGCATGGAGATTCTGGATGTGAATATTAACTTGTTCCACTTATTTTTGGACCTGCATGCTCACCATCATTTATTTACCTGCATGTTAGCAGGTAGGTCAATACCTACCTGCATACCTAATAATAATAATAATAATAATAATACATACCTACGACGGTGATCTACCAGTTGTAGTTTATACCCACAACCTGGTCAAATGTAACATATTACATCAAATCTAGTGGAGAGCAGTGGGAGCAATAACAACAAATAGTAACAATGTGATTGTTACGTTGGATTGGAAGAACAGTTATGTATTGATGCAGTTTTCAGATTAAATCAAAGATGTATTGATTTATTACGTCTTTGCACAGTAAAATCTGATCCAGTTAATTATTAGATGGAAACAAACTAGCAGAGACGTTAAAAAGGTGCAGTTATGTTTGTGTAAGAAGAGCTCATGCCGAGTAGGGTCCATTTTAAGAGTATATCACTTCTTCTGATTGTAGTATTAGTTCTTCATTATTAACACTTGATGTTTATGAGAAGAGCTGCAGTATTATAGGTTGAAATATATTGTGCTGTATCGGGTTTTGCTGCTCATGTGTCTTTACGTTTGGAGACACAATAAAGACTGATGAAGAATAATCCTTGAATGAAACACTTCCATTTTGCCGCTCAACAATTCTGAGTCGGGCAAAAGTTAACTGAGCTCTGAGTCAGAATTGTTCACAATTTGGGTACCAAGACATTAAACAAAACTTGCACAAACTTGCAAAAGCAACCCACATTTCCCTCACTCTCTCCTGTGCCATTACTATGATTAAAACCAGGTGTGGGCATCAAAGCATTTGGATTTACCAAATATATTATTAGCATGCAGAACATAAACATGCAGCCCTTTATGATTTTGATATTACAGCCCTATTCATGATATTGACTTGCTGCAAATATGCTCAAAACAGTGCATTCAAGTAGCTAATTCTGTTGTATCATCTTTAAAAGAATCAGGCAGAGGTGTAGAGTAACTTTTTATTTTCACCTGTAGTGATTTGTTCCTTTGTTTTCCTCCTCAGCCTGTTTTGCCCCACACAGCTGTGTGTCTCATCTGTGGGGAGGCTGGAAAAGAGGACACTGTGGAAGATGAAGAGGAGAAGTTTAACCTGATGCTTATGGAGTGCTCCATCTGTAATGAGATTGTTCATCCTAACTGTCTCAAGGTAACCTGCTCAGTTTTAGCGTTCAGCAGTCTTACAGCTGTTGAGTTGTTGTTATCTGCCAAACCTCCTGGCTGAAGGTCTGTATGTGATCGTTTTGTTCAGGTCAAAGATTCAAACGGATTAGTCAACGATGAGCTGCCAAACTGTTGGGAGTGCCCAAAGTGTAACCACGCAGGGAAAACTGGGAAAGTAAGCATCAGTTGTTCTCAAACTAATGAATTTCTCCAACAAATTATTGACGTGCCTCAGAGCCAGAGAAATAAAGTTGTCTTCTCTGTTTTTCTAAACTTTTGGCCACAAAGCAAAAAAGGGGGCCAGGATTCAAGTATGCCTCAAACCTCCCTGGCTCCCTCCTCAAAGAGACACGCCTGAATCGGGATCCGAAAGAGGAGCCTGACCCGCCCGTGGTGGCTCCGACACCTGCTGCTGCGCTGACGACTGCATCTACCGTGAAAAGAAAAGCAGAGCGGGAAGTCGTCTCGAAGCGGAACGACGAGGAGCCTCCGAAGAAGCGGCCTCCCCTACTGTCTCTGGACAGTGTGCCACGAGCAAGAGTCGACGACAATCCGCTTCGGAAAAAAAGAAAACTGTTCGACACCAATGATGAACCTGTGATTGTGAAAAAGAAGGTGAGACTCTTATTCTTTTATTTTCCTTTTTTGCATATCTATGTTTTACTTTTAACAAAACAAGTCACCACACATCTAGGTGTGAAAACAGTTTGGAACTTTTGTTTAAAGAGATGAGCCTGAAATGTTAACATACTAGCTCAGTGGTTGTTAAACCCCTAACCCTGGTTTAAGGGTGAGGCGTAAGATGTGATTGTTTTATGTTTTTCATTTCTAAGAACAGAGCCTCATAATCTGCGGTTTCATTACTTCTTCTCTTCCACAACTGAACGCAAGTGTAACGTTATTTGCATCCTTTGCACATTTTGTTGCTATCAGTTCTTATAGGGACTCCACAGATGCTACTTCAGCACCATTAACATGTCAGTTAGTCATCGTCCACTCCCGTTTTCACAGCATTTTTGTTTGAAGTAGTTTTTGTCTGGAGCCAAGATCATAATGTGCTCTGGTTCCTTTTAGCTTTACTTCACAGGTTAGCTCATTGCAGTTAATGAACTTGTTATTTCACTTGCAAATAATTGACACAGAAATTACCACTAGAGGGACCCTGAGTACCACCAGTGCTACTCCTAACACTCCTGTTACATTTTAAGAACCTGGTTTTTGGTATGTGCCTTTTTGAGCTCAGCATAAAGAAGTACCCCTGAATTTTCAGTGGCCACTCCATTCCAACATTTTTGGATCAAGGTTTATCAGTTATCAAAACATGAATTAAATACTTTTTTCATACTAGCAACTCCACTGGGGTTAAAATACAATTATTGTCCTTCCGCTCTGTTCTAGAAAAAGCCTTCAAAAGCAGAGGATTCGTTCAGTTTGAAGCTGTTGCAAAACATCAAGGCAGAGAATGATCATGGCGATGAAGAGGAGGATCAGGAGGATCACGAGGAAGATGGGTTAATTTTGGACAGGACGCATTTCACGGAGAAAAGTGAGCATGATGATGAAGTGCAAGAAGAGGACAAAGAGGAAGAGGAGAATGTCACAAAAGGGAGAGACAGTAGTGCAGAGGACAAAGCTAAGGTTCTGATAGGTCCCCTGCTGAGAACTTCATCAGCCAGAGAAAGTGATCATTCGTCCTCCAACTCCCCCAGAGCCGGACCCAGCAGCGAGTCCGGAGACATCCACGAGAAGAGCTCTGCTCAGCTCAAAGCTCGCCACCTGCGCCGACGTCTTCCCAACAAAGGGGTGAGTAAAGAATGCAGCCAGGAGACCGTCAAGTCGGAAGACTTCAAAAAGCATGCTGCCGAGAAGACGGAGAACAACTCGGCCGCTCATCATCGCAGGCAGCTGAAAACTGAAGATTCTGTGACCAATCAGAACATTAAACCACTGAAAACAGAAGACTCAGCCAGCATTCAGAGTCGTAGAGCCCTTAAAACAGAGGACGGAGTAGCCAATCACCACAGACAGCCTCTGAAAACAGAAGACTGTCTGACCAACCAGAACCACAGTCCAGTGAAGTCTGAACCTCAAAGCGAAGCAGAAGACCATAAACCGAGATGGCCTCTTAATAACGGCAGCAGTGATCTGGGTGACTGGCTGAGACACAGGGGGCGGGAGGTGTACGGGACGCCGCGGGCGTACTCCCCCCTCAGCTGGAATAGAAACCCACCGATCGCGCCAATCTGTCCCCGCCCTCTCCCCCGCCGGTCGCCCCCAAAATGTATTCAAATGGAGCGTCACGTGATCCGACCCCCACCGATCAGCCCCCCACCTGACAGGTTATCACTGAACGACGGTGAAACGCATGTGATGCGGCGGGAGACGTGGATGATGGTCTTCGGTCACCTGACCCACAGAGATCTCTGCGTCTGCATGCGGGTGTGCAGGACGTGGAACAGGTGGTGAGTACCAGAAGAACTGAGCTGCTGAGAACCCCTGACCTTGAACGGATAACGTTCTTATGAGCATATCTGCTGTGCCTCTCATCAGGTGCTGCGACAAAAGACTTTGGAATCACATCAGTCTGAACCGCTGCAAGTCCATCACTCCCCTCATGCTGAGTGGCATCATCCGGAGACAACCTGTAGCTCTGGACCTCAGCTGGACCAACATTTCTAAGAAGCAGCTCAGCTGGCTCATTAACAGACTTCCTGGTAAATAAATTCAATCAACACAACACGTTTTGTTTCGTATGCAGTTCTTTATGGTCCCTCTCTCCCTGCAGGTCTGCGTGTGTTGCTCCTGTCAGGGTGCTCCTGGGTGGCCGTCTCTGCTCTTTGCACGTCCAGCTGTCCTCTCCTGCGAACACTGGACGTTCAGTGGGTCGAAGGACTAAAAGACGCCCAAATGAGAGACTTGCTGTCCCCCCCCACAGATAACAGGCCAGGTATCAGTGCATTGTGCATTTTTACTCTCAGTAGCTGAATAAATGAATGTGACCGTAGAGGAATGAGTACAATAAACTCACGTTCTGCACCTGTTTTAGAAAAGTAAACATATAAAGGGTGTATAAAGTCTTCCATCTACAGTAAAGCTAAACTTTTTTTCTTCTGGTAATTTTCTTCCTTTGTTTTTTTTTAGGTCAGTTAGACAACAGGAGCAAGCTACGTAACGTGGAGGACCTGCGTCTGGCGGGGTTAGACATCACAGACACGTCTCTGCGCCTCATCATTCGCTACATGCCTCTGTTATCTAAGCTGGACCTGAGTTACTGTAACCACGTCACCGATCAGTCCGTCAACATCCTGACCGCTGCGGGGACCACGACCAGAGACTCGCTCACTGATATCAACCTGTCAGGTACGAGTCTGTCATCGCTGGCTCTAAATCTGACCTTATTAGAATCATGTCTGAATTTAAATCTTTACCTTTAGTTGTGTGACGATACTGGTGTCTTTGCATCTTTTACCTTAATAATATGAGACTTCAGGTTGTGACAGAAGTGCAACCTCTGAGAAAACCAGTTGTCAACCAGACACTTTTTAGAGAGGTTTTGTCAACTGGTCCACGTTTAGTTTAGAGCTCACGCCCTTTGAAACATTTAACAACACATGAGCCTTTAAGCAGCTGAAAAAATGGGGTAACTTCAGTCCACAAACACGTCCAGTTATGGAGCTTTTGGATTTTTTTAGTAAGGCTAATTAATCCTTAGTGTCAGTACATGTGAATCTTGCTGCCCTCCCAACTCATTTCCTCCTCCTGCAGTCTGTAACAGGGTCACCGACCAGTCTCTGACCTATTTCAAACGCTGCGGGAGCATCTGTCACATCGACCTGCGGTACTGCAAACAGGTGACCAAGGAGGGATGCGACCAGTTTGTGGCAGAAATGTCCGTCAGCGTTCAGTTCGAACTGATCGAGGACAAACTGCTGCAGAGAATCAGTTAGGGCCGAGGAACAGAAACTATTGTCCACATGGTGGCAGCAGACACAAAGACAATAAATATCCCTGACAAAACAAAAAGTCTGCCAATCCAGAATGTAAAAAAGTGAAATCTTGTCAAAAACTGGCAATTTTACCCAGAACATTTTGCTGTTGCACCTGTTTTATATGTTATTTATTGAAAGAAAAACAGTTTATGTATTATATCCCTGCTTTCTCCATGTTTATACACTATTTTCTGTTCTAATGCAAACTTTATTGCATTTTAGATGAATATTTTTGTATCAGAAAGTGTTTCATAGATTTATGTGCAAGTATAAAATGCACTGATGTACAGCATCATAAAGCCAAGATTGATATTATTTGCAAAAGTTGAATTATGTTGCGGTTTGTGACTTTGTGTCTGTTTTTATATTTAAATATACGTGCCTGAACCCTTTTTTAAAAAATAGACTAAGGTACAGTATATTTAGTATTTCCATATTATTATAACATGTTGAGATGAGAAATACTGTGTGTGTAGTTGAAAGACTTCAAAAAGTTCTTTGCACTCATACCATAAACACAAATACCTGAATGTACTTCCTTATACACTCCAGTGTACAGTGTACAAAGCATATTTTTTCACCACTAAAATGTTAACGCTATATTTACAGAGTAATTTTACTAACTGCTTGTGTTTGAGTTTCACTGTAATTTCCCTGCCAGCGTTAAAAGCTCTGCATGCAGCCATGAAAAGTTTACATCTATGAATAGATTTATTAACTGTTTACCATTAAAATATCTGTTTTATTTCTTTTTGCCCTTCATGTTGCTCCATGTCATGTAAAGTGCAGTGCTGAATTGTGCAAAAGAATAATCAGCAAAGCCAAAAAATAAGCTATTATATTGTAGAACTCTTCAATCATTCAAGTATATTATATACAATAAATGAGCCAATTTCTTCTTGTTTGTTGCAAAACTGTAATTATTTTGGAGTTAGTGGATTTTCAGCTGGATTTGAACTTTTTGTTAAATAAAATATCTCAAAATGACTAAACTATCTTCTAGAACACTCACAACGGCCTAAAAACACACCTTTAAGATTTAAAAACGCAATATAAAACTGAGGAAATAATCTGGTGCTTTTTGTTGTTCCAAAATTAAAGAAAAAAGGGACAATATTATCATACGTGGGGTGTTTGTAAGTTTTATTTTAAAGTGCAAATTAAAGTAGAATTCTTATAGACTTGACAAAACAGTTTTTAAACGTTTAAATAATTATGACCCAAGTCATCCAAAAATGGTAAATTATTTATTAAAGTAGGTTTTAAAAACTATTAATTTGTCTCTGGAACTACCTAAAATATTTTCCATATTTTTTAGTCTTTAAACAAAAGTTTTTCCAGTATAACTTCTATGTATCTGTCCATGTACAGTTCAATGGAAGAGTTTTTTAAAAAGTCGTAATTTTTTAATAAAATGTCTTCACAGAGTCTTTTAGTCTAAATTTAGTCTAGCTGTTTATAATTTACATGTAAAGCCTCTGGGGAAAAAAGTCAACCTTTGAGATAATAAATTCATTTTAAACTGCGGTCTGTGTGTTTGTTCATTTTTAATTTACAAAAACATAGTTTCAAAAAATTGTTTTTGAAGTAAACTCCCATAATCCCAGGTTCTAATTAAAATAAACGAAACTCCAAAATGAACACTTCCTGTTTTGTATTACTGCATTTTATTGAATCTCATAAATAATTTTTTCCTGTTAACCAAAATAAAAAGATTCAACATTCAGAATATAAACATCTGATTATGGATGCTCATGATGTCGAATAAAACTAGCTGCCTGTGAACGACATCTTTGTGACGGACAGCAGCTGGAACAAAGTGACTCTGACAGACCAAATGGAGACTTTCTGTAGCTGAAGCAGACGATGAAAAAGAAAAAAAAGAAAAGTGTGAGAGATATTTCTGACCAAAACCCAGCAAGAATATATTCTGGAAAAAGGTTTTACTATTATTGTTCATAATTAATGAAATATTAAATAATGTTTCTCCCAAATAAATGGAAATATAAAAAAATATAATATATATATTATATATTTTTTATCATTAATAAACAGAAGCTGTGTAAGAGACTCACTAAGCAGCAACTGCAGTTTGTTAAATAGGTAAAAAACAAATGATGTTTTAGTGACATCTAATTTAAATGGATATTATGACACGATGAAATTGTTTTTGTTTTTGTTTGCATAACCAGGTAAAGTAGATCTGCTATCCTGAAAAAGTTGGGATGTTGTGTAAAATGTAAAACCAAACAGAATGCAATGATATGCAAACCTCATAAACCTGTACTTCATACATGTACAGGTTCAGTACATATGGAATGTTTAGTTGAATAAATTGTATCATTTTTGGGGGGGAATAAATGTAATTTTGTATGTGTAAGCGTCCCTTCTTTTTTAACAACAATCTGAGATTTGTACATCATTGATTTTTGTTTTTCTTTACAATTTACACAACATTGGAACTTTTTCTGTTTTTATTTTAGAATCCGGGCTCTAAAGGACGTCCACTTCTGCAGTTTGGGTCTCAACAGAAAACTATGTGGATGTCACTTAAAACAGAGGAAATAGCACCTGTTTCCTACCTTTATAAATCTGAAATTAAAGAAGGGAAAACCAAACACAGTGTTGGTGAAATGTACTCATAATACTGAAAAAAAGTAAATAATCTCATCATGGATGAATTTGGTTTCACACAGTAACAGGAATGTGTATCAGCAGAGAGGAAATCTCAGTGAGTGTGAAACGTTTTTATCGCCTCAAATAAATAAATAAAAAAACCCATCACACCAAGTTTGCTGGTTATGAGATGCATATTGTGAGATTTTAACCAAATATCCGCTGAAGGCATGTTTGGCACCCTACAGACTCCTGTGAGTGTGTGTGTGTGATGAGATAAGATGACTCAGCACGTCATGTTGAGACTGACAAATAGATTCTTTTTTTCTAAAAACACTTTTCTTTTCCTCTGATATTGCACATCCTAAAGAACACCGAGGGAGACGACACAGTGTCATGTGGCAGGACTGTGTAAACCATACTGACTCTAACCCTGGGGTCTCGATCACAACGCCGTGAAAAAGTTTTAATCCACCCCTCGCTGCTTTATGTTTGTCTTTCAGGAACCAGATTTTCTCATTATTTAAATCACCCAGCGCTGAGAGTGAGATGATGTGTCTAAAGACTCTTTCTCATAACACCTCAGCGGGACTTCTAAATGAACAGTGTGGGCTCATTTGTCTGTCTGTTAGCAAAATATCTCATGCACCACTTGATGGATTTTAATGAAACTCACAGAAGGTACATTTTCAGATTGACGACCTGCTTGGGATGGCTATTTGAATTCTTTTCACTGTTCAGTATCTATTTTCTAATTTGTTCATGGCTACTTTTACATAGTCATTATTTACATTAGCTTTATTGTTCTCTCTCTAAAACCTATGGTAACTATTAGGAATAACAAAACATGTTTAAAATCTTGATTTTGAAATAAAGGACGCATCACAAGTCGCAGGACACCCTTTTATTTCAGAAACAAAAGGTAAAATGAAATATCTGAATACCACAGCAAGTAATAGGTGAGGGGGCCTGTCTTTGGAAAAATGTACCCTTGATCCAACATGTTCTGGACAGAGCTCATTACCTGCTGTAGTATTCAGATTCATCATTTTCCCTTCTGTTTCTGAAAAACTAGCTCCCCAACACATACTCTGAGTACTAACAGATCGCATGAGATCCTATGACATCACAAAGTTTGGTAAAAAGATGATAAAGCTCCGAAGCACTGAAGGTAGTGGGTGACGTGCATTCCTTCAAGTCACCGTCAAGCATTTTAGAGTGCCGCTGGCCTCTGGTTCTACAGGCTTTCTGAAGGTCTCTTTTTGGACTTTTCCTGCTATTTTTCCCAATTCTTTTCTGTCCAGAAAGGACAGGAGGGGTGGTTTAAAACTTTTGCACACTGCTGTGTGTCACCACCAACGATAAGAAGACCCTTTTCAAGTATCCACAGGACTGCCTCCGCTCGTCTCCTGTCAGCAGGATCCAAAACAGAGTGTCTGCTGTGCGTAAAGGACCCCGTGCAGCTGATGGTGGTCCACTGGGGAGGACAGCTGGAGTTTTGAGTTGGCAGGGTGGGACCAGGTGGAGGACAGGAGGTGGTGGTGGGGGGCAAACGTCTGTAGGCCACAGGCAACAGTCTAGTCTGAAAGACCAGGAAAGTTGCCCACACCTGCTGCAGCACGGGTGCCCTGTGAGACGTCGTGCACAGCGGTTCGTCCTCAGAGGGACGCTGTTTGGGGGGTGGCGGGGCCCACGTGCGGCACGCCCGAGGGGCCGCTCTGAGTTTTTTTAGGACTTGAAGACGTGCACGGCCCGCACCACGTACTGCCTGCAGATGGGACACTCGCTCATCCGCTTTCCACATTTGGTGCAGGTGACCATGTGGCCGCATTCCAGCAGCACGCAGTCGATGATGGCGTCCATGCAGATGCGACAGAGGTTCTCGTCCGCCGCCAGCTGGGCTCTGACGCCATCTGTAGATGACAAAAATACGGATTTCATTTGAAAAGCCTCTCAAAACTGTCTGTTATACAGCTTCCTTTGAATGCGGTCGAACAGATTTTTCCGTTTCGATGCATACGTGCAACAGATTTTCTTTCCAGTTCAATCACAGCTTGGAGTGAGAGACACATGAATCAAATCAGTTAAATCATGTCAGAGCACTGACTTATGGGAGGCAGAAGCTGACCGACCTGACCTAAATCTGGCTCCCCCTGCTCACATCTTGACGGAAAAAAAAGAAAGCCAATCGTCCCTGCAGCCTCCCAGCACAGCTGAATGCTAAGTGGGCTAATAAGCTCCTGGAGCTTGTTTCTGTCAGTGAGGACGCTCGACAATGTAATTACACCTGACAGAGACGTGCTGCCGCTGAAGGAAAACGATGGCTCATCAGGATGTAAAAACTTTAATGGAGCACATTAATGACAGAATGAGAGGCTGTCTTTCAGGATTAAATGAGATGATACCCCCCCCACCCCATGCCACACACACACAAAGACACGTAACTGAATGAGGCAAGGAATAGTGACCATAATATGATAACAAGCAAGATGACATAAAGGATCATATTATTACAAAACAAAAAAGAAAACGACTGTAGCTGCTGGCAGATGGGTGCAGCTCACAGCAATTCATGGAGGAACACGATGACTTTTTAAATGACATCTTACCTCTAACGCCACTGTTGCAAAGAGACGGAGGATATGCAACCACTTTATAGATAAAAATGAGGAGCAATAAGGACAATTGTTAGTTAAGGAAATAACGGATTAATGCAAAAGCAAGGGAAAAGGAGCAAATTATACAATTATTCTTGCTTTTCCCATAAAAGTGAACTAGCTGTTGTCGAATAGAATGTCTTCTCTTACTATCTCTGGAATTATGTGAATGCTGAGTCAGCCTCTACCTTGTTGTTTTCCATTTTATTGTTTTTTTATGTATGATATTTGTATTCAACTTTTCCTTTATACTTTGTGTGTGCCATCTAAAGCACCCCAAAAAACAGCTGGAGGGTTAAATGACCATATAGCTGCTTTCTAGCTGAAGCAGCTTGTGTTCTGCTCATCGTAGCAGGTTTTATTCATTTTAGTGTTGTATTGTAACAACTCCGTTTTAGCTTCTTTAGCAAATGTCAGCAGTCATTCAGCACTCAGCATTCACATTTTTGCAGGAAAAATTCAGTAGTTACCTGCAGTTATGCTCACGTTTTCCACTAAAAGAAAAGAAGAAAAGTATTTTAGTTAACATCAACAATCACAGTGTGGATTCATTTTTCAAAAACAATGACACGAAACTGACTGGATTTCCGGTTCTGTTCGTTTTCCCTGTAGAGTCGATGCACCCGCTCCAGCAGCTCCCACTTCTCGCAGCAGCCGGAGTAATTGACAAAGTTTCTGGCGAGAATCTCTTTAAGCTGGCGGACGGAGAGGTTCTCTATCGCCGCCTCATTGTCGAGATCAGACAGAGAGGCCCTGATCCTCCTCTGCGTCGCCGGGCTGACCTGTACAGTCCGCACAGGAGCACAGCTGTGACTCAGCAGAAATACTTCATTCAGTTAGATAACCATCAGCCGGCCCTGCAGACGTGAGCAGAAACTAAGCAGCGCACCTCTAAGATGTTTTCTGTGGGCTCCAGGTTCAGAAGAGACGCTGTTGGAGTTTCCTCGTGCTCCTGTGTGACAGAAAATCCAAATAAAATCAATTTTTGTTGTATGAAAGCTTCAAAATTAAGCAGTTTGATTGTGAAAATGAAAGCTCCTCATTTGCATAATCAGAGTTTTGATGTCAAAGGAAAAAAAAAAAAGTTTATGGGTAAAAAGAGCAATATGCTAAAGTCATCTCATGCCAAATAAGAGAGAGTCTATAAACTGTTTTTTTAAGGCAAAAAAAGTGTTTTATTTCATAAACAGAAAAGCTATTCTACATTTTGACACAATCAGTGATTCAAACAGGATGTTGCTTTTTTTTCTTCAATCAAACGCCTTTCACACAAGAATGAACACATGAAATGTATTGAGTTTACAGACAACATGAAAACAAGTGAAGTAAAAGTTACACTGACAGAGGCCGAAGCTGCAACCTTCTTCGGCTGTCGTGGACACAAAGATAGCTGAAGCAGGTGTGATGTAGGCCAGAGGTGGGCAACGAAAAATGTGCAAAGCCTAAAATACAGTTTTATCAAAAAGGGCCTTGATTTTACACAGTTCTCTGGTTGCACAACTAGATTGCAACAAACAATTCTCCTTTTTGGTCTTTAAGAATCAACAAAATATGACAAGTAAAATACTTTATCAGTGGCCCCCTTGAAGGAAACATCTGAAATATAACCCTGAAGAATGTTTTGCAACTCCTTTCTGAGCAACAACTAATGATGAGTCTGAGCAGAAAAGCCCTAATGTTTTCTCTCTAAAAGACGTTACACTGTGTTTAGTGACTGAAAATAATAGTGTATGGTTCTCGAGTTGTGTTTGGTGCTTCAACAGTCAAAGAATGAGCGTGCAGTTAGGAGGACTTTCTAACGCAAACTGAGCAGGACAGACAGCTGCCAAGATCCCACGATACTTTAATAAAAGCGTGTGAGAAATGAAAACATTGCTTGCAAATGCCAAATCTAACAGTTGTCTATAAACATGTCACAAGATTCACTTTAATTATAATTTATAATACTGCCTGACCACATTTGACTCCATCTGTCTAGTTATATTTAATTTTTTAAACCTGCATCTGATATGTCTGGTTGGCAAATAATGAATCCAGATGTCAGGATTTTGCTGGATTACATGGCACCGATTGTGACTCAGCTCTGTATTATCTCAGCCACTTCACTTCATCTTCCCTCTGCTTGACAAAAGCAAGGTTGTAATATTTATTAGGATGGGTTTATTGTTTCCACCTCAGTCCAATAAAACAAACCGTCTCTCTCTTCTGCACATTACAAAACAAAACGACCGGCGTTGTCTAATGAAGAGGTTTTAATAATACATTAGTCGGCGTCACAGGGCCTGAGCCTGTCCTGGTTCAGACCAGACTCCTCAGAGACCCAGACAGGATTTTTTATTTTAGTTCTTTTAGTCTTTGAGATTTGCATTTAGTCATGTTTTTGCTATTAAGTTTTCTTAAGCTTTTCTTCCTGTTTTATACTGAAATAAGATTTTCTTGTGCTTGTCTTCATTTGTTTTCCATTTTCGTTCATTCCTCCAGCTTGTGGTTCTTCAGTTACTGCCACCGTCAAGTAATCAGGGCTCAGTTTTTGCTTCATCATGATTATCAAGATCAGTTTTCTGCTTTAGCTCATGTTGATTTTCTGAAGTCGCTGTGTTTGTTGGCAACATTCAAGTAAGAAATAGGTTTGCTGCGCCTTAAATTCCTTCCTTTATAACTCCCAGACAGAAGCAACATTTTGACTTGTCAAATTAACAACACTGCTGAACTCCACAAACTAAAAACACCTTTCTTTATGCACAGGAGAAACAATATCCAGTCAAGACAGACATATTTCCAAATGAAAGAAGTTCACAAGAGATGGAAGTTAGATTAGTGCCTACAAAAAAGGCAGTATACTTCTGGAGCAGCGGTCGTTGAAAAGATGAATGGAACAAGGATGGAAGAAGTGTGGGGATGCCTCGGAACGGCTCACCATCGTAAATATCCACTGAAAAACAAAAGGAGGCGGTGCGCTGCTGTGGCCTTAATGACTGTGAGTCAGTGCTGCTCACTGAGGTGTCAGGTGAGAGACTTCACTGTACGCTTGTTGTCATCAGAAATGTTAAAAACAAAGAGTCAAACCAAGTTTCTGTTCCCAGCTGCGACACCGTGGGGTCTTTTTTTTATACCACCCTGCTCGTTACATAACAGAATCAGCGGCTGATACAACAAACCTATAAAAGGCAAAGAGCTTAAACTGCCTCGCTGGCTGGTACAACGGCCCTGAGATTATACACCAACACAGCTGCGTCCACACGTCACGCGGACGGTTTTACCGACCATTGAACTTTCAATGAAGTCTAGAAGATTTTCAGGATTCATTCATAACATTCAGGAGCCGAAGAAAAACAGTTACTATGAAGCCACGCTGTTGTGATGGATGCTGTTTCACAGTCTTGTCCTATCTCATCTTTTTTGAAATGCGCTGCTGCCATAAAATTAAAAACTACATTTTGCTTCTTTAAATATGTTCACTATGTTCCACTGTGAATCAAGTGTGGGTTTATAACATTTTGCAGATTATTTTACATTTTACACAACGTTCTAACTTCCATGGAATTGGGGTTGTCTTCTCACAAGAGGACGGATGTTTGTCTCCCTTCAAACAGCCTCAGTGAATCTTGTAAATATGTTTGTCACACCTTAGAAATTAATTACCTTGGACAGAATGAGGCCAGATGTGAAGGAAGCACGGCGTATGTTGATCGGGGAGTGATGTTTGTGTATGCGTGTATGTGGCAGGGTGGAGCACAAACCTGGCTGGTGGTCCCTGAACTGTCACTCGGGCTGACTGCGTCTCCCTGAGAGACGGACAGGACCGACTGCTCGGAGGTGGAGCGCGTTGCCAAGGTGGGAGACGCTGCACGTGAGTGGGGGAGCGAGTGCAGACTGTCTGTGTCGTCTCCCCCTTCGTCTTCCTCATCGTCATCCTCCTTCTCCTCCTCATCGTCCTCCTCCTCCTCGTCATCCTCCTCCTCCATCACGGGCCTGGAGGTCTCCCGTGCCCCCCGATGGCAGAGCACCAGGTCCACCAGGTCCTCCTTCTCCCTGCAGGTGTCTGTGGGGATGTTGCGCAGCAGCAGGTACTGCCGCAGGTCCTTGACTCGGAGCTGCATGAGGCGCGGCCGCTGGAAGGCCGTGCCACGCAGCAGGTGGCAGGTCGAGCAGCAGCGCAGGTTTTCTTGCAGCACGGAGCACAGAGCGCAGAAACTCTTCTTACAGTCGCAGCAGATGTGCTGCAGAACAGGGGAGCACACATGGTCAGTTATTTTTTTGCTTCTGAATAAAGCAAACGGTTTTGTCCTTGAGGATTTTTTGAAAATAATTTTTTAACAAGACCCTGACGTGTACCCTAGCACAATAAAGACTTTGCTGTTTGTGGTACTTGATGAATTAATGAACCATGTGTGGTAAGGGAGTAGCTGATAAAAGTGATGACAAATGGAGCGACTGAGCTCTTTAATGAATAAAACAAAGAGTGGCACAATTTTTTATTAGATTGATATCTTTGAAACTAAGTCAGACCCCTTTATATGTAGCACTTTATTATACCCATAATTTTTTAAAGAGTTTTAATATTTTATCCCTATATTTATCTGTCTATTTATTACTTATATGCTTTTTGTTAGAATTTAGAAATGTCAACTTCTAAAAGTAGATGATTAAATTTTAAATTATGAAAGATGTATGGAAAACTGAAGCTGACAAAATTAAAAACCATGAAAAAGAAGTACAGCGAACCCTTGCTATAACGCTTTGCTGTTTTTTTGTGTGCAGTTTTTCATGCTTTTCTTTACAGTGTTTGAACACACATTGTGTTCTGCGTCCTGAACTGAAAACACATTCCAATACAGTTCTCTAATATAACCGAAGGTGACATGTCTGTTCAGAAGAATAGTCTTGCCCAGAAGAAAACAGAACGCCAACATCTACCCATAACTATGTTCTTCTCTCAGAAAAAGACCCCTGTACCACGGCCTTAGTTAGAAAAAGACCCCTGTACCACGGCCTTAGTTAGAAAAAGACCCGACAGCGAAGCGGAGTCAGCACGAAGGCGCACAGTCAGAGGAACTGTGAAAAACGCGTAGTTTGATTATTAAAATGATTATTTTACAGTTTTAACAACTTTCATAGTTATTTGTAAGAAAATGTTTCTATTTCTTTTCATAAACAAATGCTTGGGACTGAAAACAGGTTTTGAACTTTGGTTTCGTTCTATAGTACTGTGAAAACTGTAAAAAAATACAGCGATTACTTTGCGGATTTCCCCTGTTGTGGGTTCTTTTTGGAACGTAACCCCCGCGATAAACGAGGGTTCACTGTAAATGGTTTATTTAACACAATAATATACCCATAAATATTCCAAGACAAATTATACTTAATCTCTGTATGTATCTGTCTATTTATTATTAATCTGCATTTGCTTTAAGAATTCAAAAGTTTTAACTTCTAAGACTCCACTGAATAAACAAGCTAATTGTATCATAGCAGCACAACAGGAAGTGCTACATTACATTCAGCATACAGGAGATTACGTTTAGGGGAATAAAACAGAAAAATACAAAGTCAATTAACAGCTAAATTATTTCTGAATAAAAGAACTTCTACATCAATATTCATAATTATGCATCTACTTTTATAATCTTTTTATCAGTTTCAATTCTGTCACCTGGCTGTGTGTGAAGGAAACAAAAAGATCAACTTTAAACCAGTCGTTTCCAGAACAGAGTAAAGAAAAGCTCCAGTAGCTCCCGGAGAGATCTGACATTTAACAGGTTTAACACCGATACGAAGCGACGGAGTCGACTGACACTTCAAATGGACGGAAAAGCAGGTCAGCCACGGTGGTAAACATTTTCTTATCTCTTCAACACAACTGGCTCCACATCAACCAGGAGCACATTTTCCAGGATAACAGATGCTTTTCTTCAATCAGTTGTTAATCCCCCTGGCAAGACCCCCCCCCACTATGTCGGCCAGCCATCAGAAAAGGGAAGTTTGTGGGGGGGATGAAAGCAACGCGTGATCTTAAGTTGTGAGCAAAGAGGAAGCAGAAGATGGCAGAGTTTATATCAGCTGTCAGGCTGGAAGACGGATCCTTTCAGCCAGAACGACTGCGTTATACTATAAATTAAATGTGACTTTTAGATTTAAAAATGAGATAAATATCAGATCAGACAGTTTCTCAGGCATGGCTCCAAATTTCTGCTTTCAGGTATGTGAGAAATTGAGGTCATGGTAATGATAGTTTAGTAATTTATCAAATCAAGGAAAAAAAGATCAAATCTAATTAAATTTAATAAGAGCTTGCATAAAATATGAAATACCATCCTAGTTAACGTTAAACACAGAGTCTAAATAGCTTTCAAATAAATGTGTTCTGCTCTTAATAACATTTTTGACCCAACATTTTTGTAGAGAAAGATAATAATATAAAAACAATATGGCTATTACCGTAGAATAAATTTAACAAGCATTATTTATACAACCCTAATCCACACGTTTCTGGTTTTTCTTTAGTCTCACTGTGCTAACCTTGCGTCTGAAGACAGAAAAGGCCAGACCGCAGGCCTTGCACAGCTGCCCGGCGCTCCCTGAGCTGGTGGGGGGGTAGGTGGAGTACCCCGTGCTTGGTGCGAAGCGGAAGGGCCCCGCTCCTGTGCCGAAACCCGGCTGCTGCGCTCGCACCGTCCCCGTGCCCATCACCTCGTTCAGCAGCCCGCAGCATGACGCCCACATGGACGAGGCCCCCGCCTGTGGAAGACACACACACACACACACACACACACACACACACACACACACACACACACACACACACACACACACACAC
>JAVKLF010000033.1:13265977-13280814 GCA_034783495.1 Millerichthys robustus
GTGTGTGTGTGTGTGTGTGTGTGTGTGTGTGTGTGTGTGTGTGTGTGTGTGTGTGTGTGTGTGTGTGTGTGTGCAGAGGCATAGAGGCAAATGTTGAGCGAGCATTTCTTTGCCTGTCTGTGTGTGTTTTCATTTTCACGTGCTGGTTTTTTGTCCTCCAGCACAAATAATTCGCCATCCGTGTGTCGTTTCTCAAAACATTTTTTGGCTTTGATCTGAATCCGAGCCCTCTGAGCTTATCATGACTTTGTGTTGCTTTCTGTGTGGTGGAAGCTGGAGGGGGTTTGGAGTGGGGAGGAAGAGAGAAAACGTGGAATATTTTTAGCTCCGCAGCCCCACATCTGAGTGTGTTTAATCAAGTGTATTTTGCTGTGTGTGTGTGCAAGTGTAGCATGTTTGGATTAGTGTCTCCAGCATCTTGCTCAGGGGAAGGTAATACTCTGTCTGAATGAGCTTCTTCTGTCACATTGGCATGGACGGTTTAAAACTGTGGACTTAGCAGGAGTTGGGGGGCATGGAGGGTGTGGGAAAAAGAGCAAGAGACGTCCTGACAGACACACAAAGAGAGACAGAGAGGGTAGAGGGGAGGGAGAGTTGAAGGGAAGGCTCTGTAGGAGGAAGGTTGGAATGAATAAGCAATCCTGCTTTTCTACTTCAGGCACTTACATCTCTTACGGATAGCTGCATGTTTCCTCTCCCTTCTTAGTCTTTATGTTTCTCTTCATTATTTTTTAGTTCCTTCTTTGTCTCAGTGTCCTTGTCCTCCTACAGTCCGGCATCCTTGCCTCTAAGTCCTCCCTGTCCTGCACAATCCTTTGTTCGTCCCCGTCTGGTCCTCCTCTCTGCCTCCTATCATCCCTCTTCCCAAATGTCCTTTTATATCAGTCAATGACCCTCAGAACCTCTGCTCCCTGTTCCAATGCATGTCATGCAAACATACACGCACGTTCGTGCACTTACATACAGGTGCAGTCGCACAGTCAGAGAGAAAACATAAAACAAGAGGATACTTTTGGGCGTTTTTTGTTTTGTTGCCATGGGGAACTCAGTAAAGTCGCTTAAATCTTTCACCAAGAAGGTAAGCTGAGTGTTTCGGTCTCCCTGACGTTCCCTGACCCTCAGTGCATGTTTATGTTATAGTGTGACCTCATCTGGACCACTGGCTATCCTTTTTTATTGTTTCTGTTCTGACTGGTCCCAATGTTCTGTTTGACATTTTACTGCCAGACTGTGCTGAACTGTTTCATGTCATTAAAGCTTTTATTTTATTTTATTTTTAAGCATTTTAAATTATTTTTGCTGACAGAGGATTGTGATCATTGCAAAAACAAAGCAAAACAAAACAAAAAAAACCATCTCGCATGTAAATCATGTATAGTTTTTGGCTAATTAGATTAAAGTTTATTTAAGAGAACTTCAGAATTTAGATCATGTCATCAAAAAAACCTTAGAGTCACTTTTATTGCTCCTGGCCTGTCATTTGATAGAAGAGGTTGGTTTTTTTACTTTAACCTGCTGGTTCTGATTGGTCCTTTAGCATGTTGCAAATACCTTAGCTGCTATTTTAACATGTAGCTCAAGCACTGAGTCATTTAGTGACTCTGAAAACAACTTTACAAACTCATCTTTAAATTTGCAGCTCTTGCTGTGTCTGTCTAAGCTTGAACAGCAGCTGCACATCCCTAAGGAAAAACAATATGACAAGCAACTGTTGATGCCATCTGTTCGAAATGGGTCGGAGGGCTTCAGAACCACTTGCTCGACTTCAGTCATCCTCACTCCTAGATGTCTTTTTTTCTGCTGTGTGTATTTTAGGTTATATAACTAGCACGAGGATTCGTAGTACTTTCCTGGCATGATGTAGCTGCAGATAGCTCTGCTCCACGCATCACTTGCTCAGATTTACCCAGCGGGCATCCAGTCCTGCGGTGAGAGCTGTAGGAAAGCACAAACTGGCTTTAGGACAAGCAGATGGAGTGTGAAGGTCATTTGTAGATTATTTAATGCAGGGTGTTACTGCATAAAGTATGAGTGTGCACAGAAATCATTTAATTTTGTGTTTTTGCAATAGTGCTGAGATATGAAGCTTTTGAAGACGGTATGAGCTCACGTCAGAAAGATTTAGAGCAGCAGTTAAATGGGTTCTTGGTGATTTGGTGAGATGCTGAGTCTGCTCTAATTTATTTTACAGAAGCTGGATGATCTCCCTTTCTAGTTATTGAAGAAGAAACCAATGGTTTGTTAAAAAAAAAAAACAATACGATAAGCTGAAGTACATATTTAACATCAGTTCATCTGTCTGACAAAATATTATTTTGCTGATGGTTGCCTGTGAGATGATGGTTTGATTGTGTTTGAGTTTATTTATTAGAAGCCTCTGCTCTGGTCCGCTCTGTTTAATTAACCTGTTGTTCTTTCAGCAATCGTGTAAAAAGTGCTGGAAAGACAACATTTGCCCTCTATTGGTCTAATTGGTTATTATAATTTTATGGCTGGCTGAGCCTTTGCTTCACTGTCTGGACACCACTATTGTTTTATAATATGGTCAGAATTATAATATGGTCAGAACAAAAACAAATAAAGTCTTATAGAAACTGAAGCCATTCCTTGAAGGAATGCATGTCACCCGCTGTCTTTAATGTCAGAGATTTTGACTGAAATCTTCTCTTGCTGAGACGTAAATGATGTTTTGTCAACACCCACAATTGAATCTAATAGTTATGGGAAATTTTATAAATTAATCTTGCATGATCAGTTAATGCTTGGAGTGTTGGGAATGACTTCCAGTCACCACATCAAATGTAGTTATATGTAGTTAGCAGGATGGAGTCACAAATGGCATCAGTTGATGTGTCTTAGAGTAACACTCACTGTCTTGTCTACCTGCGCTCTTTCATCCACCATGACTAACCTGTATTCACACCTCTCTAAGATGGTCTGACACGTGTCTGTCCTCACTGATCCACCACCCCGCTCTGCATTCAACCCCCCACACTTCCTACATGTGGGCTCCTTGCTGACACAATAAAGTAGAGTCACAAAGTCTCTCCTCCCCCTTTTGTCTTTGCCTCTGCTTCCATACCTGGGCCCCCTCACCCTCCGGATGCTGCTCCAGGACAAGAAGAAGAACTACAAAGCAGTGCAGTCCTGTGAGGAGGGGGGATCTGGGGGGGCCTATCTTGAGCCACTAGTAGCCCTGGCCCAGAACGGAGCCAACATGCACAACGTACTGGGGCCTGCGTGCATCTTTCTACGCAAGGGCTTCGCTGAGAGCCGACAGGCTGTACGTAAGTCCAGAACATACAAAGTGCATGCAAGACAGATGAGCATAGGTTAAGATTAATGACCAAAACCAGTCACTTCATACGTTGTAAAGTCAGAACTGGGCTGATGCTGAGAGGTTAGTGAGAACTTGAACTCCTGATGGACTGATAGAGTGTTCTTGGTTGCCTAAATGCCAGACAGAAGAGTGTGTCTGCTTGAGTCTTTATAGGTGTATATTTATAGGCTGAGGCTGAATGTGATGCTCAGAAACGGGATCAGTTCAGTGGGACCGCTAAGGAACTTTTTTTTTTTCAACTAATTAAAAAAATGTATTAAACTCACCCTAAAGGACCTCAAACATCATTTTCAGAGAAATTTCCAAAGAAAATAAATCTTTTAATTTTACAATATTTCGTGGTTTTGCTGTTGTTCATATTGTTTCCATTTGCCAGATTTTGATAGCTTGCCAAAACTCAGCATGCTTTCATCACTTTGTGATGTCTTGGATGAGTTCTTCCTGTCAAGTTGGCACTAAACCAGAGCAGTGTTGGCTCATGTCTAAAATTGCCTTTTTTATTACTCACAGGATGTGCTGAGTGAGGATTAATGGGGGTACTGGCATGCGTTCTGACATGTCAGCAGAGTTTGCATCCTAACCTTGTATTGTGCTCCCCACAGGACCGAGAGCTGAGGCCAGAAGAAATGGATGGTATGTGAGACTATTTATCAAAATAACAAGTGCAAATGTGCTATTATAAAACTCTTTTTCAAGAGAGCTTTAATCCATTCCTTTTTCTCGCAGAGCTGCGTGAGGCCTTCAAGGAGTTTGACAAAGATAAAGACGGATTTATTGGCTGTAAAGACCTGGGGAACTGCATGAGGACGATGGGCTACATGCCAACAGAGATGGAGCTGATAGAACTGAGCCAACAGATCAATATGAACTGTAATTAAATCTGTCCATGTTTCTTTTGGTCTATTTATGTTTGTCTTTTATTTTTCTTTAGCCAGATGCCGGTTGGTGCACAGAAAGTCAGAAAATGAACACATGAAAAGGGTAGTTTAGATCTTGTAAAGTGGGGTTTTGTGAAAATTATTATCTTACCTGACCCATTTCAGTTTGAAGAAATAAAGTTTTATTCTGAGTGGATTGACCAAGATCAAAGTGGTTTTCTGCCATCTTATAACTCCAGTCTCAAAAATGTCATGTCATGTTTCCATAAAAGCCCACTTCAAATGATCTGTACTGTCTCTTTACCAGCCACTTTGTGAGTTTAAAAACTCAGCTTTGTTATTCATGGCACCACTGACAGATGAAGAAAAAAAACATTGAGAGTTTGAGGTTAAAGATGAGGTTAAAACGGGTTTTTATATTTGTCCAACAGTGGGAGGACATGTTGACTTTGAAGATTTTGTGGAACTTATGGGGCCTAAACTTCTGGCGGAAACAGCAGACATGATCGGGGTGAAGGAACTAAGAGATGCGTTTAAGGAGGTGAGGAATTTACAGCCTACAAGTGGGAGATGTCACAATATTTTGTCATTAAACTAATACTATTATTTAACTAATGTAGCTGGGAAGTTATTGTGTGAACACAGGATTCCAGTAGTTTGATTTAATGTTCACTTTGTTTGTGTAATTTTCAGTTTGACACTAACGGTGATGGCCAGATCAGCACAGCTGAGCTCAGAGAAGCCATGAAAAAACTACTAGGACAGCAGGTACAGAGCTCCATCAATCAGTGTCTGCCTGATTTCTGTCTGTCTCTTCCAAATGAAGTCTGAGTCTGTGCCGCAGAGGTTCACACTTTCCCTCGTCTTGATGTGTTTTTAGGTCGGACACAGAGATCTGGAGGAAATTCTTCGAGACATTGACCTCAACGGAGACGGGCACGTAGACTTTGAAGGTACTGCAGTGTGTCCACATGGCAACATAACACACACAATCGTTTCTGTTTGACTTTAAGGCTCGTGTGTTAATATGAGTTTGTCTCATGTCTCGTCCAAAGTTTGATGCTGAGGTGAGGAGTTGACGGAACGGATGTCAGATTGTCTCTCTTCTGAGCGATTTTCTCACCTCAGTTGTTGCCCACTGAAAAAAATAATGCACACAGTCTGCAAGGGATAAAAATAATATGTTCTGTGTAATGTTTGCCCATGTGGGGTCCACTGATAATCCTGAGGGGCCCAACAAAAGCCAGAAGAATAGAATTTCAGGACATTTGTTATGTTGTTGTCATATTCAACAGATACATTAATGCAGGAGTTGGGGTATTATCTTATAATACACACATGTCTACTTTTATATTTTTACAACTGATCTTACGTTTTAAGGAAACCCCTCCACTTACTGAAACATCCCGAGACACTGCATCCTGATGTTGAGAACATTGGTTTTAGATCAGTTGTCCTTATTCAGGGGAGCTAAATCAGTTAAAGTTTTATTTTAAGTCCACCCAAACTATGAAAAAGTCATGTAAGTCACAGGACATTATATGTTACATTAAAACAATTGGCCTTGCTTGTGGTACATGTAGATGTTGCCTCAGTGCAAAAAAGAAAACGTGAAGAATATTGATTTTGTCTGTGTTTGTAAGTCTGTCTGTTAGCAAAATAATTCATAAATCACTGGACTTATTTTAAGATAAACTTGCAAAGTAATGACTAGATGTATACTTAAGACTAATTAACATTTGGGGTAAATCCAATTCAAGACCATAGATTTTCTACATACTGCCAACACCAAGAGATCAACAAAGAGTGATTTAAACTTGGTCAGTTTTACAAATGTTGATCTAAAGTTTGATGTGTTCATAGCTGAGAGTCATTCACGAGGTTGGGTAATAGGAGTTTCATTTATTGATAAGTAAAATATGTAATTGATCTTCTTTAATTCACAGAATTTGTGCGGATGATGTCTCGATGAGCTCGTGCTGAGAGGTCAGACATTCCTTCTTGGCAAAACAAAAACCCAGCGAAGAAAAAGACGATGGATCTTCTTGAACTGTGAATAAATAAGACTAAAAATAAAACATATCAACCTTGGGCTGAAACTGCCTGGCTGAAGCACAACGGCTGACAATAACAGCCTGGAGCATCACTGTTACCAACAAGCTGCTGCTGCTGCTCCTCTGAGCACAAACAAAACCAACGGCTGCACTCGTGACTTTTGCTAAGAACATTTTAAAACCGTACTTTTGATTAATAATGAGAACATTTCTATGTGTTAGATAGCTGAGTGATAAACAGGTGATGTTAGGTTTGAGCTGTTTTTGCTCAGCTACTTTTATTGTAATTGACTGTAGCGATTAGGATGATCTGTTTTAAAAACTACTGATTCATGCAGATGTTATGATAAGCTCAAAAAATGGCAATACTGAAATATTTTGTGTCATTTGGTCAAATCATTTATGTGTGGGTGTATTTTGTGGCTGTTGTTGTTTCTCTCCATCTTATGCTGTTAATGTAAAATGTCCTGGTTAAAGCAGGTAATTAGGTATGATGCATTGTAGCTCTGACTTTTAATCCCATTATCTGTGACCCTTTCCAAAACAGACGTGTACTTTTCAGTGTGCGTAAAACTACCAGACTTCTTTCACTGCAAACATTATAGAAATATTTTTTTCTGAACTTTAATACTGTGACATGCCTTTTATTTATTTGTGTATTTGACTAATTGATTTTTTTTTTACTCTGCATGACTTAGTTGATCTAGAGAGTAATAATTAGTTAAAGGGGATTCTGACAATGTTTTGTTTAGGTTTAAGTGTAGGTTTGCTGATATATTCTTCTACAAAGATACAATGTTATTTATTTTATCTAAACAGTTCAGCTTTAATACCTCAAAGTGAATCAAACAATCAATGTCATCCATTATTAGTCCAAGTATGTTTTAAACTTTAAACCCAGTTTCCTTGCCATCATTATTAATATGTTTAAGGAAGCAATTTCAGCTTCTTATTTAAAAGCCAAAGAAAGTTTACAAAAAAAATGTCACTGGGATGGCTGTGTCCTTGTTAGACTGTTCAAGAATGGACTTTAATGATTATGCATGCTTCTAAGTCCAGATAAGGGAGAGCTTACTTTGTGACTTTATGTGTCTTAACTATGTGAAACTATGCATGCCGGAAAACTACTGCAATTTGTAGCTCAATAATGAAAAAAATAAAAACGTTTATTTCAACTTCATAATAATGCTTAGGTTCAGTATTTGTGTGGTTTTGGCTTGAACAAGTTTCAAAATAAAGGTATGACTTTGTGACATTTCTGGCTGAGTTGGTCAAATAGGGAGAATTTGAAGCTAAAGTTGGACAACGGTAGTCTCAGCTGCAGAACACAACCTTTCCTGACCCTCTTCCTGCAGCAGAGCTGCTGTTCTCCGGGGAACTTGTTGCCTAATTTCATTGCTTTGATCATATCAGAGGCTATGTTTCACATTTTCTCTTTAATTCTTCACCGTTCGCTCTACTGGGACCTCACAAAGAATATTGCTGCTAATACAAATTTTTAAATGCAAGTAAAATACTTGGAAACATTGCAGATGTCTGTTTTGGTCTCTTGTTTTCGTGGACAACAAATGTAGTTAAGGGGAAAAGAGGTAAATCAGCAACTATAGAAACATTATGGTGAAGTTATTCCATTTCAGTATTTTTCTCAGGTTGTCTTAAGTACATTGAATTGAATTTAATTGAAATTACTTTAATAATCCCCAAATGGAAATTGAAGAATTGAAGAAGAATTGAAGACATATATTGTACCAAAATAATATTTTTAGCATAAAATTTTTATTATTGTTTATTTACCATAAATGCCAAAATAGCGCAAATTCCTCAGATATCTTTGAAGCAGGAAATCCATGATTTTCATGGTTGTGTCAACTCTCTGAACTCAGAACCATCCATCAATCCATTCATTTTCTTTACTGGCTTCTCCATCCTGGGTTGTGGAGGGTCTGATGCCTGCCTTCAGCAGTCACTGTGTGAGAGGCGGGGTTACACCTGGACCAGTCACAAGTGAGCTCAGAACCAAACTTTGACAAGGTCGATTCCTTCTTCTGCCAGAAAGGTTGTGGAGAGCTTTAGTAAATGATAAGGTGACGCTTTTCAGTCCAGGAGCTACAAAGTCACATGTCTGAAATTGAAAGGCCTGTGGGGTCCAAGATGTCTCTTCTGATGTGGTGTTTTGCTGTTTTTCAGGTTTGAGCAGCACACAAACAGGTTTCGTGAGAATGATCCGGTCACATTTCATTCTTTGATGAAGTATTTGTTTTGTTTTTCTGCAGAGTAGCTCTTACGGCAGCTGTCTGTTCTCTGTGGGATTTCTACCCAACACAAACAATTCTTCTGCCAGCTCTTGTTTAACCTTTGAACGTGCATAAAACAGACATTTATGAGACATGAAAAAATTCAATACTGACAAGGTGAATCTCATCAGTTTAACTGAACTGTTGTGACACAATTCCTTTAAATTTGTAGGTTAAGATCCCACCTGAGTGATGATTTGATGTGTTATCAGGTCTGTGTTGGATCTCTTATAGCACTCATCGCCCATAACAGGCTTGTTGCTGATTTGCAACTGTGTCAGCTTCCTGAGATGTAAAACTGTTGTGAAATCTTACAGAACGGGCACAGCTGAGGCTACATTTCAGTACTAGGAAGCAGAAAATCAGAGCTTGGAATTACATTATTTTCTGCCTCAAAGTGGCGAGAACACAACACATCAAAGTTTTTTAAATACAAAAACTCAGCAGCTGTATAGTAATACAGACTCAAATGTAATATTGGCCAGCGATCACTGCTTCTCTTTAGTAAAATTATTTTTGTGTGTGTTCGTGTTGTGAGTGAGAAAATAAGACTTCTTAATCACCGCCACTTGAATCAGCCATGGTCAGCTGCATGGAAGCCAGACACCGTTAAAATAAAGTCAAACACCGACACCTAGTGGCCAAAACAAATATCGCATTTCATGATTGCCTTGTTTTATTTCTGTGAAGCAGAACAAGACATTACAAAACAGATTCATTCAAATGTCTTTTAGTAAATAAACAATAAAAAAACAATTATAAGTATTTTCTGTTAATTTATTACCTGCTGATATCTTTTAAAGCCTGGTGATTTGTCTTTACAAAATCAAAAAGTGAAAAACTTTCTAACATTAAATGGGATTGTGGGCTTTGCTGTACAATTTTAAGTTTTTAATCAGAATATAGATATATATTTTATCTGTACGGAAGTAGAAGTTGGAAGAATGTTTTCCAACAGAGTAAAATTTCCCTGAGGAGGATTTGTGGAAATGTCCTAAAGTTATTTATCAAATATAGAGAGTGTTAATACGGAGCAGAAGAGGTAATAAAGGCATTAGAGCATTGACACCAATTCATAAAAAAGCTTTAGAAAACTCAGCGTTATTAATCCTTAGAGCTGAGTTATGGGAGCAGTCTTGATCGCTGCCCTGTAGGTGTGTGAGAAATTTTATCACTGACACAATTTCATTCTTTTATTCTTATTCATCTGCTCTCTCATGAGACTGAAACGAACCAAAGTGAACAAAGGTTTTAGAGATGAGCAGCAGAAACCTTAGAGTGGGTGTTCATGTGAACCAATAACATGATGGTGGAAACCCAGAAATGGACAAAGGACAACGAGGATGCTGTAACAATAATCACAGTGTGAATGTCTCACATTTTGTTTGATAAACTTACAAATACTTAATGAAATAAGACAAATGAGGGCAGCCTGATGGCTTAGTTATTAGCATTGTTGCTTGATAGTACGGAATATGTGAGAAATACACATTAAGGTTGTGAGATTTAAAAAGTTAGGATTTTTTTTATAGTTTGTTGAATTACCAAAGCCATACCTTCATGGCATTTTTCAGTATTTTAGGTACAGTGGCACTGGTTGCAGTGTTATTGGGGCCTGGAAACTTGTAAATGAAAATAAAATGTTATTTAGTTTGTGTAACTACCAGTGATTTCATCAGTCAGTGCCACAGTGTCCTTACTTGGAATCAGAATGTCTACCAAGGTTGTGAAAACACTCCTGCTTTTGAAGACAGAGATGTGATAAAAACACAAGCATTGTTAATGCTTCATTCAGAGAGAGAGAGAGAGAGAGAGAGAGAGAGAGAGAGAGAGAGAGATGGATTCAGATGGGAAAACTGCAGAAGCTTGTAAAAGCTTTTCTACTAATTAGATGTCAAGAATAAATTCCACTCTGGCTAACTCCTTTGTTTCATTATGAAGTAAAAGTACTCACAACAGTACTACAGCTGTTGCATCACAGACACCAAGGAGCTGCCACTTCTTCTACGTCAGTTTGCTAATTGGCTCAAGGATCTATAATTACCATGTGCTTTAACCCGGGTTAGACATGCTGTCCTGTGACATAAGATCAAACACTGTTGAACGATGAAGATGATTTATTTCCCCTACGTTTAACTTTAAATTTGATTTTGTTAAAAAGCAACTGATCTGAAAATCGTGTTAATCTTGTTTCCTTTTTCCAACAGCAGGAGTCGCTGTTCAAACATGGAAATGTTCATGAACTTGGGGGGAATAACAGACAATCTGTAAGTCTTTCACCCTGCAGGCTGATTAGAACAATAAACTGAATTATTTTTCTCAGCTTAATCTAACCCGAAAAGGCTTATGAGGTCTATTATCCTTGTATATGTGAGGAAAAGTATAGCAGGATGTCAGGTTTGACACACAAACCTGATGGGTGTCCAGGCTGGAGCTGCTTGTAAAACCCACTCCTCCCACCCACAAAGACCCCGCAGGTGAGGCTCAGCAGGTATACTGACCTTCCACAACGTGTTGACCCCTTTTAATCAGCTGTGGTGGCCATCTTGAATTGGATTGACTCCAAATGTTTATCAGTTGTAGAAGTAAATCAAATGATTACGTTTTGAAGGTTTCTTTGAAATTGGTCTGGTGGTTCACAAAAAATATTGCTAACAAACACACAGGATTGACTTTAATGGCTGATGCAAAAGTTTTAAGCAAAGATGAACAGCACTTTGAATATGTGTCGTGAATGACTCTCAGCTACTACTGCACCAAATTTTAGCCCAAATTCTATCAAATAAACTGAACTGTAGTCACTTTTGTGTTTTTAAGGTGAGTTAGCTGTGGCGGCCATCTTGATTTGGATTTGGCTTCAAACGTAAATCACTCGTAGTGGTATATCCAGATATTATTTCCTGTAAGTTTCAATAAAATCTGTTCAGTGGTTTATAAGATATTTTGCTAACAGACAGTTAATGAGGGGAAAGGCTTCATTCGTATTAACGAGGCTCAGGTGTTGCATCTCATCCGGTGATTTATTGAGTACTGAGGCGGAAATGAAGGCAACACCTGCCAAGTTAGTTTCAGAAGTCATCCAACCACCTGTTAGTTAGGAGAGGGGCGTGGCTTGTTCCCGAACCCTCCCACACCTCTGAATGTGAACACGCCCAATCAGCTGGTTCCTGTCTGAAGTCCAGAGACGCTCTTGAGCAAACTTTTCCGGGCTCCCGTCCAGTTTCACCGTGATCCCGATGGTGTTGGGCTCCTCCGTTTAGGTTTTGGTATTTACCTGTGTAACAGCGCTGCTCCACGCGTGGGTGCCGTCATGTCCCTAACGGATCAGCAGTGGTGTCCCACGAGCGTCCAGGTAACGGTGCTCCAAGCCAGAGGCCTCCGGATCAAGGGGAAAAGCGGCACCAATGACGCCTATGCGGTCATGCAAGTGGGCAAGGAGAAGTTCCAGACGTCCGTGGTGGAGAAGAGCGTGGCCCCTCTGTGGAAGGAGGAGGCCACGTTTGACCTGCCGCAGGGGGGAGGAGGAGGACCGGACCGGAGCACCCTGCACGTCCACGTTCTGCACCGGGCCCTGGTGGGTCCAGACAAACATCTGGGTCAGGCTGTACTCGACCTGCTGCAGCTGAGTGAGGACAACAGCCGGGAGAAGACGGAGTGAGTGCAGACACTGACAGAATAACTGAGGAAATGTGGATCTTTAAATGTTTAATCCCAGATTTAAAGGGACTCGTTGAAAAGTATGAAAGAAAAGTTTTTAAAGGCTGAACTATTTTAAATGGTGCAGGCTGAAAGGGTTTATGGAATGCATCTGAAACGCAGACCCACACAAAATATAAACAAAACACTTGGCTCCAGTCCCCCCAAAAGACACAAAAACGGCTTGAGTCACATGACCTACCTAATAAAAATATGGCAGACAAGTTTAATGTGCGCTAACAGGTGAAGAAAACTTGCTTCAACGGTTTCATTTGGCATAGGTCACTTAATTTACTTACAAAGTTCTAATTTAACAAAACATTGATCATTAATCTGAGAAAAATACTGTGCAAATGTTTCTTGTTTTTTGACTTTAGTAAAAACTTTTAGTCTGGTCTTTGTGACTTTTCATAAAGTACCTGAAAGGCAGTGGGAACTGTGGGTGCAGAGGGTGCTACAGCATCTCCTTGTGAATGAAAAAATTGAATGTGTCAATAATGAAGGGATGAATAAGTTAAAAAAATGGAAAAACAAATTCACTCGTCATTTTTTTATCATCCACAGCTTACTGCATTTAAAAAAACAACCTAGACTAAAGGTGTTGTTTCAGAATATACATATTTATTTTATTTTTCAACGTTTATAAATTGTTTTGCCAAGTTATCCTCATTGGTTTTGTTCCCAAACATGAATAAAAAATAAAACTGCATTTGTGAGCAGTCAAATATGTCTTATCCATCTGTTTTTGGCTCTCTGATTTCCCTGAAGTGAGATTAGTAAGCAGAATAAGGTTGGTTTGCCGTTCATAACAACTAAACAGGGAAATCATGTGAGTCTGCATAAACAAACTGATCTGCATCACAAAGAAGCTACTTATGGTGTTTGGTTCTGGTGCACCTATGTGGACCCCCAAAACAAATCTCTCTAATCCATCTTAAACTCCCACTAAGCTTGTGCTCAAACTTGTGAATTCAAAAGTTTTTTTCATACAGAATTGTTTTTGGCTTTAAGTAACCGTGTGTCTGTTTGTAGTATCTCATTAATCCTCCGTCTGACTTTAATGAAACTTGGATGTATCTTTTAAACTCTTTACTGTTTTTGGAGTGGCCCCCACAGCTAACGAACCTTAGCAAAAACAAAAATGGCTACGACTTCATTTACTTCACAAGTGATGTGAATTCCTTCATGGAATGCTGGGCTTTCAGTCTTGTCTGCATCGGAAAAGTTTCTTGGACGTAAGGAATGCTCTTTCTGAGCACTCGCAGGCATGCATCGCTGCGCAGGCCTGTTTTAATAGCTTTGTTTTATAATTGTTGCCGACTTGCCCTGGTGCCGCTTGAGGGATTTGTTTCTGTGGCAGCAGCAGCCCTTCAAGGATGCCAAGCAGCATTACTTACTCCGGCTAATGAATGCATATGTTCAGATTTATTTTCATCGGCCCAGCTAGCCCTCTGTTGTCAACAAGAGAGAAGTTTCCCAAAAATGACCTAAATCTCTCCCTAAATTAGATTTTGTTTTCCCCTACATGAACTGTCCTTTGACGTGTCGGGGAAGAAATGATTCATTGTGCCAAAGCACTCGTACTCTCTTCTTAAAAACATTGTGTGTTTCTATAAAAGGGATCCGGTGGTGAGAATTGATTACTGGCAGTTTTTACAGGCCATACTGGTCCTGTTTTTCCAGTTAGTTTTTAATTTTTCCAGAATTTAACAGTTTCCTGAGGTCTTCACGATAAATCTGTTGGGCTTTAAACAATTTTTCACAAACACAGTGAAACAGCCTATTTTAAGCAGGAAATTGCACCTTTTTTTTTATTCCAGAGCAACCTTTTTTTTCTTCTTTTCAAATTTATTGTAACTGATGGTTTTTCTTTAGTTTTTGACTTTGTTAAAAATGCAAGACTAATCCTCCCATCATAGGAATGTTTTTTGTGCTAAGATCATCTGAGTGTTTAAATCCCTCCATGTGTGATTAGTCTTCAGAAGCAGCAGACTGCTTAAAGACAGACACATTAACTTTATTTTTAGTTTTCACCATCTGTTTAATGTCTTGGATCATTTTATGCAAAGGAGACTCTTTTATGAAAGGTTTTTCACAACCATAGTGAACAAAATAAAAGCGTTGGATTCCTTGAAGGAACTTCTCTCTTTCATGCCAGAGTTTTAAACGTGAAGAGAAAAGACAAAGATGGAGCTGTTTTGGTCAAACCTTAAAGGCGTTATGAGTGATCTCATGCAAAACTGCACGATCTTGAAAGATATTTTAGCATGCCAAGCTCAAAATGTATAGTTCCATCTGAACATCTGATTACTTAGTTTTTTTTTATTCAAATCTGTTCAATTTTAAAATAATCTGGGATGTTGTTTACAGTGTAAGTAAAAGCAGAATGCATTGATTGGTTAATCTTATAAAACCAAATTTTATTCACAATGGAACACGGTAAACATCTCACATGTTTATTCGAAGAAATCGTAACATTTTAGATACAAAAATCACCATAACCTAAAATTTAATTGCAGCCACACAATTTTATTTTGACTTGAAGTGGAACATTGCAAAATAAAAGAACATTTCA
>JAVKLF010000033.1:13361971-13377919 GCA_034783495.1 Millerichthys robustus
TCTTTAGCTCTGAAACCTTCTTTTCCACAGGTGGCAGCTGAGCTGCTCTGCGTGCAATATTTTCCCTTGACTTTCCATTTCAATGGGTTTCCTGACAGTTACATTTTTTTTATGTAGCATTAGGAGAGAAATAGGTGAGTTGTGACTCTGCTGCTTACAGTTTGTGTTACCATGAGAAGTGAAAGGTGGCACATTTCGTAGAGGTCTTGCCTCTCAGAGAACAGGTTGCAGAATAAATCCAGGAACATTTTTGTGTGGAGTTTGATTTCCTCCCACAGATCAAAACAAAGCATGTTTTAATCGATAACTAACGTGCCCCCAGGTGTGAGTGATGGTGTGACTGGTTGTGTGTCTCTGTGTGTCCCTGTGATGGACTGGAAACCTGTCCAGGTGTCCCCTGCCTCGCAAACAGTGACTGCTGGCAGTGGGCACCAGAAACCCCCACGACCTGGAAAGGAAGGTAAAGCTCATGGCTGGCTCATAAGGTGATTCTCTAACTCCCATATTGCAGTTTTTTAAAGAGCCGAAATATCACCAGAGTAAAATAAAAGTCCTGAAGTTCTCTTATAGTTTTTGGTTTGCTGTGCCACCCCAAGAGTTTTAGAGGCCCCTTCTGAAAACCTTCTAGAGATTCTCCTGATGATGTTAAAGTATTAAAGTTAGTTTAATGCAGGGAGTGATCTACAGAAACGTTCTATTAGCAAAGATGGCTTAACAAAATATATAAATTTACTTTAAATGTGTTTATTTATTTACATTCAGGGGCATAAAGCTGTCAGAGTTTGTCTAAAAAGTTGTCTTTGGAGCAAATCCATACCAGAGGTTAAGAGAAACATATTTTTTCCTGTCTAACAAGCCAAACAACTCACTTTGCTAATGAAGGGGCCTGCAGCAGGTTGGGTTTCCGTTTTTTTTTCTTTTTTTACTTGTGACTTCTGGAGGTTTCAAAAAACACACACACATCTCCTGCAGTTCGAGGCGGTTGCTTGGCGACCGGAGGTCACCAAGGCCGTGCCAGCACAGTTCCTCGGCTGGACGCAGGTGAAATCCCTCTGCCTGCAGGGCACGGAGTGCACGCTGTGGGGGTGGCAGTCATTTACAGTCAGTCTTTGCATGAGCGCGTTTACTTCAAAAGGCAGCCACAAGGCCCGCTACATCCTCTCGTTTGTGCTTTCAGAGGTTGTTACGTCCTACGGCTGAAGGAGACTCTGGTAGAACTGCTCGTAGAATTTGTATGTTGACAAGATGTTTCCCTGTTGTTTCCCTAAAATAATCAAACCCTTATGTTTAGGTTTGAATTTGAGGTATGTGAAATGCAAGGCTTTGCCCACTCATTACCCAATCATTTTAACTTATTCTCATCATCATCCCTGCTTTTGTCATCATTGTTTTCCCCCACAATCCTCAGTTGAAGACAAATAAATGATGCTCAGTTCAGACTAATCTGACATGCTGTACATTTAACCAAAGAAGGGTTAGGGAAGGGATCATTTCACAGGATCCAGCTTTACCGGCCAAAGTCAGCCTGGTTGTTTTTCCACCTTAAGAAAATAAAGGACTTCTCTAACCCAGCTTGTTTCCATCCGCACAGCTGCCTTTCTGGGAGACATTGCTCTGGATGAGGAAGACCTCCGCATGCTCAAAGAGGCACACAGGTTGAACAAAGCAAGACATCCTGACAAGGCAAACCCAGGTGTATAAGCACTCGCAAACATCACATCATCAGCGAATACTTGAAATCTGATCGACCTATTTAAAAGATAAAATGGAGCATTTCCATGTGAACCTTTCAGCTGATAACTCCGCTTCCAACGAAACCGAGGGGCGAGCTGCAGACGGTCTGAGTCTCCATCGCCAGAGGAGAGCAGCCACCTCCAGGCCTGAGAGAGTGTGGCCCGACGGCATCATCCCGTACATCATCAGTGGAAATTTCAGTGGTGAGAGCTTCAAAGAAGTCGCGTATCGGTTTGTATCTGTGCAAAAACTCTAACTCTGAGTGTCGTTTCAGGCAGCCAGCGAGCCATATTTCGCCAAGCGATGCGCCACTGGGAGAAACACACGTGTGTGACTTTCACAGAGAGGACAAGCGAAGAGAGCTACATTGTTTTCACCTACAGGCCATGCGGGTGAGTTCCCAGCCATGATTAGCTGTGGCAGCCATCTTGAACTGGGCTCACCCAGGTGCAGATCCGGTGATTTACATGATGATGAAATTCATTTGTGAGCGTGTTGCTTCTCTGCAGGTGTTGCTCTTACGTGGGGAGGAGAGGTGGCGGCCCTCAGGCCATCTCCATCGGGAAGAACTGCGATAAGTTCGGCATCGTGGTCCATGAACTCGGCCACGTGATTGGCTTCTGGCACGAGCACACACGTCCGGACCGCGACGAGCACGTGAACATCATCAGAGACAACATCCAACCAGGTACTGCTCCTGCACCTCAACGCTCAGCGAACGTGGCGGCTTGCTGACGCTCCAGATGTTTCCTCTGCTGACTAACCTAAAGGACAGGAGTACAACTTCCTGAAGATGGAAGCCGACGAGGTGGACTCACTGGGAGAGGTGTATGACTTTGGCAGCATCATGCATTACGCAAGAAACACTTTTTCCAGGTTGGCGTCTTCTGCTTCCTCTCTTTTTTTTTTCAGTGGAAGTTGGGTGTAACTGGGCTTTTCCCGTATGAAACCTGTTCCTGTTCACAATAACAAGCAATTATTTTGCTTCTGACATCAAAAACTAGGATTTAAACTCCTTTATTTGTCTGATCTTAAGAGTAAAACAAGGTTTTCATCTGTGAGCACTCTCGCTGGTTAGTTTTTAACTTTTAGCACAAACATCTGACCTGTTTGTCTCTTTATTCTCTGTTCTTTCATCTACAAGCCCATCAGTGACCGCAACAAAAAGGGTTTCACGCTTCTCTCCTTTGGAGTTCCATCTTGCTCATGCTGTTCCCCCCTAGCCTCTCGCTTTGCTTTGTTTTTTAACTCCGTAACTGTGTTGCAGGTTTGGGTCATGGAGGCGAGCCAAGCTAAATAAAGGCCTGGCTGTTTGAGCTTTGTTAAATAATTTGGGCTGGAGTGGCCGCTTTTTTTTTTTTTTTTCGCTCTGGCATTCAGCAGCGGGCTCCACTGAGCCGGCTGGCACTGGCCAGAGGCCCCATTCAGAGCGCTCTGTTTGCACATGCCTGTCATTCACGGCTTCATCACCATGGCAACAGAGCCAGAATGGGAGCTCCAGACCCAGTGAGAGATTGAAAAACGATCAAGGTGTTGATGTGTCACTCCTCTGAACCAAATTGTTATTTTTTTTTTTATGGATTTTTCTAGACTGTTTAAACTACAAGTTATAAAATCTATTTCTGGTTTTATGTGTTACAGTTTAATTACTTTGTGCCACTCATTCACCTTCATTTTTGCAGAAGATGTCATTTGTATTATTTGTTTTTTTATTTATTTATTTATTGTCTGAAACAGAAGCATCTTCTTGGACACGATCCTACCTCGTTATGATGTCAACGGGGTCAGGCCATCTATCGGACAGAGGACCAGGCTCAGCAAAGGGGACATCGCTCAAGCCCGAAAACTCTACAAATGTGCAAGTAAGACAGTTTCTTTTTATCTTGATTTTGGCACTTTAAACCTCATTAAGGACGTTCGTGTCGATGTTTTTGTGTGCGACTGTGACACAGAGTGTGGGGAAAGCCTGCAGGAAAGCGTTGGAAACTTCTCGTCTCCTGGTTTCCCCAACGGCTATTCAGCATACACCCACTGTGTTTGGAAGGTTTCTGTCACTCCGGGAGAAAAGGTAACAAACATTTAGAAGCATTTAAAGAATAAGAACAGCTTACGGTGGGGCATTAAACTTCCCTTTAAAGTTCCCTTTGGGGGGCCAAAATTCAAAACTTAGTCCAAGCCGAGGGCCAATTTCTGTCAATATTTATTGAAAAAATGTTATATAACAAATTATTGTTATGTAACAGATATAATGAGTATAAGGAGTAAAAGGAGAATATAACATTCAAATTATTCTTAAAAACAAATAACCTTTTTCAAGGTTTTACGTAGCCATTAGAACAAACTAACGGATAAAGAAAAAATATTATATTTAGCATACATTTGTCATGCCTCACTCTCTATCAACTTATTTTATTTATTATATCTTAGAGATACATTTTATAACAATTCAGCAAATCAGACAAAAAAAAAGAAATTCTCTAAAAGTCCAATACTTTGACTTTAAAATAAGAAGAGACTACAGAAAAAAGATCACTGATGTTGATTATTTGATTGCTTTTTTCACAGCAAAATAAAAAATTACTGAAACATTCAAATCTAAAATTGTTGGCCTGAAAGTTGTCAAGCTGTCATGAGAATAAGTCACTAAACACAGTGACATAGAGACTAAAACTATTTCACATTTAAAGTATCTTTGGAGGCGGATACAATGTGAACAAGGGCCAGGTTTGGCCCCCAGGTTTGACACCTGAGGCTTACAGAATCCATTACCCCCTTATATTTTCTGTGAATAATTGTGTGAAAGATTTAAACTGACCAAAATACTATTAGACAACAAGTTTGCTGTAAAGTTTGGTAGAAGTGGGAAGACAGCGTGTCTCATCACAAACACCATTAAAAGATGAAATCATTTCAGCTCTTGTACATCTTTAAAAAGTAATGATTCCAACCTAAATACTTCCTGTTACCTGTTAAACACGTATTTTCTGTGTCTCAGATAGTCCTTAATTTTACCTCCATGGACCTCTTCAGGAGTCATTTGTGTTGGTATGACCACGTGGAGGTCCGGGACGGATTCTGGAGAAAAGCTCCTCTGAGAGGTCGGTCCGGTACCCGTTACAAACCTCACTACAAACAAGTGCATGAAACTCAACGAGTCGTCTTCCTGTGCTGCTTCGACAGGCCGTTTCTGCGGGGACACGCTTCCAGATCCCGTCGTCTCCACCGACAGTCGACTTTGGATTGAGTTCAAAAGCAGCAGCAGCTGGGTGGGCAGAGGGTTTTCAGCTGTTTACGAGGGTAAAAACACTGATGACATGGTGGTTTTATTCATACGGCAGGCGTGCAGAGATATGATTGAACAAAAACAAAATAAGTGGGTAGAGTTCATTGCCAATTCACAAAATTTGAGACTATTTCTGTATGGATGATTTAGGTCACGTTTGATTTCATCCTGTTTTAAAACTAATCTACTTTTAAATGATTGTTCCTTTCTGTTTGATTACAGACATGTAATGTAACATGTTAGGAATGAAAAAAACTCAAAATCAGCCTCTCTTTTTGTTCTGCAGCCATTTGTGGAGGGGAGCTGAAGCAGGACAGCGGCCAGATCCAGTCTCCTAATTATCCTGACGACTACCCGTCCAACAAAGTGTGTGTGTGGCAAATCACAGTGGCAGAGGGCTTCCAAGTTGGCCTCTCCTTTGTGTCATTTGAGGTGAAATTACAGAAAATATCTCCATACTGCAGCATTTTACTGACTGAACATGACTTATTTTTAACTAGAAGGAGAGATTTTGGTGAATGAATTTAAAAAATAGGACACTGCTATTGTTCCTAAAAACACTTTCTGGTCAGTTTTTACTGAATGTCAGAGGAAGATTGAACTTTAGCTCATTTAAAGTCTGCATCATTCTGAACGCTCTGACTGCAGACTGAGAAACATGACAGCTGTGCCTACGACTTTGTGGAAGCGAGGGACGGCGATTCGGAGAGCAGCCCCCTCCTTGGACGTTTTTGTGGCTACGACAAACCGGGAAGCATCAAGAGCACCTCCAACCATCTCTGGCTCAAGTTTGCGTCCGATGGCTCAGTCAACAAGGCTGGGTTTGCTGCTGGCTTTTTAAAAGGTCAGAGAGCGGCTAGTTCCAAGAAGAACACTTTGTTTGACACGGATATCCAGTAATTTAACTTTTTCCTTTGACTAGAGATGGATGAGTGCTCCAGGCCCGATAACGGTCAGTGTGAGCAGCGCTGTCTGAACACCTTGGGCAGCTACAGATGTGCCTGTGATCCTGGATATGAGCTGGCAGCCGACAGACACAGCTGTGACAGTGAGTGTAGCAGTTCTGCTCCTTTGAATTCCCATCATCAGATAGAAAGTGTTCCGTTTATAGCTTCTTTTAGTAGCTATTCATTATACGAATCAAAAGGTGTTCAACAGAAATGACTTTCAAGGGGAAGGCTCCTCTTTCACCACAAGAGGGCAGTGTTGCTCTGCCATCTTGTCCACCCAAATGTTATAATAGAAGTTAATATTTTTAGCAATAAACTTTACATGGATGTCTTTTTTTCAATTTCCTTCTGGAGATGAAAAGTTTGACATTTATTAAAATAAAACTTTTCCAGACCTTTAAGTAGTTTATTAAAATAACATTCTTCAAAGTAGTGCTTATTTCCTGTTGCTTTGGAAACTAAAGTTGAAAAATAAAGTTCTTGTATGATCTGTCAGTGCTTTGAGTGTGTGTTGGGGATGACTCTCAGCAACTACCCCACCAAAATTTAACTAAATATCTGTATTATGGTTGAAGTTTTTAGCTACCATTTCAAATCAAAATGACTCCAAATGTTAATCAGCAGTAGATGCACCAATGGTTACTTTTTTGAGAGTTCTACTAAAATCTGTCCAGTGGATCACGAGATATTTTGCTAACAGAATGATAAATAAACACAGACACAGACAATGACACAATCAACTACCTGTCAAAGTATTACGTGTAAAACATTTCTTTAAAATAACCTTTTATTTTTGTTATTGTTTTTCCCTCCAGCAGCTGCTTGTGGCGGCTTCATCACCAGTCTGAACGGCTCCCTCTCCACTCCTGGCTGGCCCAACAAATACCCACACAACAAGAACTGCGTGTGGCAGCTGGTGGCCCCGGCTCAGTACCGCATCACCCTGGTGTTCGATGGGTTCGAAACCGAAGGCAACGACGTAGGTTTTCCCCGAGTCGTTCGTGAAGTGTCTGTTTTTTTTCTGGCTGAATGTTCCTGTGTGAGATTTACATTTTCATCAGGTGTGTAAATACGACTATGTGGAAGTGCGCAGCGGGTTGAGCTCAGACTCTAAGCTCCATGGGAAGTTCTGCGGCTCAGAGAAACCTGATGTCATCACCTCCCTCCAAAACAACATGAGGATCGAGTTCAAGTCGGACAACACTGTGTCCAAGAAGGGCTTCAAGGCGCACTTCTTCTCCGGTAACTATTTGAATTGACTATTTATTTTTCATGTCAATGCACAGATCATCAACATAAAGTGATTTATCAACAACAACAAAAAAAAGTCTTCTGCTTTTCAATGGCAGGAGATAATAACTGGACATTAGGATGTAACCTGGAAGTTAAAGCCTAAGTAGCAAAAGCTCCTCCTTTAAGGCTCCAAAAATACAACATGGCAGCACCTGTAAACTGGAGTCTGCCAGCTTCAATTTAAAACAAGATCAGGAGGTGGAGCTGCTTCATCCATCTTTTTTATGTTGATGGGAGGAGATGGCTCTCAGCTACTACCACACCAAATTTGTAAAGCTGACTAAGTAAAAGCACTTTTTGTCTTTGTTAAGGTTGATTAGCCATGGAGGGACCATCTTGGTCATTTTTATTGTTACATTAATTTATTGTAGATTAACACTTTCTGAGAGTTTCTTCAAAATACATCCACATTTTTTTGGCTGAACTTTTTTTTTGTGCAAGATTAGGTGAGGCAGATTAAAAAGGACTTTAAATGTCTTCACAGACGAGGACGAGTGCTCCAAAGCTAACGGAGGCTGCCAGCATGAATGTGTGAACACGTTTGGGAGCTACAGCTGTCAGTGCCGCAGCGGCTTTATGCTGCACGATAATAAACACGACTGCAAGGAAGGTAGAGTACACCCACTGCTGTCCACTGCCCAGTCTGAAGTCCTGGTTCAGTTCTACCTTTAACCTTCAAGTAAACTTTTATGCTGCTGCTTTCTAAAAATGAAAAAAGACTTTTTATAATCAGCTGAATGTGTTAGCAGAACGAGGACATGTTAGGTACTATAAACAAGCAGAAAGTTTGAATCATTTCATATTTCGTGTATGAACTGACTTTCTGCAGCACTTATCTCCCAAATGTCTGTTCATTCAGGAGGTGACCTTGGGTTTTAATCCAAAGGTTTTTATATTTTTTTCAAATGATTCTTTCAAAACATTGTTCATTTGGAAATCTTCTTCAACACATTACATCAATTTTGGATTTTTTTTATGCTACTTTTAGATTTTATTTACCCTTTGCCTACTGTTATCTTGTAGCTAAAAAAATGACACTAGCTTTTTGCTGCTTTTTTATAGATAGTTTTTTGCTCCTTGTAGCTTTTAGCTAACCTTTTGTTATCCTTAGCAAGCATTTTAGTGCTTTTAGCTAGTGTTTTGCTACCGTATTTTTGGTGTATAGTCAGCATACACTCTTGTTTTCTGACAGCTTTTTGCTTCTTTTGGTCAATGTTTTGCTTCTTTCAGCTCATGTTGGAGTTCTACTTTTTTACTTTAACAATTCAGTTTCAACGTATTCCCAAATTTCAGTGGAACTTATACAATATTTTCACAGAAACCTCAGAATCTCTTGTGCTTTTGTTTTCTTCGTTATAATTGAGGGACTATCTGCCGGAAACTTCCCCAGAGGATGAGGCAGAAATGATGTAATGCAGCTATTTTTGTTTTTCCTTCAGCTGGATGCGATCATGTTGTAAACAGTGTTTCTGGCACAATAAACAGCCCTAACTGGCCCGACAAGTACCCCAGTAAGATAGCCTGCACCTGGTCTCTGTCGACAACGCCAGGCCACCGGATCAAACTTGTATGTCAAGGTTCAGAGTTTTTAAAAGCACGTCCAAGATTAATGTCTGTTTAAATTTTACTCTAAACAACTTTCAGGTTTTTAATGAGGTCGACATGGAGGCTCATCTGGAGTGTGCCTATGACCACCTGGAGATCTTTGATGGCACAAATGTCCGTGCTCCGATTCTGGGGCGCTTTTGTGGCACCAGGAAGCCTTCTCCTGTTGTCTCCAGCAGCGACGCAATGTTCCTGCACTTTTTCTCTGATAACTCAGTGCAGAAGAGGGGGTTTGAGGCTTCATACGGGGCAGGTGGGTAAAGAAAATATAAAAAAATGAAGTTGTGATCTGCTCTCAAATAAAACCCAAGAAAAAGAGGGAAACAACAGTGTTCAGTCGGGGTTCAAAAAGCTGCATTCTTTCCCTACTTTTATGAGCAGCTCCTCTTGACCCTCTAATTTTGTGGCTGCGAATTCTCAGAATGTGGAGGAAGCCTTGAAGCTGAGGTCACGATGAAAGATCTGTACTCTCATGCTCAGTTTGGAGATAACAACTACCCCGGAGGTTCCGACTGCCTGTGGGTGGTCACTGCAGAGAAAGGGTACGGAGTAGAGATGATCTTCCAAGTGTTTGAGATCGAGGAGGAAGTGGACTGCGGCTACGATTATGTGGAGCTGTATGATGGTGCTGACATCAAGTCTCCAAGGCTGGGACGATACTGTGGCTCCGGGGTATGAGGACTCATGTGCATATTTTACCATAAATACCCCTAAAATTACTCCTCACTCATCTCGTCGTCTACTTCTTCTCCTTCAGGCTCCAGAAGACGTCTACTCAGCTGGAGACGCCATCACTGTAAAGTTTCGCTCAGACGACAGCATCAGTAAAAAGGGCTTTCATGCACGCTACACCAGCACAAAGTTTCAGGACACGTTACACACGAGCGACTGAATTGGAGCCTTCGGCTCAAACATTCTGATGGTCACACCCGTTTCCAGGCGAGGAATGAATGCTTGGGTTGATACCACAAAAACCGACCCGCATACTTTCTATTTGCATCGAGTTAGACGGAGCGAAATTTTCTCCCTTGTCCTCCTTTCTCCTTTCCTCATTTTGTAGTCAAATAGTTGAACAGAGTGAATTATCAAATAGGATCTGTCATATCACTAGTAATGAGCTGATTATAAAACCACTGAATTAAGATTTAAAATGTATATTTTGAAGTATAGTTTGCTGTGAATATAATATTTTTTACTATCTGAAAGATGGGTCACCTCAAATGAAAAAAGTTAAATTTATTAAAAGTTTGCCTTTATGAGAATCAAACATGTTTTTTATGATTTTTACTATGTTCTGAACTTACATTCAGTGGATATCTTGTGACTAAGATGATTTTAGGCCTTAAAAGACTGGCTTTTTATGGCATTGCATTGCAGAGTACTGCTGCAATCCAATTTACGATCATTTTCTGGCAATGTGGTTCAATCTGTTAATTTTCTGGCACATTATTAAGGTAGCACATTATTAATCTGTGGGCTCCGTTATTGATTTAGAAGCAGTGTGAGCTACCATTAACATCTGTCTCCAAACATTGATCCACAGTGTTACTATAAAGTTAATGAATAAACAAGAAAACTTCACATTTATGTCAAAGACATTTCTTTTTATATTCCTACAGGGAGCAGCCAGAAATGTTGTGTCCGGTTCTGTAAATATGTGTAAGACAAAACAATAGCAAAAGTTTTCTCCTTGGTCCTTGAATGCAACACACTATTAGATAACGTGATTTATTCATAAAACAACAATGCACATCATTTAAATATTGACATTTTTTAATTGAAGGCTAGATTTTCCCTGAATAAATCCATATTGCCCACCACCTTGCAGACCAAACCTTTAAACAAAGATCTCACACAAGCTATTAGCACTCAAATCATGTTTTGAGGGTCAGTCTCAGCAACTACACCAAAATTTAGTGTCTGTAATATTTGTTTAATATCTGTAAAAACAACTGATTTTTACCTACTGTATTTTTCTACTTTTCTGGGGTTGGTTAGCTGTGGGAGCGATCTTGAATGGGGTTACTCTGAAAGATAATTACTTTTAGATGTGTGTTTAATGATTCATTTTTAGGTTTAGTTTCAATATAATTTGTCAATTGGCAATTTTACTAACAGACAAATAAACAAACATACACACATACTGCACAACTTTCATGGCAGCAGGCGATAAACACAAATCTTTAAATGAGCGAAACATCAACGCTTTAATCTCTTTTATTTACACAGTAACACTTCAGCTTCTCAGAAGTAAAATGTGTAGCAGAAGACATAAATACAAACTCAACCATACATTACAAATGTTATGATACTGAGCTGCTGGATCCTTTTGGATACATAATCTTAATAATCTTAACCTGCTTCTTCCTTTAAGGATCACAGGGGTCACTGGTGCCCATATCCAGCAGTCACTGGGTACACCCATATAAAATTTAATGTACTTTACATACTCAAATCACTGTTATTACACAGGTCTGTACAATAAAAAGCATAAATTATATTTATCTTTTTTGAATCAAGAAGGGTTGGTAATTGTTCACTCTCTTCCTTTTATTTTGTCTTTAAATCTTTGGTAGGAAAACTTTGAGAGGCTCATTTTCATGCACTTTATCAAGGAAGCCGAGGTTGAAGTATGGGAACAGAGTCTCTGTGAAGGTCTCCCTGAAGGTGTACAGGTGCGTCATGCTCTCTGCATTGTAAAAGGACACCAGACCCCGCTTGTAGTCCAGATACACACCAATCCGAGCCAGCGGCTCCTCCAAAGACAGTACAGTTGGAGGGGATGTACCCGCCATGTACTGAATCCCATAAGAAAGGGAGAGAGTCCAGAAGCCATTGGCTGGAAGGGCTTTGATGACCCCCTTTCTGGACACCGACTCTCGGGCTACCCCTACTGTCCAGACCGTGCTGCTGTAGACCTCGATCTCCCAGTAGTGTCGCCCATGAGTGAAGCCCTGGCTTCCCAGAAGCGACAGAGCGGCATTGAACCTTGTGGGGTTGTCTTCCACGATGTGGTTAAAGTTCTGATAGCGGACGCAGGTGAGGGAGGAGCTCAGGCTCAGCCATGGGTTGGCTGTGCTGGAGTTAAACGTGATGGCTGCTGGAACTAAACAAAGACAGATGGTAAACTGTCATATCCTAAAGCTAAACGTCAGGCAGCAATAACCCATAATACGCCCCGGAGTGTACCTGCTACTTACATGGTATGTGTCAGGTACATATCTGTTTCAGCTGTCCCGATACCAGTTTTTCTCAAACTGAGTACGAGTACAAGCCCCTCTGACTGGATCAAATATACAGCATGATATATAGTGTTGCAACATTTTTAAACAAATGAAAATAACAAATAAGATTTTCTTTCAACTTGTATAGATAAGTTTTCACTTGAAATGTAAACTGTGACACAGTCAATGGAGTTTCAGTACTGGTGTCTGTATTAGTATTGTTCTCAAGTATCGAGCATTTTGTAAAAGTATGAGTTCTTGTAAAAATGCTGGTATAGGGACACCGGGATACCAGGTATGCACCAATCACATAGTATGTACCTGGTATTAAATACCTAATACTTAGTGGGTAGGTACTTTTTACTTGCCATGGTTCTTATGTGGTATGTACGTGGTACATGGCTTGTGTGGTATGTCTTATGTGTATGGGCATATCTGGTATTTATGTATAAGGTACCTACTTGGTACTTAAAAGTACATACCTAATTTTTAACCTGGTAAGTAGTGGGTACAAACTGGATACTTAGGTATGAGCCTGGTATGTTCCTGCTTCTTTACACCTGGCTGGTACTTACCTGGTGCAGACCTAGTATCAGGTAAGTACCATGTCCATACTCCGTAATGCATATATATTGCTACCAAATGTGTTTCTAGTAATTCCGCAGTCAAAGTATTGGATCAAATACCTGGATAAAGGCTTCCCTTCATAGATTTCCATGCTCTGTACTGCAGAGGTCCAGCGAAGCGCCCCTCACAAAGATTCGGTGGTGTGAACGCTGGTTTCTCAAACTTCAGAGAAGGTCTGCCAACAAAAGCAAAGTCAAACAGTAAAACATCATATCAAGAATAATAAATCCTTTTTCAATGAGTTCTAAGTTTCCCCACACTCACCTCTGGAGCAGGGCTTTGATGCTCTGAAAACAAGACGCAGAAATAAACACAGGAAGAGATACAAACACAGACCATTAATTAGGTTTTTTCTTTCGCTTTTGATTTGAGAGAAAAATGAAAAAAACATTTTCCACATTACTTCAACGTCTGAGCTTATGCTATCCCACCCTGTGGGATCTTTCTGTGGCCAGGGGAAAGTCCCGCCAGAAAGAATGGTAACGTGCCTGAGCTTTAGTCCCTATTCCCCAGATGAGGGAGGGAGGCTATTAACCTACATCCTGTCTGAGCTCACCAAAAGGAAGAGCCCTTTGTTTAGTAGAAAACAAGCAGCAGTGATAATATTACCAATGTGTTTAACATTCATTCTGATATAACTGATATGATTATGACCTCTAAGAAAAGTGTGGAAACTTAAAACCCAAAAGTAGTCACACCCTTCTCAGTTATTCTGGAGCCTGTTGGCATAAATATACTTTTATTCAATCCCCAAAGAAATGGGAAAAGTTTTAAAAACTTTGACTAAGAGCTCAGCACGTTCCCTAACTGTACTTTATTGTGTATGAGTTTCATCTTAGCTGAACGGACCCGGAGCAGAGTGAACGGGTCCTGCTCTTTGAGTTTGTCCTCTATCTCGTGCACGGCCCTCTGCAGACGGGAGATCTCCACGCACAGCAGGGCCTTGTGTTCGTCCAGGCGGATCAGCTCCCTCCGCTCCTCCGTCTTCAGCTTCACCTGCAGGAGCTTCTCCTCCTGATACAGGAACTGGTGCAGGTCGCTGAACTGGGCCTCGATGCGCTGCTTCAGGTCTGCAGTGTGCTCCTGTGAACAGGGTTGGAGGCAATTTAAAATGTTGTCCGGACCAGAAAAGCGTTCATGTTGGTGTTTTGCAACAGGTCGTGTTGTCTCACCTTGAGCTTTTTCACTTCATCTTCAGCTTCCCGGTCACACTGCAGAGCTGTGTTGAGCTCAGCTTTTAAGGAATCCATCGAGCTGTTTAAAAACCCCTGCCAGGATAGAAACATAAAACCATTATCCCATGACTCACTTTAAACACAGTGTCACAGCTACTTTTATTAGCTGCAGGGGGAGAAAAAATATAGTTGGCTCTAGAAACGCTGTGAAAGTCAATGCTCAAGCAGCGGCAAACCCAACTACAGATGCAGAAAATGATTTTGTTCCATATAATACACAGCGTACTGCAGACACTTGATTAGAATTAAACTCACCCTGTATTTCTGCTCAGCTTCCTGGACGCACATCATCGTGTGGTTTCTGTGTTCCTGGGACACCCCACACACCAGACACACCAGCTCCTGGTCCTCCTCGCAGTACAGCTTCAGCTCCTCTCTGTGTCGGCTGCAGCGTGGCACCGGAGCAGGGAGCTTCTCTGCTCCCCCTGCATCTGACAGGCAGCTCCCACTCTCCTCCAGACCCTGACAGTAACTCTCTACAATGTTGGCGACGATACGGTTGGGCCGGTAGCTCTGCCCAGGGTACACCTTCCTGCACTGAGGGCAGGAGCCGGTGCCCCCCTGCCCGGGGCCTCGGGGCCCTGCCCAGTAACCTTCAATGCAACCTTTGCAGAAAGTGTGATCACAGGGCAAAGAAACGGGCAGCTTGAAGAGATCCAAGCATATGGAGCAGGTCAGGTCTCTGCTGATCCTGTTTGCAGAGCTTTTGGCCACTTGTCCAGTTTTGGGAGGCGGTCGCAGCTTTTCCATTGATGTTTGAACAGCAAACTCTCCTTCTTTGGGCTTCCAGTTCTTCTTTTCAGGCTTGAGCCCCTGGTTCAGTTTCTCCAAGTTCTGCAGATAAACTGTCTGGACTTTCTTCACGTCTTTCTGGTTATTGCTCATTTCTTCACTTGTGTTGTGTTTCTCTTTGTCCTGACTCTACAGCTGGACGTCTGCGTCCTTCCTCTCCTGCAGAGTGCAGCCTCTATCTTTTGCCTCCAGTCTTCCTGTTGATTGCTGGGGAAATGAAAAGGGGTGGCGCAGAAGTAGCCTCAGCCTCCACAACAGATATGAAGGGAATCTCTGCGAGGCCCCCCTTTTCTCCCCCTCAGGCGTCACCGTATCGGAAAAACTGAGGCAGACTGTAAATATCCCCCTTTCCTTGGCATGTTTGATTTGTGAAGTATTTGTGGAAAGCTCACTTCCTGGAGTTCCTGATCTGATGAGGTGTAAAAATGTTAATCTATTCTATTCTGTGCTTGAGACAGAGAGAGCAGCGAGAAATTCTTTACAGGAAGCAGCTTGTCTGCTTCTTTCTTTGGCAGCCGCTCTTTGAGCTTGCTAAAAAGTAAACAAAGTCATTAAAGTCTGGACAATGAGAGAAGAGAAAACAAGAAAGAAGCTCTACTTTAGCCAAGTTCGCAAGACAATCTTTGTGTGAGATTTGGTGCTGCTGTGACTGAATGTTTTGAAGCAAGCAACAAGAAAAGCTCTGACGCAGCAAAACTGGGAATTACAAGACATTGCATCAGGCTAATAAACTAAACCAGATGAACGCAGCTTATTTAACGTGTTTGCAGATTTCAGGAGAAAAACGAAAGTCAGATTACATCAGTTTTGGCTGTTTGACTGGGGACTTTTGTTTAATAATTCTCTTATGTGTGGAAAGATTTCAGTTGGTTTTACTTTCTTGCAGTGTGAATCTACAGAAAACATTATACTTCTGGACTTAAAATTTTCTGAAACAACCAAACTACTTAGCACAAAAAGTAAGGACTTTTGTGTTTGTTAGATTTCTTTGCTGTAACAATGCTTCATGGCAATAAATCTTATACTTGGCACCTGACTGGTAGCACCTGGGGGTAGCAGAAACTCTAAATAAGTGTCAACATACTCAGCTCTACTACTCATCCCATAAATGCATGTTCCTTACAAATGTGGCAACATTTAAAAGTAAAATTAACAGACTTTTCAACAGTATAAGATTTATTGCTGAGAAGCATTGTTACAACAAA
>JAVKLF010000033.1:13460332-13483286 GCA_034783495.1 Millerichthys robustus
GGCTGAAGCAGTCGAGCGGACTGCCGGGACGGGTGCAGCCAGGCGGACGGCCGTGGCTGGAGCAGTCTAGCGGACTGCCGGGACGGGTGCAGCCAGGCGGACGGCCGTGGCTGGAGCAGTCAAGCGGACTGCCGGGACAGGAGCTGAGGGCGGTACAGCCAGGCGGACGACCGGGGCTGGAACCGCTGATGCAGCCGGGCGGACTGCCGGAGCTGGCGCCGATGCAGCCGAGCGGGCTGCTGGGACCTGAGCTGAAGACGGTACAGCCAGGCAGACGGCCGGGGCTGGAACCGCTGATGCAGCCGGGCGGGCTGCTGGAACCGGAGCTGAAAGATGTGCAGCCGGTGTGGAGGTGACCACGGCGGCGGCTGTGGCTGGCTCGGGGGTAAAAGGGTGGGCTTGCAAAAAATCCCGGACGTTCTCCAGGAGCCGCTGATGCCCCGGCATCCGAAACAGGTCCGGTCTGCCCACTAGCGTTTGCTCCAGCTGTTGGAGCATCCTCCACCCCTCCACACGGCTGTGCCAGTCCCACAAGGTTAACGCGCCCCGCACCACTGGATCCGACATCTCTTCCTCCCACGGCGGCAGCGATGGTGTCGCCACTCTCGGAGGAGTGGCAGGTTCTGCCGTGGAAAAAGACGGTGACGGGGGCGGGGCGCGTCGAGTAGTCGCTGGCTGGACCACGGCGCCGGAGCGCGCCACTTCCGCCTTGACTCCCCAAGGAAAAAACTCTGGCCCGCGGGTCAGATTGCCTGGTCGGTTCGTGCTGTCATAAACTGGGGTTTTTAAGGGCATAATGTCCGTAGGCACAGGCACAGAGATCCGTTGAGGGTTGAAAATCATGATTTTATTACCAAAAAATAACAGAAAACGCTGACGTGGCAGCACAAACAAAAAAACCGCTCCAAGAGGAGGAAAATACAAAATCCAAAACTCGAAAACTTACAGCGACTCAAGGTAGGACAGGCAGGCTGGGAAACACCAGACAACTAGACGGGAGACACTGACAACGAACCGACCAGGAGAAACAGAGGGAGCAAACATTTAAAGGGAAGGGCTGATTGGGACAACCGGACACACCTGGGGCAGCACAACAGGTGATAAGTAGACACAATCAGACTCAGACCAGGACAAGGAAACAAAGACCATGACATAATGCAAAGTCTGACTTTTTTTTTTACTGGGTTGTTGTTGGATAAGTTTTGCCCAAATTCTTCCTTTTCTGAGACCACCTTTCAGCTTATTGCTGAGTTTCTACCACGGTCGGTTTATACCTGTTTTATTTGATTTCTGCAGGGATGTCTTTTGTTGTTATAATGCTCAAAGTTCAACAGCAGTGCTGGCAAATAAAAGTGATGATATCCTTAACAAAATAAACAAAACAACAATATGAGGCAGACTCTCTGAAACACCACGATCACTGCATGACACAGCTCACTAGACTGGATTAAAAGAAAGTTAAACCATCCAGCTTTATAAAAAAAATAATTTACACGTACAGTTGAATCCTTAAGTGTTGCACACCAGTTAGAAAAACAAATAAACGAGATGATTTGTGTAGTAGTTATTGGTATTTTTACTTTTTCTTCAACAGTTTTACGTTACCAGAAAGCAACTTATAAAATAAAAGCATTAATGAACAAATGACAAATAAATGACTGTAATCAAGCAGCTACTTTGAGTTTAAACAGTCTCTTCCTTCAGTTTTGGACCACTTTCAGCTGAGATTGAAGCCCCCTCAGCTGTTGTGTCCCACCTTTGTTGCTGTAGGTGTGGAGCGGGCTCAGGAGGGGGAAGGGAGCGATGAGAATGAAGAGGCAGAGTTCTTTGATGCCGTGGAGGACTCCCCTTCGTTCATAACTGTGACTGCCACTGAACACAGGTGAGAAACACCACATTCATTCATTCATTCAGTCAGTCAGTCAGTCAATAAATTTCTAAGCAGCTTTTATTTTGGATTGTCTTTAAAATATGTTGTGTTTTATAGGCGCTCTGGGAGTAATCAGAGTATGATGAGTGGAGTAATGCCGAATGACTGGACTCACAATGAGAATGTAAGTTAAAGAAATACACTTTATTCAGTCATGTCATACACATACACGTCTGTTTCCAAGTAAACTAAAACTTCGTCCTTTGTTTTGATACTTAAAGGAAACCACAGGCACAAACCAGCTTCAGCTGCAAAGAACGAGGCGCAGTCGTATTCCTGACAAACCAAACTACTCCCTTAACTTGTGGAGCATCATGAAGAACTGTATCGGCAAAGACCTGTCCAGGATACCCATGCCTGTACATAAAAAATTGACTCAATTTAGCACATATGAGTGGTATTGTTTTATTTTTATTATCTGGGTAAATAGGCGTGCTATGTGTTTTCTCCCAGGTAAACTTTAATGAACCGCTGTCGATGCTGCAACGTCTGACGGAGGATCTGGAGTACAGCGAGCTCCTGGACCGGGCAGCTCGCTGCGACTCGTCTCTCGAGCAAATGTGCCTGGTGGCTGCCTTCTCTGTCTCCTCCTACTCCACCACAGTCCATCGAACCGCCAAGCCATTCAACCCTCTGTTGGGGGAGACATATGAGCTGGACCGACTGGATGAGTACGGCTATCGCTCCATCTCTGAGCAGGCAAGACAAAAAAAAAACCCAAAAAACATTCATCTTTTTAATTCTGCTTCTTTGCTCATCTTGTTTAAACACAAGCTATACATTCAAACAATTTATTTAGAGTACGGTTTGTATCTTCCACGGATGCTAGCTCATGCCATTCACCCTCAGGTCAGCCACCATCCACCAGCTGCTGCCCACCACGTGACGTCGCAGCGAGGATGGACGCTGTGGCAGCACATCACCATCGACAGCAAGTTTCGTGGGAAATATATTTCAGTCATGCCATTAGGTGAGACACATTTAGTGATATATATCGTTATAAGTGTTACCAAAACACCAGATGCAGTCCAGAAACACACCTAAATATTTAGGGTGCTGGATGCTCACACGTTTTCTTCTCTTCAGGTAACATCCACCTGCAGTTCCACTCAAGTGGAAACCATTACGTGTGGAGCAAAGTGACGTCCACTGTGCACAACATTATTGTAGGGAAGCTTTGGATCGATCAGGTCTGATTTTATCTAGTTTGCCCAGAAAATCAAGCTTTAATAATGCACAAAATCAGAAAAAATGATGCTTCTCAGAGTGGATTTGTTGAACTGTAATAACGATTTAAAAAAATCTTTGTGTTGTAATTTTGAGGGAAAATTGTCTCATTTTGTCTGCTGCTGTTAACAGTCTGGAGACATCGACATTGTGAACACAACTACGAAGGCCACCTGCCATCTCAAATTCTCCCCATACAGCTACTTCTCCAGGGAAGTTCCACGCAAAGTAAGTCATACCCTTGAGATGTATTTACAGCTACATGTCAGATATAGCAGTCAGAGTATAGATGTCATGGATTTCTTCCTGTGTTTTTGTCTTTATTGTCTCCAGGTGACAGGAGTAGTCGAGGACAAAGAAGGCACAGCACACTACATACTGTCTGGAACGTGGGACGACAAAATGGAAAGTGCAAAAATAGTGGAAAGCAGCCACGGATGTTCGGGCTCTGAAGGCAAACAAAAGACAGTTTATCAAACGCTTCAGCCCAAACTGCTGTGGAAGAAATACCCTCTACCGTATGTTTCAAGACATCACTGCTGCATCCTAAAGATTGATTGTGACAGTGTGTAGTACTTTGTCATCTGTGTGTTTTTTTCTGTTTCAGAGATAATGCAGAGAACATGCACTTTTTCTCCTCCCTGGCGCTGACATTGAACGAGCCAGAAGATGGCGTCGCGCCCACCGACAGCCGCCTGCGGCCGGATCAGAGGCTGATGGAGGCAGGTCTTTGGGACGAAGCAAACAACGAGAAGCAGCGACTAGAAGACCGTCAAAGATTAGAGAGGAAACGAAGGGAGGCTCAAGCTAACCAGGCCCTGGAGGAGGGTGAGTACATGGATCGCAGCAAAAATGGTGAGGACAGAGATTTTCACTTTTATCTCAAAAAACAGTCTTGTTTATTAGCTGTCAACTCATTGACAATAAAGACATGACTAAAATGTAATATTTTTTCTGTTTGAAGAGTGTATAACATTTTGTTCCCAGGTCAAGACATTGAGGGATATCTGCCTGTTTGGTTTGAAAGGAGAACAGATGAGACTACAGGGGAAAGCATCTACGTCTACAGAGGCGGCTACTGGGAGGCCAAAGAAAGACAAGACTGGAGCCAGTGTCCTGAAATCTTCTAGGAACCTGCGTGATCTCAGATGTGTATGTGTGAGACTTCTTTTCACACCCTGATTTTCAAGCACAAAATCTCCTGCCTCTACTTCCTGATCAACTTGCTTCGTCTCAGTATCAGCTGTGTTTCCAGGATGCATGGCTTCAGCTGGTGTGTGTGCTTTAACGCTGTAGAAAACCCATTTACAGGCTTGAATATTTTTGTTGGCACCCTTACGTTAAAGAAAAAAAATGCAAGGGTCACTGAAATAACTTGAAACTGACCAGAGTAATAATAAGAATAATATACTGAAAATCATCTGTCTCAGATTTGAAAGGTGCCTTCTCCACACTGCATGTTTCATCTCCTACTACAGAAGGCCACTTCAGAATGGTCCAGACTATAGTTCTTAGCAATTCTGGGGTGTTTTAAGCTAGATTTTGGGTCATTATCCTGTTGGAGGACCAATGACCAGCAACTGAGGCCAAGCGTTCTGATTTGGTGGCATATTTTGCTCCAAAATGCCTTGATAGTCTTGAGATTTTATTGTACCCTGTTGAGGTTCAAAACAACCTGTACTAGATGAAGCAAAGCAGAGCATAACCAAACCTATACATATTTTTGGGTTGTGGGTTTTTCTTTCTTTAACAAAATGGTAGGATCAAGTTTATTGATTTCAAGTCCGGTGTTCCTGTGTGAGTGACTGAAATGTGTTTTACAAGGAACTATCCTTTTTGCACCAAAACTCACCTTATTGAGTCAACTTGGGGACATGAAATACTCTGGATATCTTGCTACAAACATTAAAAGTCCTGTTTTCCTCAGAGTTGAAATTAGCAGCTATTTTGTGGGTTTTGACAAAAACACCAGTTTTTGGGAAAATGGGACAAACCCGCCTTCAGTGCTTTTTTTCTCAGTTGTCCTTCATTGACTTTTCAATTTGCTATTCTTTTTCTTCACATACAAAGAGAATCCTGAAGAACTTTCCAAAAACAAACTCATAGTTTATCCCTCTCAGATGGACAATCAGCTGTGAGTCTCGTAACAATTGGATTTTGAGGACTTCATAGTGGAGTAGCACAACAGAAAGAACACGATGGGGACATACAGGAACAGGAAAGTGTGACGGTAATTTATCTGAATGACTCGAAAATTGATAGAAGCAAAGATTTGTGACCTGGTAAAAGTTAAGTTAACATATTTAGCATCAACTACCAGTAGTGTGTGGAGGAAGATTAACACTATCTCTACAATCAAACATGGTGTTTGCATAAAGTATGAGAAAATGTATGTATGAGAAAAACTCTGATTTGACTTCAGGAAAACGCAATAAGTTAAGGCAAAATCTAGAAAATCTCTAGAGAGAAACCTGAACAACTGCTTATCTAATCTGGTTGAGTTGAATTTTTCTCCCTTTTACGACCCATTCTACAAAGGGTTTACATTCAAAAGGTTTTGTTGCTTCATTTACATAATGTGTGTCAGCAATAATACAAGATACACTTCAGCACAATATTTCAGTGAAGAACTGTTTTAAACAGGCGAGTATTGTGTTTTAGTAACGATATAGTTAGATGAGGAATATATATGTGAAATGCCAGAAAACTGTTACAGATTGTTTTGTCCCAAATAACTAATATTAACCTGATTATTGATACCTTACTGTGTATTATAACAAGGCATGATGCACATGTGTGACTGTCGGCTTATTTAACGCCTGTAAATAGCAACAACACACTAGAAATAGAAGCACATCAATTAAAATAAAGTATTGTTTGACATTACTTGAATATTAATACTCAAACCGCTGCTTGTCCTCTAATTGGGAGACTGAATGAAACAATAGGCTGTTTGAATAAAGCACAAGGTTATCATATGATACATGCTAAAGGTTTCCATGGCAGCACATACAGTAGCTATGCATGGTTTTAGAGTGCCTGGTGCACTTCTGTGGTGGGAAGCCTTTTTCACCAAGCTAATTGTTTATGAGTCTTCAATAAAACACGATGTGAATTTACCTTCTGGGCCCAATTACCTCAAAAATTTGACTTGTTTCAGCTCAAATAAAAATGTAAAGTTGATGTTGTTTTTCACTGTCACACTTACAAATAAAGGAAACCATTTTATTTCTCAAATATGGTACCTATAGAACATATCTTCTTGGTAATTTTCATAACTCACCTGAATTTCTCTACAGTATTTATCTAGCTATCTCACTCTGTCTCTCCTTCACACACAAACACACCAACGTTATCACTGTAGTCATCATCATTACATTAACAAGACCATTTTACTCAAACAAAACAGTCTCCCAAGTATTGCTTATCTGCTTTTGGTAAAGATTTTATTAATTTACTTCGTTATATATACAATTGCCAGCTTAAATATACAGATTCTTAAAGGACAAAAATATATCTGATTACAAAAACTTCCATTAATGATCTGTTGGGATTCAGTCACCTGCAATCTGTTGGCAGCCTTTTAGATGCAGACGTGCGCATAAAAAAGTGAAATTGCCCTTTAAATGAACCGTCCGATGACACCGACACGCACCCGGTTCTCCTACGCTGACAGCGGCGTCCGTCATCATGGCTGTGACCGACTGACGGGGGTTTAAGGATGCTGACAGTGCTCCGGGAACAAGGTAAAAACGTGGAAGTTGTTAGCTCATAAAAAAATTCGCAAAGTACAGCCACAAGCATGACGTCAGACAAGTGGTCGCTAACCTTGCACGAGGGGAAAAGGGGGGATTTGTAACTGTTAGCTAACCCAGTAGCTAGCATAGCTACACTACATGGAGCATCAGCCATGAAGTAAGTTACTATTTAAAGCTGAGTGGAGGGAATAAGTGTCATTTTTGTTTGCTGTAGCGCCGTTTGAGATAATACAATTTAAAGCCTAATGGTTGTATGTGAAGTCTTTAAAGAGTTCATTCAGGGGCAGGTGTTTTAATTCTAATAAGTCTTACCGCTATGTTTTTGGTGCATCACGCTCTTTCGTCAGTGGGTCCGCATCATTTAACTCCGGCGCACACGCCGAATTCCCCGCTCAGATCTAGCAGCGCTAATGGCTCACAACAAGTAGTTAAAGATTCATAGGGTAAAATATGACTGTCTGGTCTGGTGGAACGTTCCTGTTTTAAGGTGAAACATTCTTACCTCTAAACCCGTTATTGATCTCCATTTTATAAAGCAATTCCTTGCCGCATGCGTCACTTTTGAACTGCTCTTGCGCCGGTGTGTTAAAAAGGAGTATAAAGATGCATTGACGAAGGGACGCGCTGTTCTCCAACGGGGTTTCTCCTCCTTCCTTTCATCCGGCTGAAGCAAACGTCATTTTCCATACACAGAGTGCAAGTTACACAACCAGGCAGGCATGCAAAACAGAAACACGTGTTGATAGGCGGTGCTACAAAATGTGTTTCTGCCGCACAACAAAGCCAACCCTATTCGGAGAGCAGCTGAGTCGCAGATTGTTTTAGTGGCTCTAAACTTTCACGCTCAAGAATTCGTCTCGTTTGGAGATGAGAGGAGCGGATTCAGCATGTGTTTGCCTTACAGAGAGGACAATGCGACGAACATGATCAGCGCGGATGGCTTCTCAAAATGCGAGCGTCAACAGAAAGGCGGCAGCCGGAGGAGGCCACCTGCAGAAATGCTCCACCTGCTCTCAGCTGTCATTGTTTGGCTGGTGACCGGCACCACCATCTCCAGCCTCAACAAATGGATTTTTGCTGTGTACAACTTCAGGTACCCTCTGCTGCTGTCAGCACTGCACATGCTCACAGCCATAGTGGTGGACTATGGGCTGATCAAGCTGAGGGTGATCCGCCACAGAGGCCCAGCTGAGCAGGACTTGACCCCCAGTGCAAAATGTAAGGTGTTCTTGCTGAGTCTGACTTTTTGTGCTAGCATTGCCTTTGGGAACGTGGGCCTGAACTATGTCCAACTGTCATTTGCGCAAATGATCTACACCACCACTCCGCTCTTCACCCTGGCCATCTCGACTCTGGTCCTGGGCAAGCAACATCACATCCTCAAATACACGGCCATGATGCCCATCTGCCTGGGGGCGTCCTTCAGCATCATGGGAGAGGTCCAGTTCGATCAGACCGGCTGCTTCTTCGTGTTTGCGGCGACTATGTTGAGGGGTGTCAAGTCCATCCAGCAGAGTGAGTACCACAGAGTTGTCAATTAGACCAAATCTGTCCCAGTTCAAAGCACATGACTGTTTTATTATCATAAAGTGTTTTAAAGTTTTCCTCCAGAAAAAAAAGACAACCAAATGTGGTCTTGTAAAGTTCTACAAGTCTGTGATTCACTCCACAGTCCAGACTCTAACCCTCTCATTAAGGAGGACGAGTACAGCAGGCTTTTTCCTGGTTGCTAAGGCAACAAGACATAAACATAAACACATCTGAGTGAGTAAACGATGGTGACCAGCTGATCTTGTTTATATGCGTTAAAGCTCGACAGAAACGTCTAGCATGTGCCTTCCAAACATCTGAGTCATCATGTTTATGATGAAAAAGAGTATTTTTAAAGCTCCTTTCTTTCTTATATCTGGTTTGGTGTTTTGAAAATACAGCCTTTAGGTAAACTCATAATTTTGAGCTCTTACTGAACCATTTGTTGCAAATGTTGCTTTAAAAGTAGTTTGTTACACCTTAAATTAGTGTTTGTACTCAGCAGAATAGATCAGTGTAATTGGTTCTTGCTTTGCAAAAGGATAAAAAGCTACATAAACACAATACTCACACAGCACTAGACTGCAGAAACTGTTTTCTTCATCGAACAAGGTTAAATAAGTGTGCTGGGAGGAACCTTGAAGTCTGGCTGTCGCCTTTAGGTCAGACTGTGTAAACAAGATGCAGCCAATCGTGACTAAAACTTGATGTCTCATGTTTCAAGAAGCTATTTTCATCTTTCTACTTGTTGATGTAACCGTATGTTGTTTTCTGACCCACTGGGTGTGAAAGTCTTTCTGTTCAAAGATAAATCTTTCCACAAACAGACATGTATTTGCCAAAAAACAGGTAGTTCCTGCCTGAAGTGCATTTTTTTGACACCCAAAATGACACTGTTTTTTTGACTTCACACAGACACTCATTCTGGCATATTAAACAAACTTTTTAAAGAGGAGTTTTGCATAACGTCCTGCTATCAAACTACCTGATGTCACCCTTTATATGACAGATGCTTTGAATGTTTGTTATTTTAGCTCTAAAGACACAGCGACCAGCTACTAATGTCACATGAGCAGTATATTAACTAAACATGTGTAACAAAATACTAAGCTGCATTTTTATGGTTAGAAATTATGCATTTTGTCCAGAAATCTGGTATTTAGGTTTAATACTTAAAAAACCCCACAACTCCTGATGCCAAAAATGTCATGAAATATATGTCATAAAAAAACTTTCTAACATGGACAGTGTAAATTATGTTAAATTAGACGAGCTCAGACAAGTTTTATTTGAACATCTTGTGTCTGTTTTCTTTAGGTATTTTACTTCAGGAGGAGAAGATCAACTCCGTCTTCCTGCTCTACCTGATGTCCATTCCCAGCTTCCTCATCCTGATGGTGGCCGCTCTGGCCTTGGAGAACTGGGCCCTGCTGGAGTCCCCGCTGCACTACGACCGACACCTGTGGGTCTTCATCCTACTCAGCTGCCTGGGCTCGGTCATGTACAACCTGGCCAGCTGCTGCGTGATCACGCTCACCTCGGCCGTCACGCTGCACATCCTGGGTAACCTGAACGTGGTGGGGAACTTGCTGCTGTCTCAGCTGCTTTTCGGCAGCGAGCTGTCCGCCCTCAGCTGTGCCGGGGCGGTGCTAACGCTCTCCGGCATGCTCATTTATCAGAACTCGGAGTTCATTGTCAGCTACCTGGATGCACGCAGGGCTAAACCTGAGGGGTCTGAACATTTGGAGTTTCCCAGTGCGACTAGAAAGGATTCGGTTGAAGCTACGAAGTGTGAAAAAACTCACTATCAGCAGACATGCGATCAGAAACAGGAAGGTAAAATAGATTAAAATGAAAATTATGAAGACTAGGTTGAAACAAACATGCTGGATACACTGTAATTTCTGTGTCAAACATGGAAGTGTGACCATGTGCTGATGGAATGACAAATCATTTTCTTCCGCCCTGTGCCAATTCATCAGCCTTTTAATCCCACAGTCTGCACAAGGATGAAGATTCCTTCATGCTCCCTATTAACCTCAGTTTCATCTGTAAAGCTCTCCTATCTGCCCTGTGTGACGAGCACACTGAACTGATACCTGATAAGGCCGTGAAGGCTCTGGGCTGCATTTGGAGTAGCTCCTGCAGCAGCGTTAAAGCGATAGTTCAGATTTTTAAGACAAGTTCAGTGTAACGATTGTGAACAATTAACATCTTACCTGTCGAAGATAGCAAGGGATTTCAAGCTCTGGTCTGTCTGCGTTTTCCCCACTCGCCTTTTGTGCCAAACAGTTTCATAGAACCCTACTTCAAAAGATCTGAACTATCCCTTTAAGATTGATTGGGGCTTTAGAGCACTTTGCTCTGAATTTAAGTAGGAGTCATTTGTATTAGGAAGATTTATTTATGATACTGTTACCCGAATGTCCCATCATGGTAAGGGACTGGATTTAATGGCAGCTTTGTTCAACTTTTTTTTGTTTGTTTTTTAGACATAAAGCATCAACTTAATGTTTTTGGACTAACACTTTAGTTTTACACTAAAACTATGATGGACCGGACAGTCCGATGTCTCTTCTCCTCTACTAAAGCACATTTTTATTAAAAGCTGAACACTTTTCCACTGAAGGCCTAGATTTTTTCTAATTCCGATGCCTCAAAGGATTTAGTCCAATTTTCTTCTGTATCCCACATTAGTACGCTTGTTGTCTCACAGCATAGCTTATTAATTAGTGTCAAGTTCCTCAAAGGAGCCTTTTCTCTCTGTGGAGGAGACAAAGAAGAAGAGAAGATGTCTTTTTCAGTTTGTGCCAATGTCATTTTTTTAAGTTGGTAAATGTTTTTGACATAACTTTAAAGAACTTTGAATGATGGAGGTTTTGGTCCTCACTTGCAACATGCGTGTAAATCAGCATTCATCTCTCTCCCTTTAAAAAAACTAAACTAAAGGATTCATGCTGCTGAATATCTCCCACATGCCCTCCAGCATGCTTTGTTTGCCAAATTTTTGTTTTCTTTTGACCTTTTTATGGTTTTATGTTGGTTATCTTAGTGACCACTCATGTTTACTTAAACTCTAAAATGAAAACATTACAACAAATTAATGTTAATGTTTATTTAAATTCTGCTGTATTTTTTATTATAAACAAAAAGCTACATTTACCTTTATAAATGTGCTACAAAGGTCCTGTCCTGTCTAAATTCCATTTCAGCAGAGAAATGTTGGAAAAGAACAAAGCCTCAAACACAGTTTGTTAGGATTAGTTACACAACATTTTCACAGATTTGACACTAAAAACTTCAGCTGTTTTAACAGATCTTTAAAGCAGACTGAGATCAAGCAGCTTACAGATTCTCTTCAGTTTGTATATCAAGGAAAATAAGAATTTAATTTATTTTTAATGCTACTGATCAGAGCACTGATCACTGTTTGGCTGTGTTTTCATGAAAAACATTATTTGCTGTGTTTCTGTTGCACTAATGTAAAAAAGCCACTTTTAAACTCGTATTTTTGATTGTTTATCAGGCTTGTTGGATGTAAATAGTTCTTTTGTTATATTTAAGTAGTTTTCTTGTCATGTATGGCTGGTTTGAAGCTATTTTGGTTCAAGAAAGAAACATTTGCCTCATGCCTTCTTTGGACTTCCTGTAGAGGAGAAAAGATTAAACAACAAATAAACAAAACCCAAGCACCTCATTACTGTATTTGGAGCTATTCTTTACATGACACTTTTAGTAAATTTAGTAAAAACTTACTTTATATAAAAAAAATTACAAAATCTATAAAATTCAACAAAAAGAACAGAAAAAACTAATATTAATTGAAGACACGTTTAGTAGTGAAAGTGATTTATAAACAAAATACATAAATGATTTAGAGAAATAGAAAAAGCAGCACTGAAAACCATCATCTTTCAGTCTTTTTAGCAGCACAACATTAAAAACAAAATATTTCAGAAATGACTGCACAGAAAACCAGAATCAGCAAACCGCTTGAATCCACGACCTAAAAGCAGTTCTGAGTGTTAACCAGTAGGTGGAGCTAGTTATCTGTTATTTTAATTATGAGCTTCAACTCTATGAATGCTGATTTTAAAACACCAACTAATCACTGCTGACGTTAAATGTATTTTACTAATATTTCTTTCCAGATGTGTGTTTGAATTAGTCTCTAACTGTGTGCTCTGTCCTCTTTAAAGGTTTCTATTTTTGTTTTTGTAAACAGTTCCTGTTCAGCCTTTTGCCTGAATAAGGCAGTGCGCCTCACTTTTTAGCCACCGTTAACCCTTTATTTTCCATCCAGCTGCACGCTGTTGCCTAAATGAATGTAAAAAAAAGTTTTTTCACAAGTAAAAACATTTGTTGGATTGGACTTATGAAACATTTTCACATCATCCAGGAATCAGAAACAAAACGCTGGTGGAGATGATAGATGAAGAGCGGTGACCTGACGTGTTTCTTCCTCTTCATCCCATTTTTGGGTGGTCCGTAGAAGTAGTCTCCCCTCTCTCTCCAAACATGCATCCCTGTGAGGTACTTAGTATAGAGCTGGACTCCCTTTAGGTTTGAAAGGACAAGACGAGACAGAGTGCAAAACTCTTCAACAGGAGAAAAACATTTGAATCCTGATAACAGGTGAGTGATTTCAGTAGCCACCAACTTCCTGTCAGGATTTTACAGTATTCACACATTTTCATTTTATTCTTATGGTCTTGTAACATCAGGTGGAAAAGTTTTGCTCGGATGTGAAGTACACGGTTTGACTTGTTATCAGATTCCTGTAGAATTGGACGTCTTCCACTGTTTTGCTATATTTGTACATTTTCACTGTGTCTTGTGTCGCAGCCAGCAAGTTGCTTGAATGCATTTAATAAGACTTCAGCAGAACAAATGTGATGTGGCACAGCTGCTCAGTTTAAAAAGCTCACAGCTGTTTACATTTCAAGTGCTCAACTGGTTACAACTGGAATAATATCTGCTTTTTGTGTTGAGAAGATGGTCTTTGATGCAAGAAAATACCTTATTTTTTATCAAAGTTTGTGAAGATATTTGGGATTTCACCCAGCAGATTCACTCTTCAGACATGGAGTCAAAACCTGGTGGTGAGTCAGAGTCGCTGACTAGAGAAAAACTGGCTTCCATCGAGGATGAAGAAGTTCTCAACAAGATGGTGAGTTGGGCCGTTAAAAGCAAACAACTCCTGCAACCATGTTGATGTGACTCCGAGCTTCACTTTCTGACACCAGCAGAAAACTGGCAGCGATGATGCCAGTTTGAACTTAAAACACTCGATGAAGCGCTCTCTCAGAATCTGTTGTCTCTTTAGCTGGACAGTGCAGCTGATTTTGAAGAGAGGCGGATGATTCGTGCCGTGTTAAGAGACCTGCTGAAGAAAAAGAGGGGTAAAACTTTAGCTGTTCGTAGCTGAAGGCAGAAAGGCCATCACGGCTCAGCTGTGTCTGACTCCTTCTCTCAGATAAACGGGAGCAGGATCGAGGGTTGAGGCAGCAAGAATTGAAGAAAGGTGGAACAACTGTTGGTGTTGGAAGAGCGTCCATGAACCAACCGTCAGCTCACAGTAAGCCCACCTCTCTGGTGACTGATTATTTTATCTGTGCACATTTAACTCTGTTCATGTTCTCAGAGGCTGCATCATCATCCTCCACTGCAGTCAACAGAACAGCAGTCAGGTGAGTCCACTCCTGTGTTTATTAGAGAAGAAGGAGGTGGAGCCATATTGGGTTTTTTATTTGCCAGTTATCAAACACAAAAAGGACCCAAGGTACCTCAATCTGTCTGTTAGCAAAATCTCTCACGCATCACTCAATAGATTTTGATGAAACCTTCAGGAAATAATCATAAGATGTTTTTTTTTTAAATTGATTAATTTCTCAAGTCAGTCCTATTTCAGATGGCCACCACATCCAACTGATCTCATAAAACATATATAGTCATATTTTACGGCCAATTTTTCAGATATTGTGGTGAACCTTAGTGTGATAATAGTTAAGATTCTATCCCAACACATATTCCAGGGGCAAGAAATTGTGTGAGGGTTTTGCCCAAAACGTTAGCATTAACTGTTGGAGTCAACCTTGTTTGTCTGTTAGCAAAATATCTCACAAGCTGCTGAATGGATTTCAGTAAAACTTTTAAGAAGATGGCCACCACAGCTAATTGTCTTTCGCTGTAACCCAGTCAATATAAAAGACGGTGAGCTAAAATCAAAGTCATTCAGAGTACTGAACATGACATCTCACTTGAAATTGAGCATAAAATTCTTTTAAATTGTTTAAAGATTTGACTAAAATGGCTACACTCTGTATTTCTCAACAGAAGATGACCTTAGTTTAAATCTCTGGCATGAAAGGCAGTGGGCATTTCCTCACTAAATGCTAGGCCTTGAAAAAATTATATTTTGTCAGTAATTTGAGTATTTTAACTGTGAAATTTTATTGGTGTGTACAAGAAAACTTCTTTTCTCCTCTGCTCAACAGAGCTGGTCCTGCTGCAGCTTTTCCTCAGAAATGTACTTCGTCTGAAGCACCCAACGCTAAAAATGTCAAACAAATGCTTCTGGACTGGTGCAGGGCCAAAACAGAACCATATGAGGTAAAAATATCTCCCTGAGAGTTTCGTCGATGATTTATTATCTGTCTGAGACATGCAGCTCTGTCCCTGATGCCTGAACTGAACTCTGGTTTTTAAAACAGGGAGTAGACATTCAGAACTTCTCCTCCAGTTGGAAAGACGGCATCGCCTTCTGCGCCTTGGTGCACCGATTCTTCCCCGATGCCTTTGAGTACTCCACCCTCAACCCCAACAAGCCCAGAGACAACTTCCTGCTGGCTTTCGGCACCGCAGAGTGAGCCTCTCTCAGTCACTCAAAAACAGTTTTCTTTACACCCTCTCTGAGCCATCATTTGTCTCAAATTGTCTTTATTGGCATTCCTGTCTCCAGGAGGTTGGCGGGCTGCCCCCCTCTGCTGGATCCTGATGACCTGGTCCGGATGAGGGAGCCGGACTGGAAGTGTGTGTACACGTACATCCAGGAGTTTTACCGCTGCCTGGTGGAGAAAGGTCTTGTCAAAACCAAAAAGCGGCCTTAGCCTCAGGCAGCAGCTCTCATGAGTCATTTTGGCGTAATAAAACTGATCATTTACTGCCTGAATGTGAGGTCTGAGAGATGTCGCTTCTGTCTTTCAGCTAATTTTTACAATCCAAGCCACTGGACAGTAAATCCTTTTAGATTTATGGGTAACATCTGTATTAGTTTGCCCGCCAGCAGCCAATTATTGGTGTCAGTGTGAACAGCTGTTGCTTAAAATCCCTTCATTCCACTGAGATTACACATCTGGACTAATCTGATCACCATGATGATGCTGATGGTGGCCTGAAAGTCTGAGAATTCAAGGTCTAGTAAATAAATACCGAAAATTACTTAATGCCTTTTTTGTGATTTAATCCAAACGCTTTGCTATGAACGTAACAGGTTTGTGGGGGGGTTTATTATCAACAGGAAACTTAAAGTTTGTGCTAAGAATTAAATAATTCAATATCATGTTGTTACTAAGATATACTGCGGCTAAAAATAGCTCGTCATCAGTCTGCTGAAGGGTAATAAGTTCATCGTTAAACAATTTGAAGTCCTTCATGGAAAGTCTCATTTAGAATGAGAAACATTCCAGGCAGTAGGAGGAGATGTTCAAGCAAGTCCATCCTGTGATGTACGGTTAAAAAAGGATTAGTTCTACAGTCGTCTGATAAAGGGCAGCAGTTTAGAGGTTGTAAATGATTAATTTGCTTCCAGCGAAGCTGAAATGACTCGTATATATTGTTCAGGGACGCCTCAGTAAAGGAAAAAGAACATTGATGTTAATTATAAACAACTCTTCACCAAAAAACTATCCTCATCGAGTGGAAAACAAAAACATCTGTAAGTATCACCGAGTTAAAATCAGGTCAGATCACATCTGAATGGAAGATTTGATTAAAAATAAAGAGCTTCTACTCTTCTGCTTCCAGCCTTTTCTTATTTTTAGCCAGCATTTTGTTATGTTTAGCTTTTAGTTGGAGCTTTGCTTTTTATAGCTTTGACAAGTCAGTTTTACCAAATTTCTGCATCAACACAGAACTGTCACAGCAAATGAATTTTCTATAAATTATTATTATTTGCACTCTCACTCACTCACTCAAAAATATAAAACGTTCAAGTTATAACATAACAGTTTCATGTCTTAGCCTTTAGTTCCATTTAATTGAAAACGTCTGTATTCAGTTTTTACTGTTTTTTTATTTGTTTACTTGTAATATGTTGTGTATTGTTGATAAATGATGAGCTGAGTTGTTTTGCCAAAGTGAATTGTTAATTATAGGTTATTGATAAGGTGATCAATTCTCCCATCAGTGACGCACTCCTGTCGGACTCATGCGTCACTGAAGGACAGACGCGCACTTCTCTTTCCGCGCGCGCTCTGCCCGCCCCTCCGACACGTTTTAGCCGAGGAAGGTGGGACATGAAGGGAGGGAGATGGAGGGAGACGGGTCGGTGCGCCGGGGATGCTGCGTCCAGAGAGTGCGCAGCTGCTCCCACCAACACACACACACACACACACAGGCAACCGGGATAATGAGTCGTATCATAAACCACAAATATCAACATGCAGGAGGCTCGTGATGCGTGACAGCTGTCTGTCCTGACAGCCCGGTCCACGGCGAGGGACTGACGGCACCGTGACGAGACGAACGCTGTGGCACCGACGGGTCCGTCCTGCTGCAGGCTGCCTCCCGTCCATTAATCGATCCTGCCCGTGTGTGTGGAGGGTTGGATGTGTGGGGCAGTCTGGTGGTTTGGACTGGTGTGTGTGACTAATGCTCGTCACTTCTGTGAGTTTCTGGTACCGCCCTTGCTGTTCATCTTGGAATAAAAAAACGCACAAAAAGGTAGGACATATTTGTTTCTGGGTCCAGGTTTTTACCTTTTGGACATGGAGCCGTTACTCAGTCTTGCAGGCTCCTGGACTGAGATGTGACTGAGGCCCCCTTGTTTGTGTTGGAGGTCTTAAAGTTTAGAAAGTGGTTTCTGTGTCCTGGCGGCTCTGTCCTGCAGGTTGCTGCTGTCTCTGAGTTTCTTGCATTGTGTAAATTATTAACAGAGAGGTGTATGATTTCTGTGTGGGGCAGGAAGCAAAATGGAGGTAGGCTGTCCTCCTTTAATATAAGTTACCCTCTTCCTTTGACCTGACATGTGCTTTATGCATCAAAACTTTCTTTTGCTTGTTTTGTGAAAGGGCCAAGAGTTAATTAGCACACAGCAATTTATGTAATCCAGGACATAATCTAAAATTAACTCCTCATAATAGCCTATCACCAGTGACTCCTGGAGACACAATCTGGATGCACAGTGCCCTTTTCTAAATGAGGAATAAACGTTTGAGCTTATAAACTGCATCTTTTGTTTTGATGCTGCAGGTTGATGGATCACCTGCAGAAAAACATCAGCACAGACCCTTGTGGTCCTAAAGTACGGCCCGGACCTCATGCATTAGTCAGTGCAAGTCTGGCTTCACGAGAGAAGCCACCTATCATCAGCTCATCTGTCGTGCTCAGAAACCAGGGGGTACAGGTAGAGCAAACGAAACTTGTGTCCACTCCAGCAGGACTCGCTTGCATCAGCCGGCCCAGACCGACTGCTCTTGGAACTAAAGCCGCTTCGAGGCTGCCCAGAGTCCCACTAGAGTTCTCTAAGGAAATAGATTTGCTCCCCGTTTGCTTCCCGGGTCATCAGAGTGCCAACGTCATGTCACATTCCACGTCAGAGCCCTCATTCCCTCTCAGAGGTCCCCAAAGTCCCCAACTTTACCTGGACCCCACTCCCAGCATGCCTCTGTCCAATCCTAATCTGACCCCCAGTCCTAGTCCCAAACCTGACCTCAGTCCTCAGTCACAGAGAACCCTGTCACCTGGGAGCTCCAGGCAGAGCCAGGTTCAGCCTGAAAGGCCAGGAGGAGAGAACAACGACTTCAGGTGAGAAAAATAAAAACATCTATTATTATGTTGTTTTAGTATATTTAGGCTGAGTCATTTCCTCAGAGAGTTTCTACTTCCCGAATCCTGCAGCAGGTGTACTCCTGCAGCCAGTGACCAGAAGAAAACTGATGTTCATCCGCGTCACATGAATCACAGCAGCAAATTCCTCTGAAAGCTTTATGAACCCGGCAGAGTGTCCCAGTCACAGTTTGTTTGTTGGCAAAATTCCCAGAGGCGATTTGGTTGCGTTCCACAATAAACAAAATCTTCTTGAAAAAACTCAAGTTTACGGTTTAGGAAGCAACTTTATTGGAGCAATAAACAATGTCATATAATCTTCAGCCAAATCTGTTTTTGTCAATCCCACTATAATGATAAATACTCATTTCTTCAATCAGAAAAATTATTTGTATGCACTGTTTTAATATTTTAAGTTGTCACTACCAAATATAAAGTCTCACATTGTATAATATTATGTATATGTGCATGAACACAAAAGGCAATAATTTGCAAATCTCATAAATCCACATTTTATTCACAATAGAATGTAGTTAATAGTTTAGAGATTGATGGCAGCAACACGTCTGAGTAAAGTAAGGACAGGTGTGGTGAAAGGCTATAAATAAAGAAACAGCCAGAGGAGCATTTTGCACCTCATTAGGTTAATTGGCAGCGGGTCAGTAGGAGGACTGGGTATAAAAAGAACATTCTTGTATGAGAATCTGAAGAAATATCTAAGCTAAAAGAACAAAAACCAAAAGTCAGTATTCCACTTTATCCACTAATGCATGGTTTAACCTCTGTCATGCAAAGAAATGTCCATTTGTGAACATCATTTCAGATATGTTGCTGTCTTCTCTCGTCCAAAGTTCCTTTTAAACAGACTGAGGCAAAGCGAGAAAACAATTAGATTAATCAAAATTTGTTATTCTTTTTGGAAACCATGAATACCACATCCCATGTACTAAAGAAGAGTGGGACCATTCAGCCTGTTATCAACACACAATTCATAAACCTGCCTCTCTGATGGTATGGGGGTGCATTCAGTGCCAGTCGATGAACAACATAGACACCTAGAAAGGCTCCATCAAGGTAGAAAAGTGTATGCAGGTTTGAGGACAACAAATACGCTTGAGAGACGTCTTTTTCGAGGACTGCCTTGTATATTATTAGCATGACAATGCTAAACTGCTACTGCATTTATTCTTACAACAATCTTTTTGTAGTAGAAGAGTCTAGGAGCTGAACTGGCCTGCTTGCAGTACTGTCTCACAAAACAAAAATTTTGCCAAAACTAGTGAGGTACATTAAGGTATCTAATGGTGCCATTTATGTACAAAATCCCTGACAGAAGTTTTGTCTCTGAGGATTACAGTTAGGATTATGTCATTTATTTTACCTATTTGCTGCAGATCTTACATCCTCGCTTGTATTTTGTTTTTAGGGTGTACATCGTCACTTGGAACGTGGGCTCGGCCGTCCCACCAGATGACATTACGACTCTGTTTGGACCAAATGTTTCAGATGGTAGCGTTGACATGTTCGTCATCGGGTAAGCAAGTATTTTTGCTAGGCTCAGCGGTGCCAAAGAGACAGCCGGGCGTGCCCACTCAGACGTCTGTGATCACACCCACACCCACACGCACCACCACCGCTGACGCTGTTCTTTTGATCAAAGTTTGGCTTTTAGCGGTTGGTAACGACTCTCTGCTTTCTGTCACCATCCAGACTCCAGGAGGTCAACTCCATGATTAACAAGCGACTGAAGGATGCTCTTTTTTCAGATCAGTGGAGTGAGCTTTGCATGGACACTCTCAGTCCTTTTGGATATGTTTTAGTGAGCACATCTTTTTGCATTTATATCATTGGAAGGCATGATAAAATACTGTTCACCAGGTGATTTCTTTGTACTTTTTTATTTGCTTAGGTGGCATCCCAGCGCATGCAAGGAGTGCTGTTGATGGTTTTCTCCAAATTTTGCCACCTTCCCTTCCTCCGAGGTGTGCAGACACAGAGTACACGAACTGGACTCGGAGGATACTGGGTACGTGCCACATGTCGAAGAAAGCAGCCAAGAGTTATGACGTTCCAAAATGATTTGACGTTTTAGTGTCAGTGGGGTTTGCAGGGGTATAGCATGAGCTCCCCAGCCCCCTGCCAGTGCAGGTGCACGCAGGCGTGGGTGCACATGTCAGTGTGTGACCTTCCTGTGTGTGTTGATGTCAGCATCACCTCCTGGCTGCTGGTGGTGCAGTCTCCTTCTCTTTGAGGTCAGTGCAGCTGCAGGCTGTCTGGCTCTCTGGTTCTGGAAAAAAATAATCACCCTGTCTCTGAACACACATATCTGGCAGCTCCACTTGTCCTTGATCTTTTTTTTTTTAAGGCTACATAGATAATTAATTTGTCACGTCACTGTTTGCCCTCATGCTGTGTGTTTTTAAGGGGAATAAAGGCGGCGTCAGCGCCAGAATGACGGCGTTTGGTCACCCGGTGTGCTTTCTCAACTGTCACCTGCCGGCTCATATGAGGAACCTGGAGCAGCGGATGGAGGACTTTGAAAGCATCCTTCAGCAGCAGCAGTTTGACGGAGGAACAGCCACTGGTGTACTGGATCATGAGTAGGTGGTTTTAATTTTACAGATAAACACCTTTTAGTAAATGCTTAAAGATAACGTATGTCACAGACACCAAAATAATTCAATTCATATAATTAGACTTGGAAAGCTTTAGAGGACATATATTTTTACATCCTCCAAAATTTGGCTTTGGATAGTTGTCAAAGAATTATATTTTAACAATTTCAGGGTAAAAAATAACACATAGGTAAAATACGAAACATTTTTCTTACACTGTATTTTATAACATATGAGTACTCATTTCTGTCAGCTTCACTGCACCAGAACCTGACATCGGGTGGAGATAAAAATATTGAAGCTCACTTTCTTCAAATCTGAGATTGGAGTGTCATGTGTGTCACTTAATTGCTCACTGAAATATTTCAACCTTAGCAAACCCCACATATATTCTGAAGGACATAATTTTAAGTGATAAATGGGATATATTCTTGATGTTTTATACTTGTCATGTTTGCAGTATTTTGGGGGTGGGGGTCTTTTTTTGCAGTGTCGTGTTTTGGTTTGGGGATTTGAACTTTCGTATTGAAGATTACGACATCCATGTTGTAAAATGCGCCATTGACAGCAACAAACTGCCTCTTCTGTGGGAGCGGGATCAGGTGAGGCACCTTTGAGTCTTTAAAACGGAGAAACTGAGTTTTCTGGAAGGCTTTTTTTCTGTAAAATAAAAAATTACAACCAACAGAGGGAGCTGTGACTCAAACGGACAATAAAATTAATTCAGACTCCCTGTCTAATCTACAGCTCAACATGGCTAAAAACACAGAATCCATCTTGGAGGGCTTCATGGAAGGCCCACTCAGCTTTCCACCCACCTATAAGTTCGATGTGGGCACGCACACGTACGACACCAGGTCCGCCTCCATCACAGAATCACTCCTCTGAGGATTTCTTTTGGAAAACAAAACTCACATTTTCTCTGCTTCGCATCCGTCAGCGCGAAGAAAAGGAAACCTGCGTGGACAGACCGCATCCTCTGGCGCCTCCGCCGCACGGGTTCCCCAGTTCCTACCCACAATGCATCGCTGCAGCGGGGTTTAACCTCATGGTTGGGTGGGGCAACTAAAGTAGTACAGCATAAGTACCAGAGTCACGTGGATCTTACCATCAGTGATCATAAGCCTGTTTCTGCTCTGTTTTCACTGCAAGTGAGATAAAAATCGCTTTATTGCTTCAAAATTCAATTCCCCCTGTTCGGTTTTATTTTACTGCGACTCTGTTTGCTAGTTCCCGTTCAGGGTGGACATGCCTCTGGTGGAGCTGCAGGCCAGCAAGGAGTGGTGCAAAGCAGCAGACGCCACGGTCACATTCACCGTGGCATCAACATATCAGCGCAGCTCGTGGGACTGGGTCGCAATATACAAGGTATTCAGTAAAATAACTTAAAGTCGGACAGCTTTGGACGCCCGTTGTGAACACATTTAACTGTTTTTCCTGAGCAGGTTGGATTCAGACATCACAAAGATTATCAGGCGTACGTGTGGGCCAAAGGAGAACAAGCTTCTCAGGTGTGTCCAGAACTCAGATTCAAACATAAACTTCAAACTTGAGCTGAAATTAGAGTTTAGAGAGATTTTTTACCTTTTGTCAGGTGACCTTCCCAGAGGAGGATTTACCAAGAGATGAATGTGAATACATCCTGGGTTACTACAGTAATACTATGAACAGTATCGTTGGATTGTCTTCCCCTTTGCTGGTAACACAATCAGAAAAAAACTAAGTAGCTGTTGTTTGCAATTCTTATTTGCAAAATATATGTGTATAGATCAGTGGCGGGCCATGCATTTAACATCTAGGCCTTCAGTAGTGCTCCGTCTAAATCAAGCCAACCCTCAATAACTATT